>OW121742.1:52813220-53103220 GCA_933228675.1 Stomorhina lunata
GTTCCTTATTTGGCGAATTTTTCAAAAAAAATTTTTGTTTATAAAAAAATATTCAAAAATTTCTTATTCTTATTTTTATAAGAAATTTTTCAATAATTTACTTTTGTAGGATATATTAAAAAATGTCTTATATCTAAATGGAAGTTATTGAAAAATTTCTTACTTCTATACAAACTTTTTAGAATTTATTTTTTTATGGGAAATTTTTTAAAAATTTTTAATTTTTATAGTATTTTTTTTAAGTTCTTATTTTTATAGGAAATTTTTCAAAAATTTCTTATTTTTTTTTAGGAAATTTTTCAAAAATTTCTTAATTTTATAGGAAATTTTTTAAAAATTTCTTATTTTTGTAGGAAATTTTTCAAAAATTTCTTATTTTTATAGGAAAATTTTCAAAAATTTCTTATTTTTATACGAATTTTTTAAAAAATTTCTTATTTTTATAGAAAATTTCTCAAAAATTTCTTATTTTTAAAGAAAATTTTTCAATAATTTCTTATTTTTATAAGACATTTTTCAATAATTTCTAATTTTTATAGAAACTTTTTAAAAAATTTCTTGTTTGTATAAGAATATTTTGGAACCCTAGATGTATGCAATACAATTTGGTATGATTTTATATATTTTATTACAAAGTTATCATCTTCAATTGTATAATTAATGCTTATGTTTTTAAATATAATTTAAATTTATTTCTATAAATTATCTTTCTACAGAACTATTTTGAAAAATATACTAGAGCCATAAAATAGTAATCCACAAGTTTTCATATTTTTGAAAAATAGTCTATTAACATTCATTATTATTACACACTTTCGACACACATTTATTTGAAACCGGATGCAATAAAGCGTAGTGAGAACTGCAAATATGTATTGCAGGCAATAAAAAATAATTATGTACAAGTAAAACTGCCACGCATTAAGGATGTCCGCCCATTTGTTGCCGGCGGAGGAAAAAAAGGCAAATAAAATTGCATAGAAAAACACACACAGACAGACAGAAACACGCACATATAGACACTCATATGAAAAATGTACATCCTATAAATGTTAAAATGTTGCATGTTTAACTGTCTAATGTTTGCAGAGCAACAAAGAAATAGAAAGAGAAAGAAAAGGAGAAAAAACATTTAACTGCAATCGACATTGCTGTAGAATATGTTCACATTGAATATACATGTGTATATGTTGCCTGAAATATAAAGTGGAAATTATTTCATTCAACAAAAGATGAAACTTTGCCATTTGATATACAATATAAATATGCGATTAAAAAAGACATAGGATACATACATACTTGCTTTGGAATATACGTGTATATTCTCCTATAAGCCCAGTAGTTCGAAACTTGAAGACAACTTCCAAAACTCCGAACTTGTATCATTTTCAGATTAAATTTTCAGTTGCTCTATAAAGATCATATTGTCTTCTTGAATAAAAAATAAAGAATGTAGAATTGAAATGATAATTTTGGTAGAATTTCTTTAAATTTTGAACTGTCGGCATGACTGTCTATGAGAGCGTGCCAGTATGAGAATCTATGAATTTATGTTTGTGTATAAGCAATTGAAAGGAATAAACAAAAGTAAAAACAAACATTTGAACAATTTAATTCACTTTTGAAATTGCACACCAAAGTGCGGTTGGTCATGGCTACATATAAAAACCATCTATTATGTTACTAAAGGCATCTGAATATTATTTATATAAATATAAATAAAGAAAGTTAATAACAAAAAATAAAAAAAAATTTAATTTGCGTGAAAAGAAATTTTAGATAAAAACAATTTAATATTAAAAATACTTGTACATACTTTTAGGATGACCAAAAGAACGTGTTTTGCTACCATATTAATTGGCTTAAAAACTCAATTTTAAATACATATAATAAATAGCTTTCCCAGCAAAGTTGTATTAAACAATTAAGGCTTAACTGACATAAGAAAATATTTGAAGTTTTTTTTTATAAGTTTTTTTTTTATAAAAACAAGAAATTTTTGAAGAAATTTTTAAAAATTTCCTATAAAAACAATAAACTTTTTAAAAACCTTTTATAAAACTAAAAACTTTTTGAAAAATTGTCTAAAAAGATACATTTTTTTACAAAAACAAAAGTAAGAAATTTTTTAAAAATTTTCCATAAAAATAAAAATATGAAATTTTTGAAAAATTTCTTATAAAAATATGAAATTTTTTAAAAATTTCTTATAAAAATAGGAAATTTTTGAAAAATTTCTTATAAAAATAGGAAATTTTTTAAAAATTTCTTATAAAAATAAGAAATTTTTTAAAAATGTCTTATAAAAATAAGAAATTTTTTAAAAATTTCTTATAAAAATAAGAAATTTTTGAAACATTTCTTATAAAAATAAGAAATTTTTGAAAAATTTCTTATAAAAATAAGAAATTTTTGAAAAATTTCTTATAAAAATAAAAAATTTTTGAAGAAATTTTTAAAAATTTCCTATAAAAACAATAAACTTTTTAAAAACCTATTAGGTCTGTTTCTTTACTTTCTGGGTGAGTTCCTGCAAATGAGAGTAATTTAGAAGTTACTCTCCCAAATAGCAAAACTAACATAGAAGTACGGGAACACAAAACACCTAAATTTAAGTCCACAATTGATCTAACTTGAAAAATATCCAAAGAAATGTTTTTAAACCCGTTAAAAACATTTCAGTTCTTCTGTATTTTATTTTTTATAACAATTTTTCAGAATATTTGTTTGTTTTTTATTCATAAATTTTTTTTTGAAAATTTTTAAATGTTTGCCAGGAAATTTTTTTCTGGCAAAAACATGTAAATTATTGTAAGGAGAAAATTTTAGAATTTTTTCAAATTCGTTCTCAATTACAGTTTTTTTTAGTACAGGAACACTTAATTGTAATTTCTGATTAAAACTTGTACAATATTGTACAGTATTGGGAGTTCTGGAACACAGCTATTATAAAACTAAAAACTTTTTGAAAAATTGTCTAAACAGATACATTTTCTATAAAAACAAAAGTAAGAAATTTTTCAAAAATTTTTCATAAAAATAAAAACAAGAAATTTTTGAAAAATTTCTTATAAAAATAAGAAATTTTTGAAAAATTTCTTATAAAAATAAAAAATTTTTGAAAAATTTCTTATAAAAATAAGAAATTTTTGAAAAATTTCTTATAAAAATAAGAAATTTTTGAAAAATTTCTTCAAAAACTAAGAAATTTTTGAAAAATTTCTTATAAAAATAAGAAATTTTTGAAAAATTTCTTATAAAAATAGGAAATTTTTGAAAAATTTCTTATAAAAATAAGAAATTTTTGAAAAATTTCTTATAAAAATAAAAAATTTTTGAAGAAATTTTTAAAAATTTCCTATAAAAACAATAAACTTTTTAAAAACCTATTATAAAACTAAAAACTTTTTGAAAAATTGTCTAAAAAGATACATTTTCTATAAAAACAAAAGTAAGAAATTTTTTAAAAATTTTCCATAAAAATAAAAACAAGAAATTTTTGAAAAATTTCTTATAAAAATAGAAAATTTTTGAAAAATTTCTTATAAAAAAAAAGAAATTTTTGAAAAATTTCTTATAAAAATAAGAAATTTTTTGAAAAATTTCTTCAAAAACTAAGAAATTTTTGAAAAATTTCTTATAAAAATAAGAAATTTTTGAAAAATTTCTTATAGAAATAAGAAATTTTTGAAAAATTTCTTATAGCAATAAGAAATTTTTGAAAAATTTCTTATAAAAATAAGAAATTTTTGAAAAATTTCTTGTCAAAATAAGAAATTTTTGAAAAAGTTCCTATAAAAATAAGAAATTTTTGAAAAAGTTCCTATAAAAATAAGAAATTTTTGAAAAATTTCCTATAAAACTAAGAAATTTTTGAAAAATTTCCTATAAAAATAAGAAATTTTTGAAAAATTTCCTATAAAAATAAGAAATTTTTGAAAAATTTCCTACAAAAATAAGAACTTTTTGAAAAATTTCCTATAAAAATAAGAAATTTTTGAAAAATTCCCTATAAAAATAAGAAATTTTTGAAAAATTTCCTATAAAAATAAGAAATTTTTGAAAAATTTCCTATAAAATAAGAACTTTTTGAAAAATTTCACATTTTTTCAAAAATTTTTTGAAAAATATCCTATTTTTAAAGGAAATTTTTCATTTCATTTTTAAAAAATTTCTTAAAATAATAGGAAATTTTTGAAAAATTTTATATAAAAATAGAAAATTTTTTAAAAATTTTCTATCAAAATATAAATTTTTTGAAAAAATTTCTACGAAAATAGGAATTCTTTGGAAAATTTCCTATGAAAATAGGAAATTTTCGAAAAATGTCCCATGAAAATAGGAAACTTTTGAAAAATTTCCTATAAAAATAAAAACTTTTTGAAAAATTTTCTATAAAAATCGGAAATTTTTGAAAAATTTTCTTATGAAAATAGGAAATTTTTGAAAAATTTCCTATGAAAATAGGAAATTTTTGAAAAATTTCCAATAAAAATATTAAATTTTTGAAAAATTTGCTATGAAAATAGGAAATTTTTGAAAAATTTGCTATAAGATAAGATATTTTTGAAAAGTTTCCTATAAAAACAAGAAATTTTGGAATAGTTTCCTATAAAAATAAGAAATTTTTGAAAAATTTCCTATAAAAATAAGAAATTTTTGAAAATTTCCTATAAAAATAGGACAGTGTTTGGAAAGTTTCTTATAAAAGTTGGAAATTTATGAAAAATTGTCTATAAAAATTAAAAGTTTTTCAAAAATTTTCGATAATGATAAGAAATGTTTAAAAATACATTTTTAAATAATTTCTAATAAAAATAAGAATATTTGCCAAAACATATGAAATTTTTGTATGACTTCCTAAACAATAAGACCTTTTTTTTTATTCTCTATAAAAATAAGAACTTTTTAAATATCTATCATTTTAATATGATATTTTTTAAAAATTTCTTAAAATAAGAAATTTCCAAACATTTCCTAAAAAAAGAAAATTTTCTATAAAAATAAGAAATTTTTGATATAAGTCCTATAAAAATAAAAAAAAACGTATAATATCTCCTATCAAAATAGGAAAATTTTGGTAAATTTCATATAAAAATATAAAATTTTTTTGAAAAAATCTCTTATAAAAACAGGAAACTTTTAAAAAATTTTCTATTTAAATAAAAAGTTTTTCAAAAATTTTCTATAAAGATAAATGTTTAAAAATAAATATAGTTTTTTTTTTTTGTAAAAATAAGAAAATTTTGGAAACTTTCCAATACAAATAATATTTGTTTTTAAAAAGTTCAAAAAAATAGGAAATTTTTAAAAAATTACCAAAAAATAAAGAATTTCTGAAAGATTTCTTATAAAATAAGAAATTTTTAAAAATTTTCTATAAAAATAAAAATTTTTTTAAAATTTTCTACAGTTTAAAAAATTCTTATTTCGTCTTCTTTTAGGAAATTTTTCAAAAATTTCATATTTTAATGGGAAATTTTTCAAGAATTTCTTATGAACAATTATAGGAACTTTTTCAAAATTTTTTTAATTTTGTATAAAATTTTTCAAAAATTTCTTATTTTTATAGAAATTTATAATGTATAATTTTGACAGAATTTTTTCTTTTTTAAATTTGTGTACACTTGTTGTATGAGGTAAATATCAAACATACGCATCGAATGGTTTGCTGGGTATGAAATTATTTCCGATAACTATAGTTTTTTAAGTATGTATATATTTATTTATTTAGACAAAAGTATATTTCTACATTTGCATTGTATTTGTAAATATTATTTGTTTATTTACTTGCAAAAATATACCCTTTGCTGTTTAACATCCATATGGACACCAAGAAAATGGAATAAATGCAAACATGCACACCCTCTCACCCATTGACATAAAACTGCACAGATTCAAACATACAATAGATACACAGATACATATTTAAAACATTTATGCAGACCAACCGGTTTAAAACAACAACAACAGAATGCTCAATTGCCGTACTATACTAGTATATGTTTTAGTGTGTGTATGAGTGTGTCTGAGTATTATCCTGAATTGAAAACTAACAGCATACAACTTTTCTACGTGTATTTGAACGAGTTAAGTTTTTATACCCTTCACCACCATAGGTAGAAAGGGTATTATAAGTTTGTGCTGATGTATGTAACGCATAGAAATATTTGTCTCAGACCCACCTTTTAGTGTGCCAATAGGCTTAGAATCACTTTTTAAGTCGATTTAGCGATGCACAGTGGTTTACGGACGCTTTTTTTTGGAAATAATTCTTTAACTTTTGAACGACTGGAGATATTTGAATGAAATTTGACATGGTGATAGTCAAGGAGTATTCGAGTTGGTTTTTAAAAGCACTGGTCCATGAGGGGTCGGGAGAGTGATTGATGGACCTTCAAAGTTGGTCACCTCGGGTGTTCGACTTTTTTAAAAATTCGCCAAAAATCCATTTATGTATGGATTGAAAAGAAATTTTAAACTTAAGTTGTCCTTGAGAAGATCTACAAAAAATACGCTTAAATGTGTAGGTTATCTCCTTTGGATTTCGAGATATTTGGGTAAAAAGGAATTTTTAGGTTGATTTTTTACCTCTTTTTTTAAGCTTTTTTTGATCTGGTGGACGCATCTGAGGACCAAAAATTTTTTAAGAATATTCTTTAAATTTGTAATAAAATTCTGAATAATTTTTGTGCAAGTTAGTTATAGAAATCTTCTTTTGTTTAAAAGTTAAAAATATTCAAAGTTGAAACTTACAAAAAATTTCGCTTTTTTTTTAGTTTTTCCCCAAAAGATAGCTATATTTTTTCACTAATAAAAAAATATTTTCTTAAGAAACATAAAAAGATTTTTAAAGTTTTTAAAAGAAAACATAATGAGAATGCGTATAAAACAAATTTCTTGCTAATTGGACTTTTGGTCCTCGCACATGTCCTCTCCAAAAAATGGCAATTTGTAAAAAAAAAATTAGTTTAAACAAAAATTTCTCAAAAGGCAAAGCACCGATTTGAAAAAAATTATAATGTTCATATTTTCCAATATATCTGTTATTGATTAGAAAAGTTTTTTCTGAAACGCGCTGCAAATAGAGACAGTGTTGCCATATTTGTAAAAAAACTCATTTTTTGAAACACCTTTTTCCCCAGTTGGGAATTGGGGAATTTTTAAGTTAAAATTGGGAATTTTTTTTAGTCTATTGCTTTTACATCTTATTGGTCTACATTACTACAAAATTTCATTGTAATATCTTTATCCATGTCATTTCCACAGAATATCAAAGATTAAAAATATTTTCCTTAAAAAAGCAGAAAAACAATTTTTTTTTGTTTTACGATACAAAGTGTAAAAAAAGTAACGCACTTAAAAAAAACTTTTACTTAGTGCTAATCTCCTAGTCTTTCCCGATCTAATGATACTAAACATGTATATAAAGCATTAATACCGAGTCTTAAAAAACTCTGAAAACTTTGGCCCCCGTAGCATTTTTACACTGTTTATTTAAATATAAGTGATGAATTTGTGCATATAAAATTAATAATCATACTCAAATATTTCACTATAAGATGACAATGATCCTTCGATAACAAACAAATATTTTTTTATTTTTTTAAAGAAAATATCATGAGGATTTATGAAATATCAAAATGTAAATAATTTGTACTTATATTAAAAGGTGAAATACATTTTATTGAAGTATTTGTAGTTAAAGTTTAAACTTACAGTTTTTATTACATATTTATATAAAAGTAGTTATTTACTTAATTTTTATTTTCAGTAAAATAATCAGTACAATCTATTATATCAAGAACCTCTTCCAGGTGTTCGTTTTCAGAAGTTTTTGTATAACTGCTCCACCATTTCTTTCTTATCGTTGATAGAGCACGATCAGAAGACAACAAGAGATAATTTATTAGATCCTGATTTTGCGATTTTCTTGAGCATTTTCTGGTATTAAATAGTTGGATATACTTGAAATCTGAATTCCGCGCTTCCTGGGCCTCTTCTGTCAGTTCACCAAGTGGGAGAAGATTTGATTCAATTATTTCACGACCATGTTGAAGGACTTTATGAACTGTTGGTGTAATTTCTTTCCAGTGATACAAATGTCGTATACGAGTTAACGCGTTGAGGGCATAGCAATGAAATTTTTCAGCATTTATTTGATATTTGCTATTTATTGCCGATAATATTACGTAACATTTACGAAGAACTTCCTCATCAATTCCAGTAATCTTTGAAGTTGTTTCATAATTTTCAAAGAATCGCCTGGCCGTATTACCATCGTTTGTACTGCCATATCCTACAAGTGGTTTGTCTATGTTTAGACCCGTCATAGTTTTGAATTCTTCCTGAATCCTTTTTTTTTCACTGGATCTCATTTCAATCAGTTCCTTATTATTTCTCACGGATTTTAGCTGATTATCAGGTATATTCCTATATTTCAGATCATATGCTATATGTAGCATAAATTCTAAAAATCGGATACGTGCATGTAGGGGCGATATACCAAATTCCAGAACCTCTTGATTAATTGCAGTACTAGCTGATGCATCTTCTGAAGTTTGTAGAAATTCCGATTTCTTCTTTCCGCATAATGAGCATTTCCAAGTTGAATGGGTTTCCGTTATAGCATTGCTTACTTTTCCATCTATCATTGTCAATTGAAGCTCAAAATTTACATTAATCAAATATCCATGTATGTCTATGCAGACTGGACTCAAATTGTCTATTGAATATTTGATATCATCAACCCAATTTTTTGTGCTTGCTGCATTTTCTTTTAAATATTCGAATCTGATCGGTCTGCAAAATGCCTTTGATCCTGGAGATGTGTTAACCCACACATATTCAGTACGCTCTTTTGATGTGGATGGTTCAGAACGATTGTTTCTTAATCTTAGTGGTACTAGGGATGCCATAAAAACGCTTCTGTAGTCATTTGTGTTCTGATGAGATGTTGATTGTTTGTATTCCGGTAATCCAGATAAACCGTCACATCCCCATTTACATATTAAAGTTAAGTCCTTGTTGTCAAGTTTCTTGGCTTCTTCTTCAGACAATGTAGTAGATATCAGCCTTGATGCCGTATTTTCCAATAATTTTGATAAATCCACAGATGCACTTTCGTCTCCTATCACGTTTGTTGGTATTAAGTTTTTTTTGGTTTTTAATAACGCATTATATCCTGGTAAAATTGAGTGTCCTTTGTCTCGTAATGCCTTACAGAGTTTAATATATTTATTTTTACTCAATTTCAACTCGAGCATAAGAGCAAGTGCTTCTTCCTCCGAAAATTCTGATTGAGAAGAAGGAGTTGGTATACTCTTAATAATTCGCTTAAGACGTTTAGGAGAAGCCTCTGGGAGAATATCTGCTATTTGTTTAGCTTCAGCTGGTTGATTATTTCGTTTGAGCACTTCCTTAAAGGAATCTTTGATTTCAGTATCCGAATGAGTAGAAAGAACTTCGGATAATCGCATCTTTTTAGATCTTTCTCCGAGATCATCATAGTTTTTTAGAGGGGCTCCAGCACCAGAAGTTTTAAGCTCAATTGAGTCCTTCAGCCAGTCTTTAAATTTAGATTCAAATCTTTTTAAACAGTAATTAACCGACTTAATTTTAAGTTCAAATAACTTTACAAATTTTACGACTTTGTCTTCCTCACTATTGAGAATCATGGAGTTAGTTTGACTTTTAGCATATCGCATGATTATTTTAATTTTTTCTGCTCTCGAACTGCTTGGTTGTTCAAAAAGAATATCGCACAACACTTTAAATTCCAATGTTATAGCCATGATGTTTTAACTGTTAATAGCAGTTACATTTAAAACTTTCTTTTTTATATTAAAAAAAAACATTTTTTATATATACCTGTATCCAAAGAATAATAAAGAAATCAATGAATTAATGTATTTTTTACCTCTAAAAATAGGTGCATATATAACTCAACCAATATGTGCGTCTCGTAAAACCTACCTTTATGGAGGTGAGTAACCATATCCTTTCTGACCATTATGAAAAACCCAAGTTGTAACAATTTTTACCTATTGCATTAACTTTCACATTAAAAAACATTTTATAACCTTAACATAATTTTGCAATTTTTTCAAATACACCAATTTTAAATACCGGAAAAATGCCTTTAAATCTTATTTTAAATAAATTGTCACACTGTTACTATAAAAGTACTCTTCTAATTAAACTTTTGCTACAAATTATGGATATATTACCTTTACACTGTTATCAAAATCGGTGCCTTACTCGTACTTACTTATTTAGAATCTTTTACTAAAATTTTACCCCCAAATTTATAAACAAAAAATATTGCTATGACAAGCTTATAATTCAAATTTTCCATACAAAATTCAAACTATAAGACTTTGATAATTTTATAATTCTTTTATAAATAAGGGGGTTATTTTTTAGCTTGGAACAAAAGGCAAAATCGAATAAAATTTTTTTAAGTCATTCTTATAATGTTTTCTTTAAAAAAATAAAAAACTATTTATATCTTTTTGAAGAAAATATTTGTTTATTAGCGAAGGATCATTGTCATCTTAAAAATAGTGAAATATTTGAGTATGATAATTAACTTTATATGCACAAATTCATCACTTATATTTAAATAAACAGTGTAAAAATGCTACGGGGGCCAAACTTTTCAGAGTTTTTTAAGACTCGGTATTAATGCTTTATATACATGTTTAGTATCATTAGATCGGGAAAGACTAGGAGATTAGCACTAAGTAAAAGTTTTTTTTAAGTGCGTTACTTTTTTTACACTTTGTATCGTAAAACAAAAAAAAATTGTTTTTCTGCTTTTTTAAGGAAAATATTTTTAATCTTTGATATTCTGTGGAAATGACATGGATAAAGATATTACAATGAAATTTTGTAGTAATGTAGACCAATAAGATGTAAAAGCAATAGACTAAAAAAAATTCCCAATTTTAACTTAAAAATTCCCCAATTCCCAACTGGGGAAAAAGGTGTTTCAAAAAATGAGTTTTTTTACAAATATGGCAACACTGTCTCTATTTGCAGCGCGTTTCAGAAAAAACTTTTCTAATCAATAACAGATATATTGGAAAATATGAACATTATAATTTTTTTCAAATCGGTGCTTTGCCTTTTGAGAAATTTTTGTTTAAACTAATTTTTTTTTTTACAAATTGCCATTTTTTGGAGAGGACATGTGCGAGGACCAAAAGTCCAATTAGCAAGAAATTTGTTTTATACGCATTCTCATTATGTTTTCTTTTAAAAACTTTAAAAATCTTTTTATGTTTCTTAAGAAAATATTTTTTTATTAGTGAAAAAATATAGCTATCTTTTGGGGAAAAACTAAAAAAAAAGCGAAATTTTTTGTAAGTTTCAACTTTGAATATTTTTAACTTTTAAACAAAAGAAGATTTCTATAACTAACTTGCACAAAAATTATTCAGAATTTTATTACAAATTTAAAGAATATTCTCAAAAAATTTTTGGTCCTCAGATGCGTCCACCAGATCAAAAAAAGCTTAAAAAAAGAGGTAAAAAATCAACCTAAAAATTCCTTTTTACCCAAATATCTCGAAATCCAAAGGAGATAACCTACACATTTAAGCGTATTTTTTGTAGATCTTCTCAAGGACAACTTAAGTTTAAAATTTCTTTTCAATCCATACATAAATGGATTTTTGGCGAATTTTTAAAAAAGTCGAACACCCGAGGTGACCAACTTTGAAGGTCCATCAATCACTCTCCCGACCCCTCATGGACCAGTGCTTTTAAAAACCAACTCGAATACTCCTTGACTATCACCATGTCAAATTTCATTCAAATATCTCCAGTCGTTCAAAAGTTACAGAATTATTTCCAAAAAAAAGCGTCCGTAAACCACTGTGCGATGTCAGTCGGTCCGTCTGGCTGCCTGGACCCCCATACAAACCATATTATAAAAGTACAGGTCGTAATTCTAAAGATAATTTAATGAAATTTGGCACAGATCATTTTTTTGATAGTGGAACCATGGCTATTGAAATTCGTCAAAATTGGTCCATTATTTATGGTACCTCCCATATGTTCCACTTCCCGGAATTGATATTTTGGCCACAAATATCAATATTTTTTTATGAAATTTAAAACAAATACTGCTTATGTAAACCAAAATCATTGTGCCAAATTTCGTTGAAATCGGTCCACATTTGACCATAGCTCCTATACAAACTTTTCTGTCAAAAAGCACTAAATGAGTCAAAAAATCATTAAAACGCTCTTAAATCTGAAAATAATCAGAATTTTGGGTTTAGTTTTTGCATACATAATTTTTGTGAATTCTGTATTGAACCTGCAAAATTTCGAGATAATCGGTCCACATTTGACCCTAGCTCTCATATTAGTCCAAATGACGGAAACAGCTTAAATCTAAAAGTTTTGGGAAAATGTTTGTATAATATGGCAAAATTTAGCAAATATTTTTCTTTATACACGAAAAAGAACACCTTTGACCTTAGTGGTGAAGGGTATTGTATGACCAGGCTTGACCGACTTTAGCACTTTCTTACTTATTTTTTTACATTTTTGCTTCGTCTAGTTGAGGATTGTGCAATTTTGTGTTGTGTTGCGTTTCGTTATACTTTGCCTTTGTTTTACTGTTTTATGTGTGTGTGTTTCTGTGTGAATGTATTCAGTTGCTTCTTCTTTATAATGTGCCCCGAAAGTGACATTAAAGTGTTATTGTATTGCACTTGCAACACAATGGAGTGCCATTTATTTTATAAAAAAAAAAAATATTTACGTTTTCAATTTATTCTTTTGTAAGTATGAAAACATTGTCTTGTTTGTTTATTCTTTTATATCTATTTATTTGTACAAATGTTTATAGATATGTTTGTATATGTATGCGAATAAATAAATGCATATCTATATACATACATATGTATGTATGTATATATGTAGATACATTTTGTTAAATAAAGTTCAGATTTTTCAGTTGTTTATAATTTATGTACCAAATGTCAAATTTTAACATTCAACAAAATCCTTTATACTAAAGTGACCACTGTGCAGTTAGTTAGTTTTAAACTTCCTAGAGACATACATACATAAATTTATAATTTTTTTCATAATAGTTGCGTGATTTTTTTGTTCTTATATTTTTTTTTGTCTTCTACTTTAGCTCTTGCTGCCGCCACCATCAGGATATGACAGTTTAGGTGTCATTTATGCTTGTTTGCAATTATTCATATTTGTTTAGTTGTTTCTATGTATTAATATGAGTTTTGCATGTGTTGACTGACACAGTTTTCAGACCGATTGCTCTGTGTTCAAAAGTGTGACCGAGTATTAATAAAAACACTTTTTCGTATGACTTTAAAAGAAAACAACATGACAGGGTGGGACATGTTAACAAGACAGGCCAATGGCAATGGAATTGTGTTAATAAATTAATTAACATTTTTTAACAGACAAATTGTAGTAATAATTAAATTGTCAAAGGTTTTGAAAATAATGATTGATTGTAAAGAATAAAATCGTGTTAGAAAGTTAGTCTAGAAACTAGAAAATGGATAAAGGGCAATTATGAGGTTGTTGGTTATAGTTTGGGTATAAGATCAGGGGAAAAATTACCGCATTCGATATCGATCGAAAACTCAGACTTTTAGCAAATATTGTGAAGTATACTTTAGAGATGTTCAAAGTTACTTCAATGCAAAAAGTTTATTGAAATTTGGTGTCCATTTTGATTCGTTTTTAAAAACATATAGTGCAATTAAAACTCTTTTACTATGGTTCAACTTTTGGCAAATAACTTCAAAAAAATATAGTAAAGTGTGAATCTTTTAAATAATTTTTATTATCCTTAAAGTATGCTATACAAATATTTTAAAAATATCTAAGATTTAGATCGATATCGAATGCGGTAATTTGGCCCCAGGTGTCAAAACAAGGTTTATAAAATCTTACAATATTTATCATACACATCCACATAGATTGATCACTCACCTGTAAAGAGAAAGGAAAATATTATTTTTAGGAAAAATTTCATCAAAAACAAAATGAATATGAATTATATCAAAAGTTTTTAAAGAGTTAAAACCATGTACAATTAGGCTGGATCAAATTTTGATAAATTTCTAATAGTAAAACAATGATCGTCGAAATGTTTAGAAAATTATTGGGTTGTGTATGGCGAACTATGGTATTTCTGCTGCAAAAAAGACATTTTTTGACTATCACTTTTTAAAAATCTAATAATTCCATTTTATAGAGAAGAATCTGAAAATGAAAAATTTGTATTTTTTTCCTAAGACATGTATAGATATATATAGAAAATATCGATTGAAGTCAGCTGAATATTGTAAAACAAAAATTTATGGTAAAATTATTGAAATTTAAGGACTTATGTATCAAAGATATTTTAACTGGAAAAAAGTTGGAATCAATTTTATTTAAGTCTAAGATCTTGTTTTTGTTTAAAAGAAAGAAAAAAATTTATTGCATGCGTAGTTTGGGAGATGTAAGCGCATCAAAATTGTCCTATAAAATTCAGCATTGGCTGTTTTCGTTGGAGAAAAAGTCAGTTAGCTCGGTTTACCTCCGTGCTCTCAGTATAGTGAAATGAAAGGCAGAAGGCTTAATAAAAAAATTCACCAACTTTTGTCAATCTTTTGAAAAAATCAAAATTTAGTAAAAAAAGTAAGGAATATTGCTTATAATAAAAAATCATTGCATACCTTCAGGCTTAAATTTTTAATCAAATTGCAGTTATTAATCCTAACATTATTTCAAATTTCATTGTCTTGAGATTTACGAAGTACCTCTAGGAGTCTACGGATTTCAATAAAAATTAGTAGAGTTCTTTTTTGGATCAACTCATAGGCATGTGACTAAATTTCACTAAATTTTATTGAGAAGTTCGCCTTATTCATTAAGAATAAAAATACATTAAACAAGTGTTATATTCGGCTGTGCCGAAACTTATATATCCACCATCAAGTTGTGTTAAATTAGAAACATATCTCATATATCTACAAGGGTGCAGATAATTCAAATCTGGACCAAAACTGAAAAATCGCTAAGCTAATTGGTATTGTTGGTAAAACCTTTGGACTAAATTCGGTTGCCGTAGCTTTATAGTTCAACATTTAAAAATATTTTAGTGGTTTCCCAAGTATCTACTTTGATCAAAATTCTGTCTCATAACCGGGTATAGTTTTACATTAATAAGTTGCTAAATAATTTTCGTTCTGCTTAATATGTAGTTAGGCTAAACACGTTAATAATAACACGGCAGGTCCATATGTTTCGTTAGGAGTTCCTAATGCATTCATCATATATAAATTCTGGGCTGAACATTGATTAATGCCTATCTAATTTCATAGGTGCAATCTTAATATAATGAATGTACCTTCAAATCTTTTTGATTGTGGATATAAAAAGGTGGTGGTATACATACAAAAATTATAGCCAAATGTTGACCGATTGTAACAAAATTTTACACACTGGCTGGTATATATATAGAGCTTTTTCTTGCAAAATTTATTGGTCATATCTATCATAGTTTCTAATTTAATAGCTTTTAACTATCCTTTGCTAAAATTTTTGGTTTTCGTGAGTGTTTTTTATATGAAAGCTGAAGTCAAGTATGGACTGATTCCTATAAAATTTGATAAACTGATCAAAAATTGCATAACACTTCCATATTTTAAATTTAATCGTCATAGCTATTACAATTGTATTGAATTTATCAGCATTCATTTGTTTCCCGGGGCGGGGTTATATGGTAGCTCTAACTAAATTTGAACCGATTTTGTCCATTTTCAGCACACGCCTTTTTAAAGATATCCAAAATACTTTTGTAAAATTTTGTCCTTCTAACTCTTTTCGTTAAGGCGATATCGTGCTTTTATCTGATGAACAGACGGACATAAACAACCTTTTCTTTATATGGGAGCTAGGTCAAATAGTGACCAATAGCGACAAAATTTTGCACACTGGCTGGCATTGACATAAGACTTGTGCCAAATTTAGTGGTTATATCTGTTATACTGTTAGATTTATTGGCATTTAAGTGTATTTGAGGTGAAATTTAGGCTGTTTTCGTAGATTTTTTGTATAGGAGTTATGGCTAAATGTAAACCGATTTTGATGAAATTTTATACGCTGCCTAGGGCTAATGCAAAACTTCTATATACCAAATTTTATCATCATAGCTGTTATAATTTGTCATTTATTGACAAATAAGCGATTAGCCTAGACGAGGTTATACGGGAGCTATGGTCAAATGTAAACCGATTTTGCCTAATTTCAATACCAACATTTTTTCAGAGATGAAGAATATTTTTACTAAATTTCAGTGAGGTAGCTCCTTTCGTTTAGGCGTTATCGTGATTTCAACAGACAGACATACAGACAGAGGGACACCACTCAATCGTCTTAGAATTTTATAAGGATTCAGAATATATATAGTTTTTGGCTTTTGGGCCAATATTAAGGAAATTACAAACGGAATGACAATCTCAATATACCCCCATTCTTTTTGATATAAAAATAGGGGTCCAAGGCATGTACCCCAATAAGTCGACGGATTTCAACCAAAATTAGTAGAGCTCTTTCTATGATCAAAAAATAAAAGTATGCCGAATTTCATTAAATTCTATTGATAATTGCGGGTAATACATTGCGAAGAAAAATAAGTTAAAAAAAACTGGGGTTCTTGGGGTACCTTCAAGAAGTAATCGGATTTCAACCAAAATTAGTAGGGCTCTTTTTTGGATCAAAAAAAATAGAACTGTGCTAAATTTTATCAAATTCTGTTTAAAATTGCGGTATATACATTGAGAAGGAAAGTAAGTGAAAAATGGGTGTCCAAAGGCGGTACCACAAGGAGTCGTCGGACTTCAACAAAAATTACTTGGGCTCTTTTGAGAAGGAAAATAAGTGAAAAAATTGGGGTCCAAGGGAGACAACCCAAGGAGTTGATGGATTTCAACCAAAACCAGTGGAGCTCTTTTTTGAGTCAAATAATATAGTTGTGCCGGTTTTCACGAAATTCTGGTGAAAATTGCAGGTTATACATTGAGAAGAAAAATAAGTGAAAAAATGGGGTTCCAAGGGAGGTACCCGAAGGAGATGACGGATTTCAAAGTTTTTTTGAATTTTTCTTCTCTATATAAAACTAAATAAGTGTGCCAAATTCCATAGTTATAAGATTACTCCTTATATTTTTTGCAAATAGATGTATGAAGAAAAATCACTGTGTGGCAGTATGTGGCTCTTGGTATTCCCAACTAGAACAACAACCCGACCAGACCTAGGTCACATGCGTGATTTCCATAATTCCCAGCAGAATCAAGAAGTGTAATTCTGTTTCTATATAAAGTCAATTATTTAAAGAAAAATTAAGAATGTTTTTCAACCCATCCTAGCATTTAATTCAGTCCGATATAACAACTATGAACTTTCAAAGCTCATGAACAATTTTGCTAATTTCCTTTTTATAATTTTGAGGAAGAATTTTATTTGAAAAATGTTCTTGTGGTAAATTCCATATCTAATAAATTTTTCATATTCCTAATGAGCTATCTAATTATTTTTGATTTTATAACATTAATTTAATTCCTAATCTAAAATTAATTAAATTATATACATATCAACCACTGATAAATCAAATTATTCTATTAAATCAAATAAACTAGGATTTTTTTCTTTATACAAAAACAAAAATCTTTCAAATGTTAGGAATTAAATTATATAAAATATGGAAAAAAAATATTTATTTATCATTAAGTTTTTCTCAGATCTTAAACAAATATATAATTATTATTGAATATTTTAGTAAGTACTTAAAAGTCTAATTAATTTAATACAATATTTGAATTTCTGTTTAATAATATAATTTTAATGAATTTATTTACAGACAAAAAAAAAACTATGAAACAGTAAATCATAAAAGAAAATTAACATTTTCTATACAAAAATTTCCTATAAAGTATTTCCTATAAAAATAGGAAATTATTGAAAATATTCCTATAAAAATAGGAAATTTTTGAAAATTTTCCTATAAAAATAGGAAATTTTTGAAAATTTTCCTATAAAAATAGGAAATTTTTGAAAATTTTCCTATAAAAATAGGAAATTTTTGAAAATTTTCCTATAAAAATAGGAAATTTTTGAAAATTTTCCTATAAAAATAGAAAATTTTTGAAAATTTCCCTATAAAAATAGGAAATTTTTGAAAATTTTCCCATACAAATAGGAAATTTTTGAAAATTTTCCTATAAAAATAGGAAATTTTTGAAAATTTTCCCATACAAATGGGAAATTTTTGAAAAATTTCCTATAAAAATAGGAAATTTTTGAAAAATTTCCTATAAAAATAGGAAATTTTTGAAAAATTTCCTATAAAAATAGGAAATTTTGAAAATTTTCCTATAAAAATAGGAAATTTTTGAAAAATTTCCTATAAGATAATGAAATTTTTGAAAATTTCCTATAAAAATTGGAAATTTTTGAAAATTTCCTATAAAAATTGGAAATTTTTGAAAAATTTTCTATAAAAATAGAAAATTTTTGAAAAATTTTCTTTTAAACTGTATGATTTTTTAAGCCAAATAAATAATTTGTTTACACTTAAAAATTTGAATAAAATCTATAATTAAGAATTTAAAGTTTTCATTAAATTCTACAATAAATAATAAATTAAACCCTACAAAAAAGGACTTAATTATATTACTAAATAAATTAAAATCAATAATGTTTTTTTTGCCTCAATTATTTTCATAGAAAACTTTTTAGTTTTAAACATTACAGATAAATTATGTACAAATTCATACAATTTACTTCAATAATTGTTAATACAAGTTCAAAAATATTAGAGCAAATATTAAAAAAAAATATAGCATAATTGCAATAAAATTCAACTTTGTTTAATAACATAATTTATTATGCAAATGGGAATTTAGAAAATTTTATATAAAATTTGTTTTATTAAACAATAGTAAAAAACTCACTAACTTTTTTAACAAGCTAAAAACTTGCTCGTTAAACATATTATAGTTTTTTTGTATTAAAACATTTAAATTTAATTTTGTTATAATCAAATAAATTTTAATATATTTATTCAATTAGATAACCCTAAGAGGTTGCTTCTAGATACAAATATATATACATATATACGATGTAGATGCATGGACATAGTTTTATATTGTTATCCTGAATTAAGTCAAAATTTAAATAAAAAACGTTTCCTATACAATGATTGATTTTTTTGAAATCATTTATTACAAAAAACATATCTTGGTTATTTTACAATTAGAATCTCTTGAATTTAATTTAAAACACGAAGTTTAACTTATGGATTTTCTTGTTAAAAATTCTCTTAACAAATATTTAAATATTGTACAAATTGTTTTTCTTCCTTGTTACTGTCACAATGACTTATGTCATAATACGCACAAAAGAAATTTGTACTTATTTAATTTAATGTCCAATCACTCCTAGTCATACACATGTTTATACAAAATAATCTTTTCAAATTTATAAAAATCACGTACTATATAATTTCTCTTTAAGTCTGGCCGAAGAAAATTTAAGTACTTTTGTGATTTATATCCCACAACATTTTTATTGAGGAATATTTTTCAAAAATATCCTATCTTTTTATTAAAAATTTTCAATTTCTATAGGAAATTTTTCAAAAATTTCCCATTTTTATAGGAAATTTTTAAAAATTTCATATTTTTATAGGAAATTTTTTAAAAATTTTTTTAAAAATTTCCCATTTTTATAGAAAATTTTTCAAAAATTTCCTATTTTTAAAGAAAATTTTTCAAAAATTTCCTATTTTTATAGGAAATTTTTCAAAAATTTCCTATTTTTAATAGAAATTTTTCAAAAATTTCATATTTTTAAAGGAAAATTTTCAAAAATTTCCTATTTTTAAAGGAAATTTTTCACAATTTTCATATTTTTAAAGGAAATTTTTCACAATTTTCCTATTTTTAAAGGAAATTTTACAAAAATTTCCTATTTTTAAAGAAAATTTTTCAAAAATTTTCTTATTTTTATAGGAAATTTTTCAAAAATTTCCTATTTTTATAGGAAATTTTTCAAAAATTTCCTATTTTTATAGGAAATTTTTCAAAAATTTCCTATTTTTATAGGAAATTTTTCAAAAATTTCCTATTTTTATAGGAAATTTTTCAAAAATTTCCTATTTTTATAGGAAATTTTTCAAAAATTTCCTATTTTTATAGGAAATTTTTCAAAAATTTCCTATTTTTATAGGAAATTTTTCAAAAATTTCCTATTTTTATAGGAAATTTTTCAAAAATTTCCTATTTTTATAGGAAATTTTTCAAAAATTTCCTATTTTTATAGGAAATTTTTCAAAAATTTCCTATTTTTATAGGAAATTTTTCAAAAATTTCCTATTTTTATAGGAAATTTTTCAAAAATTTCCTATTTTTATAGGAAATTTTTCAAAAATTTCCTATTTTTATAGGAAATTTTTCAAAAATTTCCTATTTTTATAGGAAATTTTTCAAAAATTTCCTATTTTTATAGGAAATTTTTCAAAAATTTCCTATTTTTATAGGAAATTTTTCAAAAATTTCCTATTTTTATAGGAAATTTTTCAAAAATTTCCTATTTTTATAGGAAATTTTTCAAAAATTTCCTATTTTTATAGGAAATTTTTCAAAAATTTCCTATTTTTATAGGAAATTTTTCAAAAATTTCCTATTTTTATAGGAAATTTTTCAAAAATTTCCTATTTCTTTAGGAAATTTTTCAAAAATTTCCTATTTCTTTAGGAAATTTTTCAAAAATTTCCTATTTCTATAGGAAATTTTTCAAAAATTTCCTATTTTTATAGGAAATTTTTCAAAAATTTCCCATTTTTATAGGAAATTTTTCAAAAATTTCCTATTTTTATAGGACATTTTTCTAAAATTTCCTATTTTTATAGGACATTTTTCAAAAATTTCCTATTTTTATAGGAAATTTTTCAAAAATTTCCAATTTTTATAGGAAATTTTTCAAAAATTTCCTATTTTTATAGGACATTTATCAAAAATTTCCTATTTTTATAGGACATTTTTCAAAAATTTCCTATTTTTATAGGAAATTTTTCAAAAATTTCCTATTTTTATATTTTTATAGGAAATTTTTCAAAAATTTCCTATTTTTATAGAAAATTTTTCAAAAATTTCCTATTTTTATAGGAAATTTTTCAAAAATTTCCTATTTTTATAGGTATTTTTCAGGTATTATTTTCCTATTTTTATAGGAATTTTTCAAAAATGTCCTATTTTTATAGGAAATTTATCAAAAATTTCCTATTTTTATAGGAAATTTTTCAAAAATTTCCTATTTTTATAGGAAATTTTTCAAAAATTTCCTATTTTTATAGGAAATTTTTCAAAAATTTCCTATTTTTATAGGAAATTTTTCAAAAATTTCCTATTTTTATAGGAAATTTTTCAAAAATTTCCTATTTTTATAGGAAATTTTTCAAAAATTTCCTATTTTTATAGGAAATTTTTCAAAAATTTCCTATTTTTATAGGAAATTTTTCAAAAATTTCCTATTTTTATAGGAAATTTTTCAAAAATTTCCTATTTTTATAGGAAATTTTTCAAAAATTTCCTATTTTTATAGGAAATTTTTCAAAAATTTCCTATTTTTATAGGAAATTTTTCAAAAATTTCCTATTTTTATAGGAAATTTTTCAAAAATTTCCTATTTTTATAGGAAATTTTTCAAAAATTTCCTATTTTTATAGGAAATTTTTCAAAAATTTCCTATTTTTATAGGAAATTTTTCAAAAATTTCCTATTTTTATAGGAAATTTTTCAAAAATTTCCTATTTCTTTAGGAAATTTTTCAAAAATTTCCTATTTCTATAGGAAATTTTTCAAAAATTTCCTATTTTTATAGGAAATTTTTCAAAAATTTCCCATTTTTATAGGAAATTTTTCAAAAATTTCCTATTTTTATAGGACATTTTTCTAAAATTTCCTATTTTTATAGGACATTTTTCAAAAATTTCCTATTTTTATAGGAAATTTTTCAAAAATTTCCAATTTTTATAGGAAATTTTTCAAAAATTTCCTATTTTTATAGGACATTTATCAAAAATTTCCTATTTTTATAGGACATTTTTCAAAAATTTCCTATTTTTATAGGAAATTTTTCAAAAATTTCCTATTTTTATATTTTTATAGGAAATTTTTCAAAAATTTCCTATTTTTATAGAAAATTTTTCAAAAATTTCCTATTTTTATAGGAAATTTTTCAAAAATTTCCTATTTTTATAGGTATTTTTCAGGTATTATTTTCCTATTTTTATAGGAATTTTTCAAAAATGTCCTATTTTTATAGGAAATTTATCAAAAATTTCCTATTTTTATAGGAAATTTTTCAAAAATTTCCTATTTTTATAGGAAATTTTTCAAAAATTTCCTATTTTTATAGGAAATTTTTCAAAAATTTCCTATTTTTATAGGAAATTTTTCAAAAATTTCCTATTTTTATACGAAAATTTTCATTTTTCAAAAATTTCCTATTTTTATAGGACATTTTTCAAAAATTTCCCATTTTGATAGGAAATTTTTCAAAAATTTCCTATTTTTATAAGAAATTTTTTAAAAATTTTCCTATTTTTATAGGAAAATGTTCAAAATTTTATTTTTTTATAGGAGATTTTACAGAAATTTCTTATTTGTATGAAAAGTTTAAGATTTTAAAAAAAAATTTTTTTTTTTAAATTTTTTAAAAATTAATTTTTGCTAGACATTTTTCAAAACTTTTTTACTTTTTTATTAGTAGGGTAACTTTCAGTTAGTGGTGAAGGTTATCTTAATATCTTTTGTGTTATGTAGTTACATGCATATGTATATGCTTGTAGCTCATATATTGTATGTGTAAGTGTGTGTATAAATTTACACACCTACAGTTACAGAATTTTTAGTCAAAATTCTAAACCTAAGTATAAAAAGTTATTTAAACTATCATCCCTTGTAAATTAAATTATTATCATGCCAAAAACACAAACATCAGGGCTATAGATAACTATTATGGGAATTCAAAGAAAAATATAAAAGCATTGCTTTAAAGCTCTCGGTTAGGATTTGACAGATATAGTTTATAGGAGTTCGTACAAACTGATTGTTTGATGATTTTTTAAATTTCTGAACCTCCCTTATATACATATAATAATTTATTGTTGTCCTTTATGCATAAAATAATTGAATATATTGTAAACTATCAAAATCTAACTAAATAGTTGTATACATAATATAAAACAGAAAACAATATCTATAAAATATAATCGCTTTTAATAAGCAATTTCAACAAAATTATTAAAATTTTTGGACATGAGTAAAATAAATATAAATATTTATACGAGTGACTAAATATGTTCTAATCATTACTTGTGTAATCTATCGAGAAAACAAAATCAAATATCAGCAAAAAATTATTAGAAAATACAAAATAATGTTGTTCATTTATAAATGTTTGTATATATATATATAATTTTGTTAGAGAGGGGGAGGGGCAATAAAATATTATTTTAAATTAGATAAATACAAATATTTGTTGAAATGTTTATGGTTATTATATCTAGTTAACATATAACTAATAAAAATGTTTGCTTTAGCATTAATCTTATCAATAGTTCAAACATAATATGGGATTTAATCTATAAATTTAACAGAAAAAGGACAATCACTGTCTACACCAGGCAACAAGAAATATATCAGAAAGAACTAAATTTTGGTTTTAATGAGATTGAGACTGAGGCAATTTTAGACAAATGATTGAAATCTGAATTAAAAAACTAGTAAGAGTGTTATATTCGACTGTGCCGAATCTTATATACCCACCATCAAGTTGTGTTAAATTTCGAAACATATCTCATATACCTACAAGGTTCATAACGTGGACCAAATTGGAGAAAAAAAAGTTGTTACGCTAGTTGGAATTGTTTTTAAAATATTTAGAGTAACTTTTGTTGCAGTAGCTTTATAGTTCAAAATTCAAAAGTATGCAAGTAATTTCCCTAGTTATTACTTTGAAAAAAATTCGTTATCGTAACCGGGTATGGTTTTACATTAATAAGTTGTTAAATACTTTTCGTTGAGCTTAATACTTAATAAGGATAAATATGTTGGTGGTAATATGACAGGTCCATATATTTAGGAGTTCCTTATGCATCTACCGTATAAAAAGTCTGGACATTGGAGCAATCTTAATATGCTGCTTGTACCTCCGAATCTTTTTGATTGTAGATATAAAAAGGGGATGTAATATATATGTATATACGAACTATAGCCAAATGATTGTAACAAAATTATATATTATTACACGATGGCTGGTATTTATATATATAAAGCTTATTTGTGCAAAATTAAGTGGCCATAGCTGTCATAGTTTCTAATTTAATAGCTTTTAACTGGCCTTTGCTACATTTTTTTTGGTTTCCGGGACTGATTTTTATATGAAAGCTATGGTCAAATATGGACCGATTCCTATAAAATTTGATATACTGACCAATAGTTGCATAAAACTTCTCTATTCTAAACTTAGTCGTCATAGCTATTACAATTTATCAGCATTAATGTGTTTCCCTGATCGAGGTTATATGGGAGCTCTAACTAAATGTGAACCGATTTTGTCGATTTTCAACACACACCGTTTTCAAGATATCGAAAATACTTTTATAAAATTTTGTCCTTCTAGCTCTTTTCGTTAAAGCGCTATCGTGCTTTTATCTGACGGACAGACGGACATAAACAACCGTTTCTTTATGTATTTTTGTGTTTAAATAAGCTTTTTTATATGGGAGCTATAGTAAAATGGTGACCGATTGTGACAAAAATTTTGTACACTGGCTGACATTGACATAAGACTTCCTTGTGCTTAACTTAGTCTTACTACCTTTTGTAGTTAAGGAGCTATCATGATTTTATCTGACGGACAAAAACCCCCTTTTCTTTTTGTATTTTTGTGTTTCCGTAAGTTTTTGATATGAGAGCTATGGTATTGTACACTGGCTGGTATTGACATAAGACTGTCTTGTGCCAAATTTAGTGGTTATATTTGTTATACTTTTAGATTTATTGGCATTTAAGTGTATTTTAGGTGAAATTTAGGCTGTTTTCGTAAGTTTTTTGTATGGGAGCTATGGCTAAATATGAACCGATTTTGATGAAATTTTACACGCTGCCTAGAGCTAATGTAAGTTTTGTAGGTGCTATAATTTGTCACTTATTAACAAATAAGCGATTAGCCTAGACGAGGTTATACGGGAGCTATGGTCAAATGTGAACCGACTTTGCCCAATTTCAATACCAAAAGTGAGCTAGCTCCTTTCGTTTATTCGTTATCGTGATTTCAACAAACAGAGAGACGGACAGACAGACAGACAAACAGACAGACAGACAGATAGACCGACAGACAGACAGACAGACAGACAGACAGACAGACAGACAGACAGACAGACAGACAGACAGACAGACAGACAGACAGACAGACAGACAGACAGACAGACAGACAGACAGACAGACAGACAGACAGACAGACAGACAGACAGACAGACAGACAGACAGACAGACAGACAGACAGACAGACAGACAGACAGACAGACAGACAGACAAACAGACAGACAGACAGACAGACAGACAGACAGACAGACAGACAGACAGACAGACAGACAGACAGACAGACAGACAGAAAGACAGACAGACAGACAGACAGACAGACAGACAGACAGACAGACAGACAGACAGACAGACAGACAGACAGACAGACAGACAGACAGACAGACAGACAGACAGACAGACAGACAGACAGACAGACAGACAGACAGACAGACAGACAGACAGACAGACAGACAGACAGACAGACGGACAACGCTCAACAGACAGACAGACTTACAACGCTCAATCGTCTTAGAATTTCATAAGGATTCAGAATATATATCGTTTTTGGTTCTTGAGGAAATTACAAACGGAACGATAATATCAATATACCCACCTTTCTTTTTGATGGTGGGTATAACAAGTTAAAGCATAGAGTTTTGATTTTATAAATATCAAGATTTAAAAAATTACACTTTTCATTGAGTAATCCAGAATATCATATAATAATAAGACCCATATGTAAAAGTTGTACTTAATTCAATAACATAAGCAATCTTATATTGTATTATTTTATTTCATAAGAAATAAATATTCAATATTCTTATCGACAGACATGCATATGCATGCAAATAAATAGTTTTTAAAATATTTAATATAATAAATCTTAAATTGATTTTATAGATCCAAGTATTCATGGTCAATTTGAAAATATACATAACAAGAAAATTTAATACAGATGATATATGAATGTAATAATCTAATTGCATTTCAATTTTTTCAAAATTTTTATTGTATCAATATAATGGATGGAAACATAAGTGAAACAAAATTTTAAGAACTAAAAATGTTAATATTTATCTTTCAAAACAAAAATACTATTTTAAGATTATATTTAGTTTAAAAATTTAAATTTAAAATTTTGGTCATAATTTGACAAGATACTTTTGTAAAATTTTCTTGTGGTAAATTTGGGTTATTTTAGTCTTTATGTCTGTTGAGGGTTAAAGTTTATATCTATATCTATAAAAAAATGTTTGCGTCTGTTTGTATGTTGTTTATTGGGAAGGATCTTCGAAACTAGCGGACCGATTTTTTGACAGTGTGGTATGGTGTGATCGGTGGTTAAGATAGGCTAGGTTTTTTTTAATCTCAAGTGGGCGTGACCCCTTCCATATAACTCATATATTAAAAATGACAAATATAGGCTATCGGAGGCCCGATTTTTCTGAAATTTTGATAGTATGTTAAAGTGTGACCGATGGATAAAACAGGCCAGATTTTTTTACAAATATTGATGATCCAACCGACCGGTTTTTCTGAAATTTTTCTGAAATCTCAAGTGGTCGTGACCCCTCCCATATAACTCATATATTAAAAATGAAAAATATAGGTGACCGATTTTTCTGAAATTTTGACAGTATATTAAGGTTTTCAAATAGGCTACATTTTTTAAAATCTTAAGTGGGCGTAACGTCAAATATTAAAAATGACAAACATGGAAGACCCTGGGGACCGATTTTTCTGAAATTTTGACAGTATTTTAAGGTGTGACTGATGGGTAAAATAGTTCAGGTTTTTTTTGAAATCTCAAGTGGGCGTGACCCCTCCCATATAAGTAAAATATTAAAAATGACAAATATGGATGACCGAGCCGGCCGATTTTGTTTATTTTTTACAGTATATAAGGAGTCACCGGTGGGTGAAATAGGCTACGTTTTTTTTTTTTTTTTTGGAAATCTCAAATGGGCTCTAATATAAGTCAAATATTAACAAGTAAGAAAGTGTTGTAGTCGGTCAAGCCCGACCATACGATTCCCTTTACCACTAAGGATTTTCCTGTATAAAGACAAATAATTGCTAAATTTTGCCATCATACAAACATTTTCTCAAAACTTTTATATTTAAGCTGTTTCTGTCATTTGGACTTATATGATGGCTAGGGTCAAATATGGGCCGATTATTTCAAAATTCGGCAAATTGATTACAGTTGTTATAAAAATTATATATGCAAGAATAAACTTAGAATTTTCATTATCTTCAGATTTACGAGCGCTTTAGTGATTTTTGTCTCATTTAGTGCGTTTTGACGGAAGAGTTTGTATGAGAGCTATGGTCAAATGTGGACCGATTTCAACGAAATTTGGTACAGTGATTTTTTGAATTTTATGAAAAAATATTGATATATGTGGCCAAAATATCAATTTCGGAAAGTGGAACCTATGGGAGGTACCATAAATAATGGACCGATTTTAATGAATTTCAATAGCCATCAAAAGAAAAGATCTGTGCCAAATTTCAACAAAATATATTTAGAATTGCGACCTGTAGTTACAAGATTTATTACAAGATTACAAGATTTACATGGGGGTCCAGCCAGCCAGACGGACGGACATCGCTAAATCGACTCAGACAGTGATTCTTAGCCTATTGGTATACTAAGAGATGGGCCTAAAACAAATATTTCTATGCGTTATATACATCAGTACAAACTTATAATACCCTTTCCACCTATGGTGCTGAAGGGTATAAATATTGATATTTGTGGCCAATATGTCAATTCCAGGAAGTTGAACCTATGGGAGGTACCATAAATAATGGACCGAATTTTAGAATTTCAATAGCCATGGTCCCATTATCAGAAAACAGATCTGTGCCAAATTTCAACAAATTATATTTAGAATTGCGACCTGTACTTTGATTACATGGTTTACATGGGAGTCCAGTCAGTCAGACGGACGGACTGACTGACATCGCTAAATCGACTCAGAATGCCTATTGATATACCAAAATTTCTAAGACAAAAATTTCTATATTACATACATCAGCACTAACTTAAAGAGTGTTCTAAAAAAAACATGCATTTACTATTTTAGACAAAATTTATCCATAGTGCAAGAAATAATTTATTTTTTGATCAAGTTAGATTCTATAGATATGTCAGATACTATTATTTTAGAAATTATTAATTTTCAATAGTTATTTCAATCAAAATGGAATTAAAACTTTTCAAAAAAATCCGTCATGGACTTTTAAAAAAATAGCTAAAAATTTGAACCCTCGAACGGTTTCTAATGCCATCAGACGGTATAAGGAAAACCTGAGCATTGAAAGAAAACCTGGATCAGGGAGGAAAAAAGGTCCTACAGATATTGGTAAGGCAAAAGAAGTCGAGTGACTCTTTCGAAGAGCGCCTAACACTTCTTTAAGAAAAGCAGCTCGTACGGTGAAATGTTCTACAAATTTTGCACATAGAGTCAAAGCTTATGCTGGACTGAAGACATACAAAGTCCAAAAGGTTCCAGATCGCAATGCTATAAAGAACTTAGAAGCAAAAAAACGAGCGAAAAAATTGAAGTCTGATTTTATAAAAAAATACACCTGTTGTGTGATGGATGATGAAACATACGTACTGGCAGACTTTTCTCAACGTTCTGGTCAAGATTTTTATGTTGCTGATAAACGGGGCAATGTTCGGCAAGAGTTTCGCACAAAAAAACAAACAAAATTCCCTAAGAAGTTTCTCGTGTGGCAAGCTATTTGCAGTTGTGGCAAAAGAAGGAAAGTATTTGTGGCATCTGACAAAATAAACACAGAAATTTATATTAAGGAGTGCCTACAAAAACGGTTGTTACCCTTTTTAAGAGAGCACAGAGTGACTACATTTTTTTGGCCCGATTTGGCATCATGCCATTATGGAAAAAAGGCACTTGAGTGGTACTCAAAGAATAATGTCATTTTTGTACCACGAGAGGCAAATCCACCTAACTGACCAGAACTTCGGCCTGTGGAAAGGTATTGGGCTCTGGTAAAAAAGGAATTGAAGAACACAGGAAAGATTTCCAAGAACATGTCCGATTTTAAGCGCAGGTGGTACACATGCTCCAAAAAGGTATCAGAAGCAACTGTAAAATCTTTAATGGGAGGGTTTCCGAAAAAAGTCGATAATTTTGCAAAACCCGAGTACTAAGTAAACATTTTAATGCTACATGATTTTGTATAATATGTCATTATATTTGCGTATTTTGTAGAGTTTTTATATTAAAAGGTTTGATTTTTATTTAAGAAAATCCAACTACAAATTTTATTTAGAGCACTCTTTATAATAGCCTTTCCACCTATGATGATGAAGGATATAAGAACAACAAAATGAAACAGATTTTGTTGTTGTTTTCCAATTGCTTACCTCCCATGACATCACCATGTTAAT
Source organism: Stomorhina lunata (assembly GCA_933228675.1). Taxonomy (NCBI): domain Eukaryota; kingdom Metazoa; phylum Arthropoda; class Insecta; order Diptera; family Rhiniidae; genus Stomorhina; species Stomorhina lunata. The sequence goes on from OW121742.1 coordinate 52,843,059, forward strand.
GTAATGACTTAAACAGCTAGTGAATAAGTAGTTCGTGTTCAATAATTTCGCTGTTTATATATAGCATTATTTGGTAATGAAAATTTTTCTTTGTATAAAGTGATTTTTCCTATCTCTCTAATGAGCGTATTATCTGTTAATTAAACTTGATATCGGAAAAATCAAAACTTACTTTGAATTTAAAATTTTAAGATCTAAGTGTTGTTGATATTTCAATTTTCCTTTAATTGTTTCTAAATTTGTGGTATGTTCTTAAGAAAAGAATCTTTATATTAAATTTATGCAAACCCTAAAAAATACCATAACATTTTACCATAAGAACCTCAGATTCATTTATCATATAATTGTATATTTGCTGTGCTTTTTTCTAATTGTTTTTTTTTTTTATTTTTTATTGTATTCTTATCTGTCTGCATATTGTTTTATGGCTTCAATATTTTTATTAAAAAAAATTAAAAAAATATCAAGATTTCTTTCTATTTTTTTTCTCATTTTTAAGTAACAAAATATGAAAACCATTATATTTTTCTTTGTATAAATTCTAAATATTATATTTTAATTTATATGCTTGGATGAATTGATAAATAATGCAAAAATTATAGTTATATAAAAATGGAAATTATAAGAAATTGTAATAAAGGAACTTAACCAAAAAGTTAAATTCAAGCAATTAAGTCAAAAGGCAGGATAAGCAGAAGCATCACTCTTAAGGATAAGCAGAAGTAACCACTTTTAAACTAATACAAACAAAAACAAGTAAGAGCGTTATATTCGGCTGTGCCGAATCTTATATACCCACCATCAAGTTGTGTTAAATTTAGAAATATCTCTCTTATATCCACGAGGGTGCAGCTTATTCAAAATGTGGACCAAATTCGAAAAAAGTTGTTACGCTAGTTGGTATTGTTAGCAAAATATTAGGACTAAATTCGGTTGCAGGAGTTTTACAGTTCAACATTTAAAAGTATGTAAGTGGTTTCCCTTGTATTTACTTTGCACAAAATTTAATCTCATAACCTGGGGCCAAATTACCGCATTCGATATCGAACGAAAACTCAGACTTTTAAGCAAATATTGTGAAGTATACTTTAAGGATGTTCAAAGTTACTTCGATGCAAAAAGTTTATTGAAATTTGGTATCCATTTTTATTCATTTTTAAAAACATATAGTGCAATTAAAACTCTTTTACTATGGTTCAACTTTTGGCAAATAACTTCTGATAAAATATAGTAAAATGTGCATCTTTTAAATAATTTTGATTATCCTTAAAGTATGCTATACAAATGAGAAATAAGATTTCGATCGATATCGAATGCCATAATTTGGCCCCTGGTGTAGTTTAGCATTAATAGTCTGTTAAATACTTTTCGTTTAGCTTAATATTGAGTTAGGATCAACATGTTGATAGTAATACAACAGGTTCATATATTTTGTTGGGAATTCCTAATACCGTATATAAAGTTTGGACAATGGTTCAATTTTAATATGCTGCTTGTACCCCCGAATCTTTTTGATTATAGATATAAAAAGGGGATGTTATATATATATAAGAATTCTAGCCAAATCTTGGCCGATTGTAACAAAATTTTACACACTGGCTGGTATTTATATAAAGCTTGTTTTTGCGAAATTTAGTACTGTCATAGTTTCTAATTCAATAGCTTTTAACTGGCCTTTGCTACATTTTTTTTTTTTGGTATCCGGGAGTGTTTTTTATATGAAAGCTATAGTCAAATATGAACCGATTCCTATAAAATTTGATATTCTGACCAATAGTTGCATAAAACTTCTCTGATCTAAATTTAGTTATCATAGCTATTAGAATTGTATTCAATTTGTCAGCCGATTCTTGCCTATTTTCAGTACAAAACTTATATTACATATCAAAAACACTTTTGAACAATTTTGTCTCTCTAGCTTGAGTAGTTAAGGAGCTATCGCGCCTTTATCTGACGGACAGACGGACATAAACTGTCTTTTTGTACTTTTGTGTTTCCGTTAGTTTTTTATATGGGCGCTATGGTCAAATAGTGACCGATTGTAACAAAATGTTGTACACTGGATGGCATTTACATAAGACTTCCTTTTCTAAAATTTTGTTGCTGTAGCCTTTCGTTAAGGCGCTATAGCGATTTTATCTGACAGACAGACGGAGCCCCTTTTCTTTTTGTATTTTTGTGTTTCTGTAAGTTTTTTATATGGGAGCTATGGTCAAATAGTGACCGATTGTGACAAAATTTTGCACACTGCACTTTGTTTCAAACACCTGCTTTTTCCGTGCGAAATTCAAGTTTCGAAGCTATCAATAGAGCTTTTTTTTTCTTGCCCACCAGTTACTAACACTCCAATTCAAACAAATTGATATTTTTTTTTTGAAAAATGCAAAACACTATTTGACAGCGCGCAGTCAAAGTCATTGTTCCCATACGTTTTGAAAAAATTTTATAAAATATAAGTTTTTAATTGAAAGTTTGAGCATTTATTGTGAAAATTGTGTTAAAATTTTATAAATAGTTTGTAATGGAGAATAATCTGTCATGTAAGTACTTAAGATTTGTTTCATAAGTTCTTAAAAATTTATAAGATTTTTTCTTGAAAAATTAAATTTTTAAAATAACCTTTAAGCAAATGGTTTTTTTTCAAAAGTTTAATTTAATGTAAGCTTCTAAAAAAATGTTAACGTTTGGCAAATCAAATGTAAATATATTTGAATACACTAAAGTTTGGTTCATTTACTTGGATTTATCTCATATTGCTCAAAGTTGCACTTTCCGAATAATATCACTTTTTGTAGATTCTTATACTTTGAAAAAAATCGAACTTTTTGAAATTTGGTTAAAAGAACCCTCAAAAAACTCAAAAAATGATATCCTTGTCCAGTATGTCTTAAATAAAGTTGATGCGTCTGAGATGGACGATGATTGCCACAAGTTATTGGTGGAGAAGGTACGTCTTTTCTACAAGTATCTAGAAACAAAATGGACAAAAAGTAGAAGAAGAGAAGATCTCTTCCTTAAAAAAACTTTTCATGGCTAAATAGCGAGATATCTTTCCAAATTAAAAAAGCAGCAATTAAAGCTACTTCTTCCACTGTGGGACGTCCAGAGGTTCCATTTTGCAAAAAGTCAGAATATGGGAAAAGAAGAGCTGCAGCGGAGCTTTCGACGGCTGTTTTAGGGCAAACTGATTTACTAGTACAAGAAGCAGCAACCTCAGCTAGGAAGGAAGGAAATGCTAACTTAGCTGCAGTTCTAAAGGAAACCAAAGCAAGTCCAACAAGACCTTCCAAAATTAAAAAAATCTGCTCAGAAAGTCAACCTAAACCAATTTCTCTTTCAGCAGATGAAGCGGATCACAAACTTCAAGTTTCAAAGAGAAAAGAAGAAATTCAAAGTTATTTTTGGAGGGAACTGGGTCTTCATGTAGATATGCCTAAAGTTGGTGGCTTCGGAAGCATAAACGACGGAAATACTGCACGTCGAGCTTTCTCTAATGATGTAATTTTCGCTGAAATCACAGATGTTAATCATGATTTAATTTTTCGTTTCAAAATTATATTGATCTCTTTATCGTGTAACTTTCCAATAAATCCAAACAAGTTTGAGACATATTGCTTTCAAACAGCAAAAATAATACAAGATTTGTATCGTTGGCTACCAATGACCTCTACAGTTCACAAGGTTTTAATTCACTCGAAGCAGATTATAGAGAACACTGTTTTGCCAATTGGTGTTTTTAGTGAATCGGCCGCTGAATCGCGCCACAAGATTTATAAATCCGATAGATTGCATCATGCTCGCAAAAAAAAAAAACAGCAGAAAAAACAATCTTCTGGATGTTTTCAACAGGGCTTTAGATACATCCGATCCAATAATTTCCACAAAATACTTAAGCAGGCGTATGCAACAACATAAGCCTTTAAATCTTCCACATGAAGTTATAGAACTTATAAGTTCCAATGATATAAATGCAAATGTGGATGAAGGAAACCACTCTCGAAAGTGAATTGCAGTTAACAGATACAATCAATTTGACTGAAAACTAAATTAAAATAACTTTTTTGTAATAAAAAAATAATAAAATAAATATATATTTTTTACATCTAATTAGTTATAAATGAGTTAATTTTTTCTTAGATTTATCCAAAACTAAAATAAAAAAATTTTTTTAATAAAAAAATAATAATAAAATAAATTATTGTTATGTATTATTTTTTGCGTCTAGTTGGTCACCAACGGGTTAATCTTTTTCTAGATTTATCGACAAATGCCTGTTTCTACCTCGCCCTTCAATTTTTCTCCAAAAAGTTTAATATTTTAAAAGTTATTAATTTCGCACGGAAAAAGTAGGTGTTTGAAACATAGTGCACTGGCTGGTATTCACATAAGACTTCCTTGTGCTAAATTTAGTGGCCAAAGCTATTACAGTTTATCATTTATTGGCATTTAAGTAAATTTCAGGTGGAATTTAGGTTGTTTCCGTAAGTTTTTTGTATGGGAGCTATGGTTAAATATGAACCGATTTCGATGAAATTTTATGTGCTGCCTAGTGCTTATGTAAAACTTCTTTTTTTCATCATAGCTGTTATAATTTGTCATTTATTAGCAAATAAGCGATTAGCCTAGACGAGGTTGTACGGGAGCTATGGTCAAATGTGAAACGATTTTGCCCAACTTCAATACCAAATTTTTCAAGAAATGAAGAATATTTGTGCCAAATTTCAGTGATCTATACCTTTCGTTAAGGTTTTATCGTGCCGACAACAGACAGACGGACAGACGGACGGAGGGACAGAAGGACGGACAGACGGACGGACGGAAAGATGGACAGACATACAGATAGACAGACAGACAGACGGACAGACAGACAGACAGACAGACAGACAGACAGACAGACAGACAGGCGGATCGTCTTAGAATTTCATAACGATTCAGAATATACTTCAATTTTGGTTTTTGAGCCAATATTAAGGAAATTACAAACGGAATGACAATCTCAATATGCCCCCCATTCTTTTTGATGGTGGGTATAATAAAATTAATTTTGTAAATCAAATGTGGGTTCCTAAAACCAACCAGGCTCTAATTTGATAATGAAAATTTTTACTAAACTTCTAGAGATGAAATTATATAGATAGATGAAGAAATTTTATTGCAATCATTAAAATTGTTCAAATACTCCAAAAATAGCTGAGTATATAAACATATTTCCCCCTTTCAATATAAATGCATACATACATACATATATTTATAGAATTCAAATATATTTGTGTTCGTCCTCATAGTTCAAATATCTAAACCCCTATAATTTCCTATTCATTAATATTGTATACAAAATCTTGAACTAATCATTCGCAATAATATTTTGTGTGTACAAAAGGAAATTTTACAATTTCCGGTAATATTTGTCATGTACATATCATTTATAGAGTGTAAAATTTACCCCTAAGTATAAAGAGAACTTGTTTCAATTCAATTATTTAGTCATATAAATGTAAGAGTGTGTTGTTAAATGAGTAAGGAAGGCAGCTTTAGACTAGAGGTTTTGGGTTAAATAAAATTAGCATGTAAGTTTTGCAAGCTATTTACATACATATATTCATATACATATTAAACGTATTTTTTTACAATATAAAATTTTTAACGTTTTATCATCTTGAATATCCAGCAAAATATTTAACTTAAACATATGGTGTAAAATTACCCCTGGTCTATTTATATGTTTTATTTAGATTTGATGTTTTATTTAGATTTGATGTTTTCATTTATTTTTTCTTTTTTCAAGTGTTAGTGAATGTCGATGTATGTATTTGTTTTGCAAATGTAAGTTAGATTGTGTGTCAATTTATTTATACATCAATGTTTTACTCTTTTCTACATATTTTAAATATGTATGTATTAGGTTTTTGTAAATATATTTTGACAATCACTAAAACACAATTTCCTAAACAAATTTGTACTGGCATCAGTTAGTGATAACATATATTTCTTTTTTGGATTTATTATTTATTTGTTTGTACAAAAGTGGCAAATTTTGTGATATGGAGATATAAGATACAATTCAAGAAGTCTAGGAATTGGAGTAATATTTGTCATTTTTTAATTTACAAATTTTTACATTAGTTTTATTTTTCAAATCATTTAAGAGTTCTGTACTAATTTTTCTATCTTCACCAACATTCGACACTGAACTCTATTTTCTAAGAAGAGTATGTAACGACACACAGGGGCCAAATTGCGGTATTCGATATCGATCGAAATCTTAGATATTTTCAAAACATTTGCAAACCATACTTTAAGGATAATCAAAAATATTTAATTATATTAAAAATATCTACTATATTTTTTTTAAGTTATTTGCCAAAAGATGAACAGTAGTAAAAGAGTTTTAATTGAACTATATGTTTTTAAAAACGAATCAAAATGGATACCAAATTTCAATAAACTTTTTGCATCGAAGTAACCTTGAACATCCCTAAAGTATACTTCACAATATTCGCTTAGAACTCTGAGTTTTCGATCGTTATCGAATGCGGTAATTTGGCCCCATCAAAAAGAATGGGGGGTATATTGAGATTGTCATTCCATTTGTAATTTCCTTAATATTGGCTCAAAAGCCAAAAACGATGTATATTCTGAATCCTTATGAAATTCTAAGACGATTGAGCGATGTCAGTCTGTCTGTCTGTTGAAATCTTTTATATCTACAATCAAAAAGAATGCACCTCATTCAGTAAGAAATAAAAATTTTTAGATTTTGAAAAAAAAAAATTAACATTTTTATATGAAAAACGCCACAACCATTGACCATGTGAAAAAATTGTCTATTTAAGGCTTAAAGAAAATTTTGTGGTGAATTTGACGGTATGATAAAATCTATTTAACAACCTCTATAAAAATTCGTAATTTTAGAAAAATTAAAAAAAAAATCGTATTCATAGAATTTTAAATTGTGGGTGTTTTCGTACTAAGGGGATCATAATACCTAGAAATTAAATAGTTAAACTTCAAAGTAATTTCCTTTATTGAAAAGTTCATTTATACATAAAAACAAATAAGAAAGTGCTAAAGTCGGTCAGGCCCGACCATACGATACCCTTCACCACTTAAGTCAAATACATATTTTTGCTAAATTTTGCCGTCATACAAACATTTTCTCAAAACTTATATAATTAAGCTGTTTCCGACATTTTAACTTATACTAGCGTATCCTGCGGTCGACACAATCGACCGTCATCTAGTTCATTGTGAATACAAATTTCCCGTGCTGTAGCTAAGTTGGTTAGCACGTAATATCACATTGAGCCTGAGTTCGATTCCCGGTCTCGGCAACAACAATTTCTGTAATTATTAATTTCTATTAAATTTAAGGCCCTATGCTCCACTGGGAGTCAATGATAACAGAATTAAAATTATTAATTACCACAGCATCTACCGTCGGCGGTAAGACTACAGCAAAAACACGCCGAAAAATAAATAAAATTGGCTGTAAAACAAAAAATGCGTCTAAATAACAACAAATGGCGCAACTTCACTGTTCTAAAAATAGATATACCTTTATCTTCTCTTCCATCCCCTTTCCAAAGAAGATTACCCAATTCGTATGTACTCCATATGCAATTGTACAGGCAGTATTTGCCTGAGTGCTACTTCTCTATAAAAAGAAAACTCATACAATCAGAGCTTTAAGTCAAAAATGACAGTGTCAATGTAGCAAGTTTTTAAAATTGCTCGGGCTAAACGAATATGTGGAGAAATTGATCTCATTGATTTCTATGTCACTCCATACAACAGAGCGTCGAATTGGCCAAATTGGCAAAACTATAATTAAAAATTGTGTAGCTCTGATTCAAGATATTCCATAATAAACCATTTTTGCATCTTCAGAAGTGAATGAGAAGGAAAAAGTGTTAGACTTAATAGCTCTTATCAAAACATCTTGCGTTATCGATGTCAAAATGCTCTGTGAAGTGATGAACAGATAAACTTGTAAGCGTTACTACCGGACTGACAAAAATGATAGAGAAATCAAGGTCTTATTTGGAATCTGTAGAAGCTTACAGCTTAAAACCATTCCAGTCGCAATGCAAGATTTGCCTTTTAATATTCCTTCCTGATATAATAGCATTTTCTAAACATAAATCAGTTTTGAATTTACATTTGATTCAGACCGATCATTTAATTCCTTTTCTTGATAATAATCTGTAATTATTATAAACTTTCCTTCAAAAGACTGTTTTTTTAATCGGTAACATCCTTTTTGGGTATAAGTCACAATGTTCTTATCCAACTCTTTACTACTGTGACTCTTAAAAAAAAAATGGGCATTGTAAAATAGCTCTTAATGATCTCATGCGTGCCCTTCCCTGCAATATTATTTAATTTTTTAACATAATATGTATTCCTCAATCACTCGAAGATTTTAACCCAAAAAACAAAATTCCATAAAAATTTAACTTCAAATAATTCAAATTTGAAAGGTTTACATTTTAAGCACTTTTTATGCCAAATCTTCCAAAATATTAATTTTGTCTTTCACTCCCTCACCACAAATAATAAAAACAATACCAATAATTTTTGTTGCTTTTATTTTACAAAACAAAAACATTTATTTAATTGTAATAAAATACTCTTTATTTTTGTCTTTGTCTACCACTATCTCCCCACAAATATACTCTTTAATTCTCATCACCCTCTCACCAAAAATAATAAAAACAAAAGAAAACATGTTTGCATACAATTTCTTTTGTTTGATTCTTAATAGTGAATTTCATATGCATGTGAGTTTTCTTTATTGTGTTAGTAAGATTTTTAAATACCAAACCGATTTTATAAAACTGAACCGATTTTAATAAAACATAGATTCGTCTGATCTACGGAAAAATACCTTTCAAATGGTATAAATTTTTTTGAAATGAGTGTATAATTAAAGCGTAAAAGGGGACAATAAATGGGTGCTTGCGTATTAATATTATAGATGAGAGCTAGGGTCAAATGTGGATGGATTATCTCGAAATTTGGCAAATTGATTGCAGTTGTTACAAAAATAAACTTAAAATTCCCATTATCTTGAGATTTACAAGCATTTTAGTGATTTTTGTCTCATTTAGTGCATTTTGACAGAAAAGTTTGTATGGGAGCTATGGTCAAATGTGGACCGATTTCAATGAAATTTGATACAGTGATTTAAGTTTACATAAGCACTATTTGTATTAAATTTTATGAAAAAATATTGATATTTGTGGCCAATTAATCAATTCCGGGAAGTGGGACCTATGGGAGGTACCATAAATAATGGACCAATTTTGACGAATTTCAATAGTCATTATCAGTGCCAAATTTCATCAAATTATCTTTAGAATTGCGACCTGTACTTTGATTACATCGTTCACATATGGATCCAGCCAGCCACCCGGACGGACTAACATCGCTAAATCGACTCAGAAAGTGATTCTAAGCCTATTGATATACTAAAAGGAGGGTCTAAGACAAATATTTCTATGCGTTACATCAGTACAAACTTATAATACCCTTTCCATCTATGGTGCTGAAGGGTATAATAACTTTGGCGTGTCACTAACAAATTAAAACATTAAAACTCCAAAAAAATGTCATTTAGAAACACTCAAATTTTAAGTGTGCAATTAAAAAATCACTTGATTTGTCTAATATACCAAAACCATGATAATACGAATAATTGAAAACTGGTTTTAAACATTTAACCAAAAAAAAAAACGAAACTTTTATTTAAAATGACCTTAAATTTTTTGCATAAACTTTGGCACTAACAACAAAATTTTTGAAAATTAGAACCAAAAAACAAATTTTGTGTATAAAATGTACATATGTAAAATTTTCGAAAAATTTCAATGGGGGAAAATAGAGAAGCTAGTACCTAAATATGGATTTGAGACTCATGTCTCTTACTTATATGAATAGTGTCATAACTTTCAAAAGGCAATTTTAAGAAAAATGAATATTTAAGGCTTTATGTAATCTTACATTTTTCCCAATAACTTCTTAAAGATTTTTAAACAAAAGTTAGTTATTTAAAAAGTTTTACTGTAGTGTATTGCACTAAGATACCAATTTATTATAATTATTTTAATAAATAGTTTTTTGATAAAACGGGGTAAGGTTTCCCCACCAACATTTTTTGGTTTTATGAAAAAACTATTTATTACAATAATAAATAATTGTAATAAATTGGGATCTTAGTGCAATACACTACAGTAAAAGTTTTTAATTAAATAATTGATGTCCCAAAATTTTTGAAACCCCCTTTTTAAAAGTAACTTTTGTTAGTCAGAGCATTTTAAACTCATTTTCGCGAAAAAATTTCTAATTGGCTTAAAACTTTATTTAAGTTTTTCTATTTTTAAAAGTAAAATTATCCACTAATGATAAGAATGACTGCTATTAGTTCCAAACCACTATATTTTAAGTTATGCCAGTTTTATTGTAAATACTATTTGAAAAAAAAAACAATCATCTGTAACTTTAAACAATAAAATTTCTAGTCGATTTACCAAAAAGCAATTGTAAAATATTCACTATGTATAAGTTGGGTACATACAAACACAGTCTTTTAAATGCCCTTGCGGAAAAATTTCATGATCTGTCTTTTCATGAGTTCAAACAGGCCTTACTTAAATGTATTTATATAAACTAAAAGTGGAGTTAATACATGTCATTAAGGGAGAAAGTAGTCAAATATTGATAAATAATTTTAGTACTCACTACTTTTGACTCCAGGTTTGTATACATGTCTGAGGAATTAGTAAAGAATGAGATAAGAAGGTCTTCTTAACGCTTAATCGTGGCTGTAAGTATATTTACAGCTAGAATTATATTGTTTAAAAATAGAAAATTCCAACATGCTTAAATAAATATATGCGATTCCTAAATTAGTCATTTAGCATGCATTTTGAATGTGATGATAAGTCCTTCTGTATGCGAAATAATGTTTTTAACTATTACAATTATATATTATTACAATTATAAAGATATAGTTATTTCGTTTTTGAAGATGTTACTAATCTCAATTGATATTACTACTACAACTATCATTACAATTTTTAATTATTTCATTTGTATTTCTAGTATGTATAAACTCCTTATAACACTACCATTACTATTCTTACTACTACTTTTTACTAATATTATTACTTGTACTACTATTACTTTTTTCCCACTGGGCATCTTTTGTTTGGCAGTAACAAATACTCACTAACCTACATGCATTTTATTTTTCAATTTATATGAATCCATGTCTGTTAATCCAGATTCATGGAAACTAAAACCAATGAATCTTTTAGTTTTGAAAAAATGCTTAATTTTATTATCGGGCTAAATATTTTTAAGGCAAATTGTTCACTGGGTTATTGCTACTTGCAAGTGTTAAACAACATACGGTTTTGTATTCCACTTAGATTTCTATTCAATTTCATTTTCATTTAATAAAAAGTTTAGGAATTTTAATATAATTTTCCTATTTTCTTAAAGTCGGTTTATGTTGTTCTTTTCAACAAAATGAGTTTTGCTGACATGTGGGTTTAAAAGACAAATTTTAAATAAAAAGTGTTATTAAAAATTACACAGATCTCCCCATGATAGGAATAAGACGTACAAATACTAAACCTTTGTAACATTTTCACTGGGAAATTATTTACGAAAAAAGAATTAAAAAAAAAACTTCAAAAATAGGAAATTTTTAAAAAATATCCTATAAAAATAGGAAATTTTTAAAAAATATCCTATAAAAATAGGAAATTTTTAAAAAATATCCTATAAAAATAAAGTTCCTATAAAAATAGGAAAATTTTGAAACATTTCCTATAAATAGGAAAATTTTGAAAATTTCCTATAAAAATAGGAAATTTTTGAAAAATTTCCTATAAAAATAGGAAATTTTTGAAAAATTTCCTATAAAAATAGGAAATTTTTGAAAAATTTCCTATAAAAATAGGAAATTTTTGAAAAATTTCCTATAAAAATAGGAAATTTTTGAAAAATTTCCTATAAAAATAGGAAATTTTTGAAAAATTTCCTATAAAAATAGGAAATTTTTGAAAAATTTCCTATAAAAATAGGAAATTTTTGAAAAATTTCCTATAAAAATAGGAAATTTTTGAAAAATTTCCTATAAAAATAGGAAATTTTTGAAAAATTTCCTATAAAAATAGGAAATTTTTGAAAAATTTCCTATAAAAATAGGAAATTTTTGAAAAATTTCCTATAAAAATAGGAAATTTTTGAAAAATTTCCTATAAAAATAGGAAATTTTTGAAAAATTTCCTATAAAAATAGGAAATTTTTGAAAAATTTCCTATAAAAATAGGAAATTTTTGAAAAATTTCCTATAAAAATAGGAAATTTTTGAAAAATTTCCTATAGAAATAGGAAATTTTTGAAAAATTTCCTATAAAAATAGGAAATTTTTGAAAAATTTCCTATAAAAATAGGAAATTTTTGAAAAATTTCCTATAAAAATAGGAAATTTTTGAAAAATTTCCTATAAAAATAGGAAATTTTTGAAAAATTTCCTATAAAAATAGGAAATTTTTGAAAAATTTCCTATAAAAATAGGAAATTTTTGAAAAATTTCCTATAAAAATAGGAAATTTTTGAAAAATTTCCTATAAAAATAGGAAATTTTTGAAAAATTTCCTATAAAAATAGGAAATTTTTGAAAAATTTCCTATAAAAATAGGAAATTTTTGAAAAATTTCCTATAAAAATAGGAAATTTTTGAAAAATTTCCTATAAAAATAGGAAATTTTTGAAAAATTTCCTATAAAAATAGGAAATTTTTGAAAAATTTCCTATAAAAATAGGAAATTTTTGAAAAATTTCCTATAAAAATAGGAAATTTTTGAAAAATTTCCTATAAAAATAGGAAATTTTTGAAAAATTTCCTATAAAAATAGGAAATTTTTGAAAAATTTCCTATAAAAATAGGAAATTTTTGAAAAATTTCCTATAAAAATAGGAAATTTTTGAAAAATTTCCTATAAAAATAGGAAATTTTTGAAAAATTTCCTATAAAAATAGGAAATTTTTGAAAAATTTCCTATAAAAATAGGAAATTTTTGAAAAATTTCCTATAAAAATAGGAAATTTTTGAAAAATTTCCTATAAAAATAGGAAATTTTTGAAAAATTTCCTATAAAAATAGGAAATTTTTGAAAAATTTCCTATAAAAATAGGAAATTTTTGAAAAATTTCCTATAAAAATAGGAAATTTTTGAAAAATTTCCTATAAAAATAGGAAATTTTTGAAAAATTTCCTATAAAAATAGGAAATTTTTGAAAAATTTCCTATAAAAATAGGAAATTTTTGAAAACTTTCCTATAAAAATAGGAAATTTTTGAAAAATTTCCTATAAAAATAGGAAATTTTTGAAAAATTTCCTATAAAAATAGGAAATTTTTGAAAAATTTCCTATAAAAATAGGAAATTTTTGAAAAATTTCCTATAAAAATAGGAAATTTTTGAAAACTTTCCTATAAAAATAGGAAATTTTTGAAAAATTTCCTATAAAAATAGGAAATTTTTGAAAAATTTCCTATAAAAATAGGAAATTTTTGAAAAATTTCCTATAAAAATAGGAAATTTTTGAAAAATTTCCTATAAAAATAGGAAATTTTTGAAAAATTTCCTATAAAAATAGGAAATTTTTGAAAACTTTCCTATAAAAATAGGAAATTTTTGAAAAATTTCCTATAAAAATAGGAAATTTTTGAAAAATTTCCTATAAAAATAGGAAATTTTTGAAAAATTTCCTATAAAAATAGGAAATTTTTGAAAAATTTCCTATAAAAATAGGAAATTTTTGAAAACTTTCCTATAAAAATAGGAAATTTTTGAAAAATTTCCTATAAAAATAGGAAATTTTTGAAAAATTTCCTATAAAAATAGGAAATTTTTGAAAAATTTCCTATAAAAATAGGAAATTTTTGAAAAATTTCCTATAAAAATAGGAAATTTTTGAAAAATTTCCTATAAAAATAGGAAATTTTTGAAAAATTTCCTATAAAAATAGGAAATTTTTGAAAAATTTCCTATAAAAATAGGAAATTTTTGAAAAATTTCCTATAAAAATAGGAAATTTTTGGAAAATTTCCTATAAAAATAGGAAATTTTTGAAAAATTTCCTATAAAAATAGGAAATTTTTGAAAAATTTCCTATAAAAATAGGAAATTTTTGAAAAATTTCCTATAAAAATAGGAAATTTTTGAAAAATTTCCTATAAAAATAGGAAATTTTTGAAAAATTTCCTATAAAAATAGGAAATTTTTGAAAAATTTCCTATAAAAATAGGAAATTTTTGAAAAATTTCCTATAAAAATAGGAAATTTTTGAAAAATTTCCTATAAAAATAGGAAATTTTTGAAAAATTTCCTATAAAAATAGGAAATTTTTGAAAAATTTCCTATAAAAATAGGAAATTTTTGAAAAATTTCCTATAAAAATAGGAAATTTTTGAAAAATTTCCTATAAAAATAGGAAATTTTTGAAAAATTTCCTATAAAAATAGGAAATTTTTGAAAAATTTCCTATAAAAATAGGAAATTTTTGAAAAATTTTCTATAAAAATAGGAAATTTTTGAAAATTTTCCTATAAAAATAGGAAATTTTTGAAAATAGGAAATTTTTGAAAAATAAGAAATTTTTGAAAAATTTTCTATAAAAATAGGAAATTTTAAAAAAAGGCCTATAAAAACAGGAAATTTTTGAAAAATGTCCTATAAAAATAGGAAATTTTTGAAAAATGTCCTATAAAAGTAGGAAATTTTTGAAAAATGTCCTATAAAAATAGGAAATTTTTGAAAAATTTCCTATAAAAATAGGAAATTTTTGAAAAATTTCCTATAAAAATAGGAAATTTTTGAAAAATTTCCTATAAAAATAGGAAATTTTTGAAAAATTTCCTATAAAAATAGGAAATTTTTGAAAAATTTCCTATAAAAATAGGAAATTTTTGAAAAATTTCCTATAAAAATAGGAAATTTTTGAAAAATTTCCTATAAAAATAGGAAATTTTTGAAAAATTTCCTATAAAAATAGGAAATTTTTGAAAAATTTCCTATAAAAATAGGAAATTTTTGAAAAATTTCCTATAAAAATAGGAAATTTTTGAAAAATTTCCTATAAAAATAGGAAATTTTTGAAAAATTTCCTATAAAAATAGGAAATTTTTGGAAAATTTCCTATAAAAATAGGAAATTTTTGGAAAATTTCCTATAAAAATAGGAAATTTTTGGAAAATTTCCTATAAAAATAGGAAATTTTTGAAAACTTTCCTATAAAAATAGGAAATTTTTGAAAAATTTCCTATAAAAATAGGAAATTTTTGAAAAATTTCCTATAAAAATAGGAAATTTTTGAAAAATTTCCTATAAAAATAGGAAATTTTTGAAAAATTTCCTATAAAAATAGGAAATTTTTGAAAAATTTCCTATAAAAATAGGAAATTTTTGAAAAATTTCCTATAAAAATAGGAAATTTTTGAAAAATTTCCTATAAAAATAGGAAATTTTTGAAAAATTTCCTATAAAAATAGGAAATTTTTGAAAAATTTCCTATAAAAATAGGAAATTTTTGAAAAATTTTCTATAAAAATAGGAAATTTTTGAAAATTTTCCTATAAAAATAGGAAATTTTTGAAAATAGGAAATTTTTGAAAAATAAGAAATTTTTGAAAAATTTTCTATAAAAATAGGAAATTTTAAAAAAAAGGCCTATAAAAACAGGAAATTTTTGAAAAATGTCCTATAAAAATAGGAAATTTTTGAAAAATGTCCTATAAAAGTAGGAAATTTTTGAAAAATGTCCTATAAAAATAGGAAATTTTTGAAAAATTTCCTATAAAAATAGGAAATTTTTGAAAAATTTCCTATAAAAATAGGAAATTTTTGAAAAATTTCCTATAAAAATAGGAAATTTTTGAAAAATTTCCTATAAAAATAGGAAATTTTTGAAAAATTTCCTATAAAAATAGGAAATTTTTGAAAAATTTCCTATAAAAATAGGAAATTTTTGAAAAATTTCCTATAAAAATAGGAAATTTTTGAAAAATTTCCTATAAAAATAAGAAATTTTTGAAAAATTTCCTATAAAAATAGGAAATTTTTGAAAAAATTTCCTATAAAAATAGGAAATTTTTGGAAAATTTCCTATAAAAATAGGAAATTTTTGGAAAATTTCCTATAAAAATAGGAAATTTTTGGAAAATTTCCTATAAAAATAGGAAATTTTTGGAAAATTTCCTATAAAAATAGGAAATTTTTGAAAACTTTCCTATAAAAATAGGAAATTTTTGAAAAATTTCCTATAAAAATAGGAAATTTTTGAAAAATTTCCTATAAAAATAGGAAATTTTTGAAAAATTTCCTATAAAAATAGGAAATTTTTGAAAAATTTCCTATAAAAATAGGAAATTTTTGAAAAATTTCCTATAAAAATAGGAAATTTTTGAAAAATTTCCTATAAAAATAGGAAATTTTTGAAAAATTTCCTATAAAAATAGGAAATTTTTGAAAAATTTCCTATAAAAATAGGAAATTTTTGAAAAATTTCCTATAAAAATAGGAAATTTTTGAAAAATTTCCTATAAAAATAGGAAATTTTTGAAAAATTTCCTATAAAAATAGGAAATTTTTGAAAAATTTCCTATAAAAATAGGAAATTTTTGAAAAATTTCCTATAAAAATAGGAAATTTTTGAAAAATTTCCTATAAAAATAGGAAATTTTTGAAAAATTTCCTATAAAAATAGGAAATTTTTGAAAAATTTCCTATAAAAATAGGAAATTTTTGAAAAATTTCCTATAAAAATAGGAAATTTTTGAAAAATTTCCTATAAAAATAGGAAATTTTTGAAAAATTTCCTATAAAAATACGAAATTTGATTTACACACCCAAATTATTTAAATCTGCATAATTGTAACGCTTTGTTACTTTCTAATTTTTTACAAGGTATTTAGTATTAAAATATTTCTTGTTTTCGTTTTTCCAGCGAAACTTTCAACAACTAAAATTTATGTTTACTTTTTAAATTATTTATTCCCAGACGTCGTTCATGCATAAAATGCACTGAAAAATGTTTTAACTAATAAACATTAAAATCAGGCAAATATTTGAATGATTTGAAAATGTTTGAGTTTTAACTAGAGCTGGTGCTGGTGGTGGCTGCTAATGCTATTGCAGATGTTATTTAAATAAATTTTCTAAAAGTATTATTTATTGTTTTAAATACACAAAAACAACATGTGTAAAATTTATAATAAACTGTTTAACACTAAAAGTACACAAAGGTTAAAAATAACAGCAAGAACAATAACGATCAAGAGGAAAATATGAAAAAAAAATGGAAAAATATTAAATTAAATAACAAGTGCAAATAACAAATATTTAAATGTATTTGTGTATGCAACAAAACATGTGTACAGTGGATACATGGAAATACATATATAGAAAATGTAGCATATACTAAAGGGGCTTTTAGACTAAGTGTATTTAATGTATGTCCTGACAGGATTGTATGCGATTAGACGCGGTATTTTTCTGATATTTTTCTAATGATATAGGTATATCTATCCGATTCATGGATATAATGAAAAATTTAGAAATTATATTCCATTATATAATAAATATTATCCGAATAAAGTCACATTTCTTATGTAAATGGACAAGTCTTTTAAAAATAGACATAGTGAAAAGCACCTTTTTACTTTTATGCAAATATATTGAAGATATACACATTTAAATGTAAATATTCAGACAAATAAATATTTCGAAAAATGAATACATTAATCCATATGGATGCAACGAATGTTCATATATAGGTAAAGTATATACTAGAGTAGATAGACAACCTTTGTAAACAAATAACTAGGACTTAAACCTGTAAATATAGATTTTTATCAAAACTTATGAGTTTATTAAATTTTAAAAAATTTGTAAATTTTTCTATAGCAAATTTATAAAAAATTAATTTTTTTATAGCAAATTTTTCAAAAATTTGTATAGGAAGTTTTTTTTTTATAAAAATTTACTACTTTTTTAAGGAAAATTTTCAAAAATTTATTATTTTTTCCAAAAATTTACTATTTTTCAAAAATTTACTATAGGAAATTTTTCAAAGAAGTTTTTTTTTATAAAAATTTACTATTTTTTTTAGGAAATTTTTCAAAAATTAACCATAGGAAATTTCAGAAAAATTTACTATTTTTATAGGAAAATTTTAAAAAATGTACTATTTTTATAAGAATTTTTTTTAAATGTTCTTATTTTTATAGAAAATTTTTCAAAAATTTCTTATTTTTATAGAAAATTTTTCAAAATTTTGCTATTTTTATAAGAAATTTTTGAAATTTTTCTTATTTTTATAGAAAATTTTTCAAAAATTTCTTATTTTTATAGGAAATTTTTCAAAAATTTAATATTTTTATAAGAAATTTTTTGAAAATTTCTTATTTTATAGGAAATTTTTCAAAAATTTCTTATTTTTATAGGAAATTTTTCAAAAAATTCTTATTTTAATAGGAAATTTTTCAAAAATTTCCTATTTTTATAGGAAATTTTTCAAAAAATTCTTATTTTAATAGGAAACTTCAAAAATTTACTATTTTTATAAGAAAATTTTTCAAAAGTTTCTTGTTTTCATAGAAAATTTTTCAAAAATTTCTTATTTTTATAGGAAATTTTTCCAAAATTTCTTATTTCTTAAATTTTCCTATGAAAATAAGAAAATTTTTAAAAAAAATTTCCCATTTTTATAGGAAACTTTTCAAAAATATCCAATTTTTATAAAAAAATTTTCAAAAATTTCTTATTTTCTGAAAATTTACTTTTTTTTATATTAAATTAAAAAAAAAAAAATAAAAAATTGCTTATAAAAGGGGACATTTAATTATAAGCCACACACACTATGTATGTACAAACAGTTGTATTCTTTAGTTTATATCCCAGTAAAAAATAGGATCATCCAAAGAGTACTCTTGGAGCGCTCCTTTGCGAGTAATGGATTACTCCATAAAACTCCGAAACTCATAGGATTTTTAACACAGCATGTCCGCAGACACGAGTACTCCTTTTAAGCTCCTTATGGAGTGCTCCCTTTAGTCTTGAAAATGACGACAGAGGGAGTAATCGTTTTTGTCTCCTAAAGGAGCAAAAAGGGGAGTAAACATTCATATAAAATACAAATTTGGTTTTTTTTTACAAAAATAAGAAAATATTGATTTTTATTTATGTATATTGGAAACGTGCCTTCAAGGGCTCTGGAAAATTAAGAAAACTCAAATGTAAGCGCAAAATTTAAAATTTATTGTAAATTTTATCTACTTTTGTTCAGCTTCCTTGGCAGCCTTGATAGCTTCCTCAACTTGTCTTTCGATTTCAGCCAAACGGTTCATTTCTTCCTCCTCTTCTTGGCGTTTGCGTTGTTCTTCGGCTAGACGTGCAGACTCTTCTGCCTGACAAGCGGCTTCTTTTTTAGCCTTACGTGCGGCAGCTTCTTCGGCTGTGCGTAGGGCTTCCTCTTCTAAAGCTCTAGAATTAAAAGTTAGTTCAAATTAGTTTTAAAGAAAAGACAACGCGTAATATATTATTTAAAACATACAATAAAAAATTCACCAATTACCGAAACAAAAAATAAAAAAATTTGTATTTGTTTATTTTTTGATCCATTCCAATTTAATTTGAGCAAAATATTTTTTGTTATGTCAAAGGAAAAAAACGAACTGATGCATCCCTCGTTGATCCATTTGGAGTATTAAGCGAGGCATAAACAACAAAACAAAATAAAAAGTTTCGATAGCTCGCTTATTACTCCAAATGGATGAACAAGTCATTACTCCTTTGTTGCTCGATTATGGATTAATCCATATATTTTTTACTGGGATACGAGTACACTAATACATATAAAACTTTAAACATACTCGTATATAGTAAAGTTCATATTAACATATATCGTTTTATGTTTAAAATCTGCAAAACAAATTCAATTCAATTTAACAAAATTATTTAATATATAATTTACATTTTACATTAAATACAAGTGTTACAGAGAATTGAATACATAAGCCGGTAGGTAAAATGTCATGCAAATTAAATATTATTTCATTTCAGTTGTTCGAAAATTAAATTTGACTAAGAAAACCAATTGCAGACAAGTTCAGTTTTGAGGTAAAATTCATAGTCAGGGGTGTCATAGAAACCAAGTCAGTTTTTAAATTTCTCGGTTTTGAAAACCGGTTATATTCGGTGTCATGATACCAAGCCGGTTTTGGTATTATTGGTTTTAAATCAAACAGAATGTTCGAATCAATTGCTTATTATTTCATTTGAAATTTTTTTGAAACATCAAAAATCAAATAAAAAAATTAAATAAAAATTATTAAAGAAAATTATTTGAAGAAAAACTTTCAGTTTTTTGCGATGTTTGTGGTATAGGTATAAAGAAAACGCTGCTATTTGGACAAATGAAGCTTGTATACCCCAACATCATGAAATGACCGAATTGCGGACTGGAAAAAATGTAATATACCTACACCAAGAAACAAACCACAATCAATCAAAGGACGATTGTCACTTACATGCCATATTCATTAAATTGCAAACAAATATGTTGATATGCATTTGCTTCGCCAGTACCTCCACACAAAGAATATTCTAGCCTTACAATTTTCCCCATTTTTGATATTTTTTGTTTGTCGATACGGTTCATTGATTCCAAAGACAAAAGACAAAAAGTACCAAAACTTGTTTTTATCCTATTACATAATAAAAAATGCCATGTAATCTTTTCACCCATCTCTTTTTATTTGAAAGTTAAAGCTAAAAAGTACCAAAAATATTTTTTCTCTTTTTCTCCCCATTTTCGAAAAGTACTTACCACTTGTACTGTTATTTTTAATTATTTTTGTAACTGATCCAAACTCGATTTCAATTTTGGTTCTATTGTTTTTAGTTTGGGAATTATAGCGTTATTGAATTTTCCCTTTTTTATCCCCCACAGGGCCAAATTTTTAAAAATCTGTTCTTAGTGGATCTTTAAATCGAAAAAGGCACCAGTTGGCCAGTAACGCCTTTGTTTTAAATTGATAGACCAATTTTGAAATGAAATCTGTTAACTGTAAGTTGCTTGGTTTATTTTCAATACTAAACCAATAATATTATTTTCTGTGACATATAAAACCAATAGAAAATGTAGCTCGAACATTAATATTGGAATTCATGACACCAATTTAATTTTTTTGTCGTTTTCAAAACCAATACCAATTACAAATTTAATAATACATCTAAAATATGAGAAATAATTAGGGAGTAGGCAATAAAATTCTGATATATTTGTATTTGAAATGAAAATTTCTTATTTTTATAAGAAATTTTTTCAAATTTCTTATGAAAAACTGTTTAACAAATTTCTTAATTTTATAGGAAACTTTTTTATTTCTATAGGAAATTTTTTAAGAGCTTCTTATTTTTCAAATTTTTTAAAAATATCTATTTTTACAAACATTTTTTTCAAAAATACAGGAAATGTTTTAAAGGAAATTTTTAAAAAGTTTCTTACTGTTATAAGAAGTTTTTCAAAATTTTTTTTTTTAATTTCTTATTTTTATAGAAAATTTTTCAAAAATGTCTAACTTTTATAGGAAAATTTTCAAAAACTTCTTATTTTTATAAGCTTTTTTTAATTCTTATTTTTATAGAAATTTTTTCAAAAAATTTCTTATTTTTATAGGAAATTTTTTAAAAATTCCTACATTTATTTTTTCTTATTTTTATAGGAAATTTTTTAAAAATACAGGAAATTTTTTTAAGGAAATTTTGCAAAAGTTTTTTATTTTTATAAGTTTTTCAAAAATTTCTTATTTCTATAGGAAGTTTTCCAAAAAATTGCTTTTTTATAGGAAATTTTTCCAAAAATTTCTTATTTTTATAGGAAATTTTTAAAAAGCTTCCTATTTTTATAGGAAATTTTTGAAAAATTTTCTTATTTTTATAGGAAAATTTTAAAAAATTTCATATATTGATAGGAAATATTTAAAAAATTTCTTATTTTTTTTTTTAAGAAATTTTCCAAAAATTTCTAATTTTTATAGGAAATTTTTCAAAAATTTCTTATTTTTATAGGAAATTTTTCAAAAATGTCTTATTTTTATAGGAAATTCTTCAAAAAATTCTTATTTTTATAGCAAATTTTTCAAAAATTTCTAATTTTTATAAGAAATTTTTCAAAAATATTTGAAAAAATTTTTATTTTTTTAGGAAATTTTAAAAAAAATTTTATTTTTTCTAGAAAATTTTTAACAAATTTCTTTTTTTTTTATAGGAAATTGTTCAAAAATTTCTTATTTTTATATTAAATTTTTCAAAAATCTCTTCTCTTTATAGGAAATTGTTCTAAAATTTCCTATTTTTATAGGAAATTTTTCAAAAATTTTCTATTTTTATAGGAAATTTTTGAAAAATTTCCTATTTTTATAGGAAATTTTTCAAAAATTTTCTTATTTTTGTAGGAAATTTTTCAAAAATTTCTTATTTTTATAGGAAGTTTTTCAAAAATTTCTTATTTTTATAGGAAGTTTTTCAAAAATTTCTTATTTTTATATGAAATTTTTCAAAAATTTCTTATTTTATATGAAATTTTTTAAAAATTTCTTATTTTTATAGGAAATTTTTCAAAAATTTCTTATTTTTATAGGAAATTTTTCAAAAATTTCTTATTTTTAAAGGAAAATTTTAAAAAATTACGTATTTTTGGAAATTAAAAAAAAAAAAATTAATTTTTTAGGAAATTTTTAAAAAAATTTCTTATTTTTATAGGAAAAAAAATTTTGTTACTTAATCGGCTTAAAATTGAATGTTTTAGTTTTAAATTAATATAATACCTTCCAAACATTAAGTTTCTAAATATTTGAATATTATTACTAAATTGTTAAACTATTTTCCAAATCCGCTATTAACTTTTTAGAGTTTTAAATTTTAAATTCAACACTTATGACTATACTTATGCCTAGAATTAAAATTTTAATTATTAAAATATTACATAAAGCTACAGAATAAAATGAACATAATTAAAATATTATAAACATTCAAAAACTATAATTAACTTGTATTAATTATGCAGTTATTTATTTTCTGTTGCAATTGTTAAAAAGCATTAAATAAAAAATTTAAATTATTTAAATATTTAAAGCCAAAATAAACCAACTAAATCCATTTATTACAACCTGCCCTAGTCATGCTCCTGGGAATATTTACCACAATTCCTAACTGTCAAAAGAGGGTTAGGGCCCTTTATTGTCTATTGAAAAAATGTGTGTGAATCATGGCACTTACCTGTAAATAAAGAGAAAAATAAAAGAATTAATATATTTTCACAAATTATTGAAAAATGTGTGAATAAAAAAATTGCGATAATACAAAATAACAATAACAATTTTGTATGAATAAAATTTGTGGGCAAATAAATTAATAATTAAAAAATGTAATATAAACATAGCAAAACATATTTATGCATAAAATTTGAATTAGCTTTTTGTTTAAAATATTTACAATCAAGGCCTATTTTGTAAATGCCTTAAAAATGGTCAGGCCTATGTAGTCTTTCTATCTTCAACTTTTCTTTAGAAATATCTACCAATTTCCTATTGAAGCGTCTTCCTCATAACTTTGGCAAATACTATCAGAATTTCCAACGCAACAAAATACTATTATTATCAAAATCGGAAATTTACTTTTTATAGGAAATTTCTGAAAAATTTACTTTTTATAGGAATTTTTTCAAAAATTTACTTTTTATAGGAAACTTTTCAAAAATTTACTTTTTATAGGAAATTTTTCAAAAATTTACTTTTTATAGGAAATTTTTCAAATATTTACTTTTTATAGGAAATTTTTCAAAAGTTTACTTTTTATAGGAAATTTTTCAAAAATTTACTTTTTATAGGTAATTTTTCAAAAATTTACTTTTTATAGGAAATTTTTCAAAAGTTTACCTTTTATAGAAAATTTTTCAAAAATTTACTTTTTATAGGAAATTTTTCAAAAATTTACTTTTTATAGGAAATTTTTCAAAAATTTACTTTTTATAGGAAATTTTTCAAAATTTTACTTTTTATAGGAAATTTTTCAAAAATTTACTTTTTATAGGAAATTTTTCAAAAGTTTACCTTTTATAGAAAATTTTTCAAAAATTTACTTTTTATAGGAAATTTTTCAAAAATTTACTTTTTATAGGAAATTTTTCAAAAATTTACTTTTTATAGGAAATTTTTCAAAAATTTACTTTTTATAGGAAATTTTTCAAAAATTTACTTTTTATAGGAAATTTTTCAAAAATTTACTTTTTATAGGAAATTTTTCAAAAATTTACTTTTTATAGGAAATTTTTCAAAAATTTACTTTTTATAGGAAATTTTTCAAAAATTTACTTTTTATAGGAAATTTTTCAAAAATTTACTTTTTATAGGAAATTTTTCAAAAATTTACTTTTTATAGGAAATTTTTCAAAAATTTACTTTTTATAGGAAACTTTTCAAAAATTTACTTTTTATAGGAAATTTTTCAAAAATTTACTTTTTATAGGAAATTTTTCAAAAATTTACTTTTTATAGGAAATTTTTCAAAAATTTACTTTTTATAGGAAATTTTTCAAAAATTTACTTTTTATAGGAAATTTTTCAAAAATTTACTTTTTATAGGAAATTTTTCAAAAATTTACTTTTTATAGGAAATTTTTCAAAAATTTACTTTTTATAGGAAATTTTTCAAAAATTTACTTTTTACATGAAATTTTTCAATAATTTGCGTTTTATATGAATTTTTTCGAAAATTTACTTTTTATAGGAATTTTCTTTGAAAGATATTTGGCAAAATTTTTGAAACAAGTTTTTCATTTCAAAAGTAAAAACACTAAAACGCAAAATCCTTTACATCTCAATTTAAAAAAATGGACTTAATCCACTTTCAAAATAAGGCCTTCATATTATTGAGAATATCCTAAAAGTATGTTACACAAATATTTCTGAAATAGCTTACATTTCGATAGATATTGAATGCTGTAGTTTGGCCTCAGTTTTTTTTATATACCGAAAATTTAAAAATGGTTACAATTTTTCAAGAATCTAGTGCAATACGTAGTGCAATACAAGAAACTTCGTATGTCATTCGCAAAATTAATCTTAGTAGATTAATTTAATATTTAATTGAAAATTTGCATTTAACTCCTTATTCACATTTGGAAATGGGTTTAGTTTGTCATTGTGTCCCCGGAAATATTAGTTAAGTGACTTGTGCATAAATTATGGCCAAATTAATGGATATGCTAATATCAGGAAGGCAGTGAATTTTAAGACAATATTTAATGTCATACAAGCATTTCAGTAATGTTTGAGGATAGAGGGGATCAAATATGAATGACAGAAATTTTAAATAGCAAAAATATTTAGCAAAATATTTTCCAAATGAACTACCGAACAAAATTCCGCTTAAAAAATGGACTATTTTGAACTTTTTTTATTTTGTTAGAGCACTCAGTAATTGAATCCTAGTTATGCTGTACATTGTGTTGGAATTATAAAAAAAGGATGTGGTTAAAAGGATGAAGGATCCTTTGTGGACTTAAGATTAAAAAAATCTCTATTTTAAGCAAAAATATTCCAATGTTTTAATATGATTTATTTTGTATTAAATGTTAATATATTTATTCCAGATATTATAGTGTATTCCATCAATACATATACATTCATATATTCATATTATCACTCATACATATTTTATTTTCATATGTACAAATTCATAAATATTCCCTATGTATTTGCAATACTTTTAAATATTTGCGTATAAAATTTATTTTTAAATTTCAGGTGATAAAATTTACCTGTCAACTGTTGATAAAAATAGATTTAAACTCTATTATAAATTAATAATATTTAAATATAAATGAAAAATATTGTTGATACAAATGATATTTTTCAAAATATACATATATAAATAAATATCAATGCTCAGATATGAAATGATACCCATTTAATTGAGTTTGCATAAGCAATAAATTTTAAATAATTTAAATATAGGAAATTTTTAAAGTTTTTAAACACTAAAAAGAACTTTTTTCGTTATAAAATTTTAACATGAAAAAATTTTTATATAGAAAAATTTTCGTTATAAAATTTTTACACAGAAAAACTTTTGTTATAAAATTTTTCTATAGAAAAATCTTCGTTATTAAATTTTTCGATAGAAAAATATTCCTTATTAAATTTTTCTAAAGCAAATTTTTAATTTTCGTTATTGAAATTTTATATAGAAAAATTTTCGTCATAAAATTTTTCTATAGAAAAATCTTCGTTATAAAATTTTTCGATAAAAAAATATTCCTTATTAAATTTTTCTAAAGAAAATTTTTAATTATAAAACTTTTCTGTAGAAAAATGTTCGTTATAAAATTTTTATAGAAAAAAATAAAATTTCTGTATAGAAAAATTTTTCTAAAAAAACTTCTGATAAAGAAAAATTTTCGCTATAAAATTCTTTTATATGAAATTTTTGTTATAAAATTTTTATATAGAAAAATTTTAGTTTTAAAATTTTGTAAAAAAAAACTTTCGTTGTAAATTTTTTATATAGAAAAATTTTCTATTTAAAATTTTTATATAATTTTTTTTTTTAATTTTTATATAGAAGCATTTTTGTTCTAAAATTTTTACATGGAAAAAGTTTTGTTATAAAATTTTTTATATAGAAAAAGTTTTGTTATAAATTTTTTATAGGGAAAAAATTTCGTTAAAAAATTTTTATATAAAACATTCGTTATAAAATTTTTATATAGAAATTTTTATTAGAAGAACTTTCATTATAATATTTTTATAATGAACAATTTTTCTTATAAATTTTTATATTGAAAAATGTTCGTTCTAAATTTCGTTACAAAATTTGTATGAAAAATTTTTGTTACAAAATTTTTTTATAGAAATATTTTCTTTATAAAATTTTTGTAAAGAAAAATTTTCGTCATAAAATTTTTTATAGATAAATTTTCGACATAAAATTTTTATACAGAAAAATTTTTCATTATAAAATTTTTATATCGAAAAATTTTTGTTATAAAATTTTTATATACAAAAATTTTCGTTACAAAATTTTTAAAAAGAAATATTTTCGTTATAAAAATTTATATAGAAAAATTCTCGTTATACAATTTTTTAGAGAGAAATTTTCGTTTAGAAATTTTGAAATAGAAAAATTTTCGTTAAAAAATT
Organism: Stomorhina lunata; assembly: GCA_933228675.1. Lineage (NCBI taxonomy): Eukaryota > Metazoa > Arthropoda > Insecta > Diptera > Rhiniidae > Stomorhina > Stomorhina lunata. Next base: position 52,870,338 of record OW121742.1, read on the forward strand.
TGTATATAGAAAAATTTTCGTTAAAAAATGTTAAAAATTTTTTTATAGAAAAATCTTCATTATAAAATGGAAGAAAATTGTTCCTTATAAAATTTTTATATAGAAACATTTTTGTCATAAATTAAAATTTTTCCTTATAAAATTAAAAAATAAAAATTGTTATATATAACAATTTTCATTAAAAATTTTTTTTATAGAAAAATGTTCATTATAAAATGGAAGAAAATTGTTAGTTATAAAGTTTTTGTTTAGAAAAATTTTTGTTATAAAATTTTAATTTAGAAAAATTTTCGTTTAAAATTTTCCTTATAGAATTTTTTATAGAACAATTTTCGTCATAAAATTTGTATATAGAAAAATTTTTCGTTATAAAATTTTTATATAGAAAAATTTTTGTTATTGAAATTTTATATAGAAAAATTTTCGTTATCAAATTTTTATATAGAAAAATTTTCGTTGTAAAATTTTTCTATAAAAAAATCTTCTTTATAAAATAGAAAAATATTCCTTATTAAATTTGATATAAAAAATTATTAATTATAAAATATTTCTGTAGAACAGAACATTTCGTTATAGAATTTTTATAGAGAAAAATTTTGGTAATAAAATTTTAATGTTTTTCGTTGCAAAATTTTTGATATAGAATAATTTCATTTATAAAATTTTTGTATAGAAAAATTTTTCGAAAAAAATTTTTGATATAGAAAAATTTTCGTTATAAAAATTTTTGTTATAAAATTTTTATATAGAAAAACTTTTTTCATAAAATTTTAATGTAGAAAAATTTTTGTTTTAAAATTTTGTAAAAAAAAAAAAAAAATTCGTTATAAATTTTTTATGTAGAAAAAAAAGACTTTTTATGATGGAAAAATTTTCATTATAAAATTGTAGTATAGAAAATTTTTCCTTACAAATTTTTTATATAGAAAAATTTTTATTATAAAATTTTAATTTAGAAAAATTTTCCTTTATATTTTTGTTATAAAATTTTAATATAGAATTTTTTTTTATAGAAAAATGTTAGTTATAAAATTTTTATATAGAAAAATTATAAAATTTTTATATAGAAAAATTATAAAATTTTTACATAGAAAAATTTTAGTTATAAATTTTTTTTAAAGAAAAAATTTCGTTTAAAAATTTTAATATAGAAAATTTGTTTTATAGAAAATTTTTAGTTATAAAATTTTTATATAGAAATATTATAAAACTTTTATATAGAATAGTTTTAGTTATACATTTTTTTAAAGAAAAATTTTCATCACAAAAATTTTTATTTAGAAAAAATTTTAGTTATACAATTTATATATAGAAACATTTTTGTCATAAAATTTTTATATTGAAAAGTTTTTCGTTAAAAAATTGTTATATAGACAAATTTTTAGTTATAAAATGTTTATATAGAAATATTTTTGTTATGAAATTTTTATATAGAAAAATGTTTGTTACAAAATTTTTATAAAGAAAATTTTTCTTGATATAGAAAAATTTTTGTTATACAATTTTTTTAAAGAAAAATTTTCGTTTAGAAATTTTGATAAGAAAAATTTTCGCTAAAAAATTTTTATATAGAAAAATTTTCGTTAAAAAATTTTTATATAGAAAAATTTTCGTTATTAAATTTTAATATAGAAAATTTTTCCTTATAAATAATATTTTTATATAGAAACATTTTCAACATAAAATTTTAATATAGAAAATTTTTAATTATAATTTTTTTTTTAAAGAAAAATTTTCGTTTGAAAATTTTGATATAGAAAAATTTTCTTTATAAAAATTTTATATCGAAAAATTTTCGTTACTAAACTTTTATATCGAAAAATTTTCATCTTAACATTTTTATATAGAAAAATTTTCGTTATTAAATTTTTATAAAAAAAAATTTTGTTATAAAATTTGTATTAATTTGGATTCTTAGTGCAATACACTACAGTAAAACTTTTTATAAAAATTTTTGTTGTAATGTTTTTAAATATAAAAATTTTCGTCATAAAATTTTTATACAGGAACATTTTCCTTAAAACATTTTAAATTTTAAAGAATTAATGGAACCATTTAAATTGAAGTTCTCAAGATATTTTTGCTATATGTCATTCATATGTTATAATTCCATTTCCCCCAATATTTCTATCACTCTTAAATAAACATGTTAAATGAAAATACTTTCCAAAATTCTATGTTGTCCTTGAATGAAAATCTCTGCCAAAGAAAAATACAGTTTTTAAATCAACCACAGATTTCGTATTCCCCAAAGAACCCTTTAGTCAACTACAATTTTAGCTATTTCATTAAAATAATAATAAACAAAAATCTCTTTGTCAAACATTTAATATTTGTTGCTTATTTACCAAAAAACAAAAAAAAAAATATGAAAAGTATCTGTCAGCATTAATCGCAAAAATTCCTTGAAAAATCCTTTAGGCCATAACCAGCCTTATTTTCTTTCAACAACAATTTTTGCCAAAAAAAAAAAAAACAGAAAACACAAGTTTTGCTTACAGTTTTATTTTTTCTGCTCTAAATGTTCATAACTCTTTGGCATTTGTTTTACTTCAAAAAATATTGTACAATACAATTTTAATATTAAAATTTTTTTCCAAACAATAAAACAGGAAAACATTGAAACAAGAGAAAAAAAAGCCCTGTAAAACTTACGAAATAAATACTTTTGCAAATATATTAGAAAGTAGATTAACTGAACTTACAAATACCACAATAAAAACAACAAAACAACAGGAATTGTAAAACACATACAAACCCACTTTACAAATATTTCTATGTATAAAAGAAAAATATTCATAACATAACCTTGGTTTTGTTGTTGCATATTTTTAGGCAAAATTTCAAATATTTTAACATTAACTGTTTTTCAAATAGAACAAATATTCGTATCTCTAATACTTTGTCCTCATGCCTTTCTCAATACCAAATGTTTTGTATATTGAATTTATATTTCTATTTCTATTGCAAATATAAAATATATCTAAAACATTTGTTCTGAATACAAAAAAAGAAAAATTGAAAACATAAGCCCAGGAAAATAAAATGCAATGGGATACATGGAATTGAACCTCAACATTGAATTTGTTGCTTGTTTTCGGAGATTTTATTTTAAAGGTAATTTTTTATATTTCTTTGTTTTATTAAAATTGAATTTGAAATACCCTACAAAAGCAGCAATAAAATGCATACACAATTTAGATTATTGAGTAACTCACCTTAGGACTGAGATGACTCATTTGACCCTACTGAAATCTTTAGGCTTAATTCCTAATCGAGGATTAGAGATCACTGTGATTTCGGTTAATAGTAAAGCATAATAGCAAGCTTGATCTGTTGCAAAATTAACGGCTGATGATGTGTTAGAAGAACATGACGCTAAAGAATCTATCACCTTCAGGCAAAGTGAAATTTGTGGGGACTTCATTTTTCTATAGACAATTTTTTATAAAAAACAATTTATTGATAAAAGCCAAACAATTTTTTTGGGATAACCTATTAGTCGAATCTTTTAAATTTTTGGTAAGGCCATCTGGAGAAGTATCCCTACTCGCATTATTTTTTTTTTACAAACCCAATCACTACGAATTATGTTTGTAAACCATAACTCAAAAAAAAAAGCTCAGATTATCAACTGAAGCTCAGATTATCAACTGAACAAAAGTAAACACAAATAAATATTTTTCATAACGAACATTTCTAAAATGTTCGTTATAAAATTTTAATATAGAACAATTTATGCTAAAAAATTTTCGTTATAAAATTTTTATATAGAAAAATTTTTGTTATAAAATTTTTATATAGAAAAATTTTTGTTATATACATAGAAGAATTTTCGTTAAAAAATTCTTATATAGAAAAATTTTCGTTATAAAATTTTTGTACAAAAAAATTTTCGATATAAAATTTTTATATAGGAAAATTGTTGTTATAAAATTTTTATATAGAAAAATGTTCGTTATAAAATTTTTATAAAGAAAAACTGTCGTTAAAAAATTTTTGTATGGAAAAATTGTAGTTATAAAATTTTTATATAGAAAAATTTTCGTAAAAAAATGTTTATATAGAAAAATTTTTGTTATAAAATTTGTTTATAGGAAAATTTTCTTTTTTTTTTTTTAATTTGTATATAGAAAAATTTTCGGTAAAACATTTTTATATAGAAAAGTTGTCGTTATAAATCTTTTATAGAGAAAAATTGTAGTAATCACATTTTTTTATAGAAAAATTTTCGTTTAAAATTTTTATATAGAAATATTTTTTTTTTTAATTTTGATATAGAAATATTAGTTATAAAATTTTAATATAGAACAATTTTCGTTATAAAATTTTTTTATAGGCAAATTTTCGTTATAAATTTGTATATAGGAAAATTTTTGTTATAAAATTTTTATGTAGAAAAATTTTCGTTAAAAAATTTTTATATAGAAAATTTCTCGTTTTAAAATTTTTATATGGAAAAATTGTCATTTTTAAATTTTTATATAGAAAAATTTTAATTTTTAAATTTTTATATAGAAAAATTTTCATTAAAAAATTTTTATATACAAATATAATTTTTATATACAAATATAATATAAGATTTTTGTATAGACAAATTTTTGTTATAAAATTTTTATATAGAAAAATTATAGTAAAAGCTTGTTTATAGGAAAATTATCGTCATAAAATTTTGATATAGAAAAATTTTGATATAGAAATTTTAGTTACAAAATTTTAATATAGAAACATTTTTGTTATAAAATTTTTAATAGACAAATTTTCGTTATAAATTTTGATGTAAAAAAAAATTTATATATAGAAAATTTCTCGTTTTAAAATTTTTATATAGAAAAATTGTCGTTTTTAAATTTTTGTGCAAAGAAATTTTCCTTCAAAAATTTTTATATACAAAAATTTTCGTAATAAGATTTTTGTGTAGAGAAATTTTTGTTAAAAAATTTGTATATAGAAAAATTTTAGTTACAATTTTTTTATAAGACAATTATCGTCATAAAATTTTTATATAGAAAAAGGTTTGCTATAAAGTTTTTATCGCAAACTGTCGCTATAAAATTTTATATAAAAAATTTTTGGTTAGAAAATTTTTATATAGAAAAATTTTCGCTAATTTTCACTAATTTTTCTCTAAAATTTTTGATATAGAAAAAATTTCGTTTTAAAATTTTTATATAGAACAATTTTCGTTAAAATTTTTTTTTATAGAAAAATTTTCGTTTAAAATTTTTTATATTAAAAATTTTTCGTGTAAAAATTTTTATATAGAAAAATGTTGGTAAAAAAATTTGTATATAGAAAATTTTCGCCAAAAATTTGTATTAAGAAAAATTTTTGGTAAAAAATTTTTATTTAAAACAAGTCAAAATGTGCAATAGTCGGCCAAGCCCGACCATACAATACCCTTCAACACTAAGGTCAAAGCTGTTATTTTTCCTGTATAATGAAAAGTATTTGCTAAATTTTGTCATCATAATTATCTCAAAACATATATGTTTAAGCGGTTTCCGTCATTTGGACTTATATGAGAGCTAGGGTCAAATGTGGACCGATTATCTCGAAATTTGGAAAATTAATTACATTTGTTACAAAAATTATGTATGCAAAAATAAACTTAAAATTCGCATTATCTTCACCTTTCTGTGCGTTTTAGTGATTTTTGTCCAATTTAGTGCATTCTGACAGAAGAAGGACTGATGTCAACGAAATTTGGTACAGAGATTTAAGTTCACATAAGCAGTATTTGCTTTAAATTTCATGAAAAAATATTGATATTTGTGACCAATATATCAATTCCGGAAAGTGGGACCTATGGGAGGTACCATAAATAGTGGACCGATTTTGACGAATTTCAATAGCCATGGTCCCATTATCAAGAAAATGATCTGTGCCAAATTAAATCATTGGAATCTTTAGAATTGCGACCTGTAGTTTGATTACAAGGTTTACATGGTGGTCCAGTCCAGTCCAGTCTGCCAGACGGACGGACTGGCATCGCTAAATCGACTCAGAAAGTGATTCTAAGCCTATTGTTATACTAAAAGGTGGGTCTAAGACAAATATTTCTATGCGTTACATACTTCAGCACAAACTTAAAATATCCTTTCCACGTATGGTGGTGAAGGGTATACAAATTTTTGTTTAATAATTTTTATTTAAAAAAAATTTTCTATAGAAAATTATTTATACAAAATTTTTCTATACAAAATTTTTTGTACATAATTTATTATAGAAAAATGTTTGTATACAATTTTTATATAGAGAATTTTTTGTACAAAAATTTTTTATGGATTCTTTTTTTTTAATTTTTCTGTGAAAAATTTTTTGTATCAAAATTTTATAACTCTTTTAAAAAAAAAAATTCTAAAGAAGACTTTTTGTATAAAATTTTTAGTATCAAATTTTTCTATAGAAAATCTTTTGCAGAAAAGTTTTCTATAGAAAATATTTTGTGTATAAAATTCTTGTATAAAAATTTTTTGTATAAATTTTTTTTTTGAAAAATTTTTCTTTAAAAAATTTTTTTATAGAAAATTTTTTTAAAAAACTTTTTACAGAAAATTTTTCTATAGAAAATTTTTTATACAAATTTTTTCTTACAAAATTTTTCTATAGAAAATTTTTTGTACAAAATTTTTCTATAGAAAACTTTTTGTATACAATATTTAAGGAAATTTATAGGAAATTTTTCAAAAATTTACTTTTTATAGTAAATTTTTCAAAAATTTACTTTTTATAGGAAATTTTTCAAAAATTTACTTTTTATAGTAAATTTTTCAAAAATTTACTTTTTATAGTAAATTTTTCAAAAATTTACTTTTTATAGTAAATTTTTCAAAAATTTACTTTTTATAGTAAATTTTTCAAAAATTTACTTTTTATAGTAAATTTTTCAAAAATTTACTTTTTACAGTAAATTTTTCAAAAATTTACTTTTTATAGGAAATTTTTCAAAAATTTACTTTTTATAGGAAATTTTTCAAAAATTTACTTTTTATAGGAAATTTTTCAAAAATTTACTTCTTATGGGAAATTTTTCAAAAATTTATTTTTATAGGAAATTTTTCAAAAATTTACTTTTTATAGGAAATTTTTCAAAAATTTACTTTTTATAGGAAATTTTTCAAAAATTTACTTTTTATAGGAAATTTTTCAAAAATTTACTTTTTATAGGAAATTTTTCAAAAATTTACTTTTTATAGGAAATTTTTCAAAAATTCACTTTTTATAGGAAATTTTTAAAAAATTCACTTTTTATAGGAAATTTTTCAAAAATTTACTTTTTATAGGAAGTTTTTCAAAAATTTTCTTTTTATAGGAAATTTTTCAAAAATTTACTTTTTATAGTAAATTTTTCAAAAATTGACTTTTTATAAGAAATTTTTTAAAAATTTACTTTGTATAGGAAATTTTTCAAAAACCTTTTATAGCAAATTTTTCAATATTATACTTTTTATAGGAAATTTTTCAAAATTTAATTTTTATAGGAAATTTTTCAAAAATTTACTTTTTATAGGAAATTTTTCAAAAATTTACTTTTTATAGGAAATTTTTCAAAAATTTACTTTTTATAGGAAATTTTTCAAAAATTTACTTTTTATAGGAAATTTTTCAAAAATTTACTTTTTATAGGAAATTTTTCAAAAATTTACTTTTTATAGGAAATTTTTCAAAAATTTACTTTTTATAGGAAATTTTTCAAAAATTTACTTTTTATAGTAAATTTTTCAAAAATTTACTTTTTATAGGAAATTTTTCAAAAATTTACTTTTTATAGGAAATTTTTTAAAAATTTACTTTTTATAGGAAATTTTTCAAAAATTTACTTTTTATAGGAAATTTTTCAAAAATTTACTTTTTATAGTAAATTTTTCAAAAATTTACTTTTTATAGTAAATTTTTCAAAAATTTACTTTTCATAGTAAATTTTTCAAAAATTTACTTTTCATAGTAAATTTTTCAAAAATTTACTTCTTATAGGAAATTTTTCAAAAATTTACTTTTTTTAGGAAGTTTTTCAAAAATTTACTTTTTATTGGATATTTTTCAAAAATTTACTTTTTATAGGAAATTTTTGAAAAATATACTTTTTATAGGAAATTTTTCAAAAATTTACTTTTTATAGGAAATTTTAAAAAAATTTTCTTTTTATTGGATATTTTTCAAAAATTTACTTTTTAGAGGAAATTTTTTGAAAATTTACTTTTTATATGAAATTTTTCAAAAATTTATATTTTATAGGAATTTTGCTATGAAAAATATTTGGCAAAATTTTTTGAAACAAAATTTTTCGTTTTATTTGTTTTGAAAGTGGAATAAGTCCGATACATTTTTAAATTCAAAAGTAAAAATGTTTTCATACAAAACCAAAAATTTAAACTATATTTGTTTTGAAAGCAGTTTTAGTCCCATACATTTTTCTATCACAAAATGAATATTTTAAAATGTTTGTTTTGAAAGTGGTATAAGTTCATTCAATCCGCTAAAAAACGCATTTCCAAATGGTTTTTATAAATTTATTTTAATGAAAGAAAAAATTTGATATATTCTGATCAAAACTTAAGATTTAATTTACAAACATTGGTCAACTATATTTTTAAAAAACACTAAAACGCAAAACCCTTAATATCTCAGTTTAAAAAAAATGGACTTTATCCTTTTTCAAAGTAAGGTCTTCATAATATTATGATACAGTAAGTTCTAAATTTGATAATAGATTGAACTATGATGATTTGGGACCGAAGTTATATGTACTACAAACTATTTAAAATTTTTTGGAATTCTAACAATTTTTGTATAGGGCACCCCAATAAATCTTGTTGTTTGTTAAACTCTTTAATAAAAACCATATTGTACAGATTCAATGCTGGTGTAAAATTATTTTGTATTATTTTAGATTTTTTTATTGAAATTTTTTTCTTGTTACTTTTTTTTCTTTTGATCCATTTTGTTTGTTTTGAATCATGCTTTTGGCACTGATCCATATAGTGCTGATTTGCTGAAAAAAAATCACTTAATATTTTTTCTATTTGACATTTTTTTTTAGTTTCATACTCTTTAGAAAATAAAACTACAAATTTAGCATATCCTTGTTTAAACTACAGCCAACGACGACTAACATGTGCAATGACATTTTTCGCGATTTAACACTTTTGCAATATTAGTTGTTCAAATTCTAGTTTTTTGGAGATTTTTTACAAAAAAAAAAAATTTTATATATATAAAAAATTGCAATATTGGCAAAAAATTTTAAAAAGATTTTATTTCACAGTTTTGCATGATGGAATTTAAAGCCTTAAACAAAAGGTTTTATATAAATATATTTGTTTTGGTACAAAAAAAAGCAATAATATATTTTATCGTATGCTTTAAAGCTTAAATTTTAATAACATAAGCTCTGGAAAAATGGTTTTTGGCAATTTTAGATAAAATATTTAAATTCTTTATAAAATTAAATGATTCATTATATAAGTAATATAAATTCCTAAAAGTCAGTGACGTTGATAATCTCAGCTTAAAGTTATAACATTTTTTTATAACAAATAACTTTAATATAATGATATTTTTTAAATAATCTCTATTTTAATTACTTTCTGCTTTAATCCCCTTATCATAATGTTAATTTTTATCACAAACAATCTCTTAAACCGGAAATCAGCCCAAACTGTTTATCGAAACGATACAAACAAAAAAAATATTCCCATAATGTCCTAAACAAAAAATCGCTTTTATAAAAAAGTAATCTATTAACAAAAAATGCATTATCACGTTTAATTTTATGCTAACATCATTTTCTAATTTTTTGTCTTTTTTGCTGTTCTTCACTTCAAAAGGTACACGAGTCCTAGAAATTTTAATTAAATTCTTTTTTTAGTTGAAACTCGTAGCTAAACTGTTAAAAGGAATACAAAGAGTTTGCCAAACACGTAATAATAATCTTATGTGTAAAAAAAGTGCACATTTTTTTCTCTATAGATTTATGTTTTCATTAATATAAAAGCAGAAAATACTATAGACATTTGATGTTTATTAGACTTTATTATGGAAAACAAAACAAAAAAAAAAAAATGGAAAAAGTAATAATATTTATAGCAACATTAAAGCAACAAAAGATCATGCTGTTGTCAAAGGATACCAAGCAAAAAGGACTTGAAAAATTATATTTATTAAATCTTAGAACAAAGAAAAAGTCAAATCAAAGACTGAATAACAAAATAAAACTAAGAAACTTTGGAAAAACTTCATATAAAACTAAGAAATTTTTAAAAATTTTCTTAAAAAATTAAAAATTTTTGAAAAATTTTCTAACAAAATCAGAGATTTTTTTAAAAATTTCCTTTAAAAATAAGAAATTTTTTAAAAATTTAAAAAAAAAACTTCCTATAAAAAATAAGAAAATTTTGAAAAATTTCCTATAAAAATTAGAAATTTTTGAAAAATTCCCAATAAAAATAAGAAATTTTTCAAAAATTTCCAAAAAAAAGAAGCTGAAAAATTACATATAAAAATAAGAAATTTCCTAAAGAAAAGAAATTTTTAAAAGATCTTCTAAAAAAAATTTGCAAAATTTCCTAAGCAAAATAAGAAAATTTTGAAATATTTCCTATAAAAAGTAAGAAATTTTTGACAATTTTCCTATAAAAATAAGAAATTTTTTAAAAAATTCCTATGAAAATAAGAAATTTTTTAAAAATTTCCTATAAAAATAAGAAACTTTTGAAATTTTTTCTATAAAAATAAAAATTTATTGAAAATTTTCCTATCAAAAAAAATTCTAATAAAAATAAGAAATTTTTGAAAATTTTTCTATAAGAACGAGGAATTTTTAAAAAATTTCCTATAAAACTAAGAAATTTTTGAATTTTAGTTTATAAAACTAAAAAACTTTTAAAAAATTTCCTATAAAACTAAAAAACTTTTGAAAAATTTCCTGTAAAAATAAAAAATTTTTGAAAAATTTCATATAAAAATAAGAAATTTTTGAAAAACTTCCTATAAAGATAAGATATTTTGAAAACTTTCCAGTAAAAATAAAAAACAATTTGAAAGTGTCCTATAAAAATAAGAAATTTTTGAAAAATTTCCTTTAAAGATAAGAAATTTTTGAAAAATTTCCTGGAAAAATAAAAATTTTTGAAAAATTTCTAATAAAATTAAGAAATTTTTGAAAAATTTTCTAAAAAAGAAGACATTTTTTTAAAATTTTACATAAAAATAAAAATTGCTTACAAAAACAAGATATCGTTGAAAAATTTCCTATAAATATAAGAATTTTTTGAAAAATTTCCCAGAAAACTAAGAAATTTTTTTAAAATTTTCTAAAAAAATTAAACAGCTTTTGAAAAATTTTCTATAAAATTAAGAAATTTTTTAAGAATTTTCTATAAAAATAAGAAATTGTTGAAGAATTTTCTACTAAAATATGAAATTTTTGAAGATATATTCAAAAAATAAATAAATTCAAAAAATTTCCTATAAAAATAATAATAAGGATAAATAAGAAATTTTTGAAAAATTTCTCATAAAAATAAGAAATTTTTGAAAATTTTCCTAAAAAAATAAGAAATTTTTGAAAAATTTTATAAAAAAATAAAAAATTTTTGAAAAATTTCCTATAAAAATAAGAAATCTTTGAAAAATTTCCTAAAAAATTTACCATAAAAATAAGAAATTTTGGAAAAATTTCCAGCAAAAATAGTAAACTTTTGAAAAATTTCCTATAAAAAAAGAAATTTTTGAAAAATTATATTAAAAAATATAATATAAATTTCCTAAAAAATAAAAAACTTTAAACAAAATTCCTGTAAAAATAAGAAATTTTTTAAAAATATACTACAAAAAATAAAATTTTTTAAAAAAAATCCTACTAAAAAATAAGAAAATTTTGAAAAATTTCCTATAAAAATAAGAAATTTTTGAAAAATTTTCTAAAAAAATTTAAATTTTTTGAAAAAATTCCGATAAAAAAAATATATTTTTGAAAAATTTCCTATAAAAATAAGAAATTTTTTAAAAATTTCCTATAAAAATAAGAAATTTTTGAAAAATTTCCTATAAAAATAAGAAATTTTTGAAAAATTTCTTATAAAACTAAAAAAATTTTGAAAAATTTTCTATAAAAGTAAGAAATTTTAGAAAAATAGAAATAAGAAATTTTTGTAAAATTTTCTATGATAATACAAAATTTTTAAAATATTTCCTATAAAAATAAGAGAAAAAGAAGTTTTTAAAAAATTTCCTACAAAAATAGAAATATTTTTTAAAAATTTTCTGTAGAAATAAAGAATTTTTGTAAAAAAAGAAGTTTTTAAAGAATTTCCTAAAAAATAGGAATATTTTTTTAACAATTTTCTATAAAAATTTTTGAAAATTTTCCTATAAAAATAAGAAATTTTTGAAAAATTATATACACAAATATGAAAAATTTTGTAAAATTAAAACAAATAAGAATTTTTTGAAAAATTTACTATAAAAAAAAATAAATTTTTAAAAATTTCCTACAAAATCAGAAATTTTTGAAAAATTTCCAATCAAAATAAGAAATTTTTGAAAAATTTCCTATAAAAATATGAAATTTTTAAAAAAAAATTTAAATTTTTTTGAAAAATTCCCATAAAAATAAGAAATTTTTGGAAAAAAAAAGAAATTTTTGAAAAAAATCATATAAAAATAAAAATTTTTGTAAAAATATTCTTATTTGTGATAAATTTCCTAAAAATGTAAGAAATTTCTAAAGAATTTCCTATAAAAATAAGAAATGTATGAAAATTTTCTAATAAAAATAAGATTTTTTTCAAAAAAATTTCCTATAAAAATTAAAAATTTTTGAAAAATTTTCTATAGAAATAAGAAATTTTTTAAAAAATTCCTATAAAAATGAGAAATTTTTGAAAATTTTCCTAAAAAATACAAAATTTTTCTAAAATTTCGTATGAAAATAAGAAAACAAAATTTCTTAAAAGAAAAAAGAAATTTAAAAAAATTCTCCCATAAAAATAGGTTTTTTTCGAAAAATTTGGTATAAAATTAAGAAATTATTGAAAATATTTTTAAATAAATATTACAAGCATTTACAAATAAATCTGAAATCAAATCATTTGTGCAAAAACTACCAAAAGCAACCAATTATTTTTGGCTTAACATTGTCATCAAATCTTTGAATTATAATTCTAATATTTTAAGTAATTTATCGAATACTTGTTTGTATTTGTATTGTAAATTTACCACAACTACTTAGAATTACATAACTCATTATTAAGGATAAAATATAACATCCTAGATTTTTCTTAGAAATACACAAACAATTAATTTTACAGAAATCATGTTTTCTATTAATAACATTTGATATTGAAATTCATTAAAATATAATATCTTTGAATTTGTGCATTAATCTTGAAGTAAATTTTCATTTATAGTTAGAAATATGAGGAAAATCTTTTTCCTAATATTTAGAATAAAGCAAAGCCATTAGTATGAGGAGTCTGTGCATTTCAGATTTACTATTATTAACAAAACCTAAATATAAAATCCTTTACTTCAAATCTTATTTCAAATAATGGCTTTGTGATATTTTAGATTATATTATGAACCATCATCTTTGCCATAGCCCTGTAACTCCTAATTATCGTTCAGTTGCCATAATTACTTCTGTAGAATATTATCGGTTCATACCAGAATTTCATTAGAATCAAGTTGAAGACATTAACAAAAGAAATAATTCTTCTTAGATTTTAAGTATTTTGTTTAAATATAATGATTTATTTATCCCATTTGATTACGAGTTATTATATTCATTACAATTAAGGATTATGTACAAAGTCTGAGTTGTTGGAAAGAGAACAAAATTTTGATAGGATTTTTTATCTTATAAAACTTTTAATAGGAATTTTTTATTTGTATGGGAAAATTTTCATAAATTTCTTATTTTTATAGGAAATTTTTTGAAATTTTCTTATTTTTATAGGAAATTTTTTAAAAATGTCTTATTTCTATAGGAAATTTTTCAAAAGCTTCCTATTTTTATATAAAATTTTTCAAAATTTTCTTATTTTTATAGTATTTTTTTTAAATTTCCTATTTTTATGGGAAATCGTTCAAAAATTTCATATTTTTTATAGGAAAGTTTTTAGAAATGTTTTTATTTGTAAAGGAAATTTTTAAAAAATTTCTTATTTTTAAAGAAATTTTTCAAAAATTTCTTATTTTTAAGAAATTTTTCAAAAATTTCTTGTTTTTGAAGAAATTTTAAAAACAATTCTTGTTTTTACATAAATATTTTCAAAAAGTTCTTTTTTTTATAAGAAAATTTTTCAAAAGTTTCTTATTTATGTGTTTAATATTTCAAAAATTTCTTATTTTTGTATTTAATATTTCAAAAATTTCTTATTTTTATAGGAAATTTTTCAAAAAATTTATATTTTTAAAGGAAAATTTTCAAAAATTTCTTATTTTTATAGGAATTTTTCCAAAACTTTCTTATTTTTACAGAAAATTTTCCAAAAATTTTGTATTTTTAATGGAATATTTTCAAAAATTTCTTATTTTTATAGGAACTTTTTTTAAATATTTCTTATTTTTATAAAAAATTTTTCGAAAATTTTCTATTTCTAAAGAAAATTTTTAAAAAATTTCTTATTTTTATAGGAACTTTTTCAAACATTTTTATTTTTACAGGAAATATTTGAAAAATTCTTAATTTTTATAGGATATTTTCTAAAAATTTCTTATTTTTATAGGAAAATTTTCAAAAATTTCTTATTTTTATAAAAAAATTTTTAAAAACTTCTTATATCTAAATTTCCTATTTTTATAGGAAATTTTTCATAAATTTCTTATTTTTACAGGAAATTTTTAAAAAATTCCTTTTTTTTATAGGAAATTTTTCATAAATTTCTTATTTTTATGAGAATTTTTTCAAAAATTTTTGCAAAATTTCTTATTTTTATAAGATTTTTCTCTAAAATTTCCTATTTTTATGGGAAATTATTAAAAAATTTCTTATTTTTATAGGAAATTTTTCAAAAATTTTCTATTTCTAAAGGAAATTTTTCAAAAATTTCTTATTTTTATATGACGTTTTTCAAAAATTTTTATTTTTACAGGAAATTTTTCAAAAATTCTTTATTTTTATAGAATTTTTTTTAAAAATTTCTTATTTTTATAGGAACATTTTCAAAAATTTCTTATTTTTATGGGAAATTTTTTAAAAATTTCTTATTTTTATAGGAAGTTATTCAAAAATTTCTTATTTTTATATTAGTTTTTTAAAAAAATCTTATTTTTATAAGAAATTTTTCAAACATTTCATATTTTTCAAAAATTTCTTCTTTTTATAGGAAATTTTTCAAAAATTTCTTATTTTTATAGGAAATTTTAAAAAAAATTGTTATTTTTATGGGATTTTTTTTTAAAATTCCTTACTTTTATAGGATATTTTTTATAAATGTCGTTTTTTTTTATAGACAATTTTTCAAAGTTTCTTATTTTTATAGAAAATTTTTCAAAAATTTTCTTAATTTTTTTGAAAATTTTTCAAAGATTTCTTATTTTTATCGGAAATTTTTAAAAATTTCGTATTTTTATGGTAAATTTTTCAAAAATTTCTTATCTTTAAGGAAAATTTTCAAAAACTTCTTATATTTAGAGGAACGTTTTCAAGCAGTTCTTATTTTGATTTGAAATTTTTAAAAATTTTCTTATATTATAGGAAATTTTTCAAAAATTTCTCATTTTTCAAAAATTTCTTATTTTTATGATTTTTTTTTAATTTCATATTTTAATTGAAATTTTTTTTAAAATTTCTGGTATTTATTAAAAATTTTTTAAGGTTTTTTTTTTATAGGCAATTTTTTTATGTTTATAAAATTTCAAAAATTTCTTATTTTTATAATATTTTTTTTTAAATGTCTTATTTTTATAGGAAATTTTTCAAAAATTTCTTATTTATATAGAAAATTTTTTTTTAAATTTCTAATTTTTATAGAAAATTTTTCAAAAATTTTTAATTTTTTGTATGAAATTTTTCAAAAATTTTTTATTTTTTAGGAAATTTTTCAAAATTTTCCTATTTTTATAGGAAATTTTTCAAAAATTTCTTGTTTTTATAGGACATTTTTTAAAAATTTCTTATTCTAATAGGAAATTTTTCAAAAATTTCTTATTCTTTTAGGAAATTTTTCAAAAATTTCTTATTCTTTTAGGAAATTTTTCAAAAATTTCTTATACTTGTAGGAAATTTTTCAAAAATTTCTTATTTTTATAGGAAATTTTTTTAAAAAGTTCTTATTTTTATAGGAAATTTTACAAAAATTTCTTATTTTTTTAGGAAGTTTTTCAAACATTTCTTTTTTTTAGGAAATTTTTCAAAAATTTCTTATTCTTATAGGATATTTTTTAAAAATTTCTTGGTTTTATATGAAATTTTTCTAGTGTAAGAATAAGATTCCTTGATGTACTTAGCAATATTTATTGGGTAATCTCTTTAATCTATTATTGGCTCAATAATTTACATAACATCACTAAACAAGATAATGCAAACAACTTTGATAAAGTTAGAAATTATGTACAAAATAATGAACTTTAATCAATAAATATTGTTTTAAAAGGTGGCCAGACTGGTTTTTTGTATTGGTCGTAAAGTTTTAATATTTTTGCTTACCACAGATGTTAAATTTTTCAAAAGTTTGGGATTTGTAGTGGTTAAAGTTTTTGTCTTTCAAAAAATGCATAACTAAATTTTCTGGCTTTAACCATCTTACGTTATAATTTTTTTATTGGCCACCCTTATATTAAATATTATCGAGCCAGAATGAAAATTGTCTGTCTACCTGTGTATAGTTAAGTAAACTCAAACAACAAGTGTTTAATATTAAATAATTCTTGTTAATGTCAATCACCGTGTTTGATTGTTTCAATATTGTTCCAATATCTTCAACATGTTGACAGTTTAATTTTCATTCATGTTGAATATTTTAGTCCGAAATACTGATACTAAATACATAATGGTTTATTGTATGAATAGAATTTAAATGGATTTTGAAGTCAAATTTTGCTAAAAGATAATGTTTAATTAGAGTCTAACAATACTATATCTAAGAAGTAGACATTTTTTGTAATAAGTTTACAACATCATTTTCATATTTATTCTGCAATTATTTTACATGGGTAAAGGTCATTTACGGCCACAGACTAATGATCAAATATAAATTTTCTTTATTTGCTTTCCCCTTCCTACAACTGAAGAAAATTGCAACAGAAATTCAAGACATAAAATTCTGAAAGAAGCAAAATTGTGCACTTATCTCTTTAGTTTGGAACCGAAGACTTTTCTTTTTGTCTGTTTAACAATGAAGACCAGCTCAAGTAACAAAGTCATTAAAATTGAAATATGGATCTTATTACAATTTCATGGAGGCCAGATTTTATTTATGGTCTTTCTTTATGTTATGTATTTCTTTTCTGAATAATGAATGGGAGTTACTTATAAACTAAAGGAAGGTTAATATAAATATTAAATTAAGGCAAATTTCATAGAAACTAAAATATTTTTAAAAATTTCTAATGAAACTAAGAAACTTTTCTGAAATTTTCTATAAGAATAAGACAGTTTTGAAAAATTTTCTATAAAAATAAGAAATTCATGAAAAATTTTCTATAAAAATAAGAAATTCATGAAAATATTCCTATAAAAATAGAAAAAATTGGAAAAATTTCCTATCAAAATGAGAAGTTCTTGTAAAATTTCCTATAAAAATACAAAATTTTTTAAAAATTTCCTAAAAAAATATTAAGTTTTTTTTTTTAAATTTCATATAATAATTAAAAATTTTTAAAAAATTGCTTATAAAAAAAAGAAATTTTTAAAAAAAATAAAAAAATTTTGAAAAATTTTCTACAAAAATAAGAAATGTTTGAAAATTTTCCTATAAAAATAAGCAATTTTTGAAAATTTTCCTTTAAAAAGAGGAAATTTTAAAAAAATTTCCTATAAAAATAAGAAATTAAAAAAAATCCTATAAAAATATAAATTTTTAAAAAATTTCTTTAAAATATGGGAAATTTTTGAAAAATTTCCTATAAAAATAGGAAATGTTTTAAAAATTTCCTATTAAAATAAGAAAGTTTTGAAAAAAATCCTATAAAAATTAGAAATTTTTGAAAAATTACCTGTAAATATAGGAAATTTTTTAAAAATTTGGTATAAAAATAAGAAATTTAAAAAAAAATTGCTATTATTATTAATTATATTAATTTCAGAAAAATTTTCTTCATAATTTTTTTTTTTTTTTTAATTTTCTATATGATAATATGAAATTTAAAAAAATTTTTTTTTATAAAAATAACAAATTTTTGAAAAATTTCCTATAAAAATAACATATTTTTTTAAATATTTCTATAAAAATAAGAAATTTTTAAAAATTTTCTATGAAAATAAGAAATTTTTGAAAAATGTTCTATTAGATAAGAATTTTTTGATAAATTTGCTATAAAAATCAGAAACTGTTAAAAAATTTCCAATACAAATAAGAATGTTTGAAAAATTTCTATAAAAATAAGAAAATTTTAAAAATTTTCATATAAAAATAAGAAATTTTTTAAAAATTTCCTATAAAAATAAGAAATTTTTTGAAGTTTTTCTATTAAAATTCTACAAAAATTTCCTATAAAAATAAGAACTTTTTGAAAAATTTCCTCTAAAAAGAAGAAATGTTTGAAAAATTTCCTCTATAAATGAGAAATTTTTCAAAAATTTCCTATTTTTTAGTAGGAAATTTTTCAAAAATTTCCTATTTTTATAGTAGGAAATTTTTCAAAAATTTCCTATTTTTATAGGAAATTTTTCAAAAATTTCCTTTTTTTATAGGAAATTTTTCAAAAATTTCCTTTTTTTATAGGAAATTTTTCAAAAATTTCCTTTTTTTATAGGAAATTTTTCAAAATTTTCAAATAAAAATAAAAATTGTTTGAAAAATTTCTTATAAAATAAAAAATTTTGAAAAATTTCCTATAAAAATAAAAAAAGTTATCTATAGAAATAAGAAATTTCTAAGAATTTTCTATAAATTAATACATTTATAAAAATTTTCCTATAAAAGTAGCAAATTTTTTTTAAATATTATATAAAAATAAGAAATTTTTTAAAAATTTCCTATAAAAAAAAGAAATTTGTGAAAAATTCCTATAAAGATAAGACATTTTTCAAAAATTTCCTATAAAAATAAGAAATTTTTGAAAAATTCCCGATAAAAATAAGACATTTTTCAAATATTCCTATAAAAATAAGAGTAAGAATTTTTTTAAAATTTTGTTTATAAAAATAGGAAATTTTTTAAAATTTTCCTAAAAAATTTTTAAATTTTTAAAAAATTTCTTATAAAATGAAGAAATTTTTAGAAAATTTCCTGTAAAAATAAGAATTTTTTGAAAAATTTCCTATAAAAATAGGAATTTTTGAAAAATTTCCTATAAAAATAGGAATTTTTTGAAAAACTTCCTATAAAAATAGGAATTTTTTGAAAAACTTCCTATAAAAATAGGAATTTTTTGAAAAACTTCCTATAAAAATAGAAATTTTTTGAAAAACTTCCTATAAAAATAGGAATTTTTTGAAAATTTTCCTATAAAAATAGGAAATTTTTGAAATATTTCCAATAACAATAAGAAATTTTTGAAAAAATTCGTATAAAAAAAGAAACTTTTGAAAACTTTCGTATAAAATAAGAAATTTTGGAAATTTTTTTTATAGAAATAAGAAATTTTTGAAAAATTTGCAATAAATACAAGAGTTTTTTGCACAATTTCATATAAAATTATCAAACTTATGCAAAATTTCCTATAAAAATAAGAAAAATTTTTAATAAAAATATGAAAACTTTTTGAAAAATTTCTATAAAAATAAGAAATTTTTTAAAAGTTTCCTATAAAAATAAAAATTTTTGAAAATTTTTCAGTAAAAATAGGAAATTTTTTAAAAATTTCTTATAAACATAAGAAATTTTTATTTTTAATTTTCTAAAAAAATAAAAAATTTTGAAAATTTTCTATATAAATAAGAAAATTTTTGAAAAATTTCTTATGAAAACAAAATTTTTTTGAAAAAATTCTTATACAAATATGAAATTTTATTAAAAATTTCCTTTAAAAATAATTAATTTTTGAAAAATATTATATAAAAATAAGGACATTTTAGAAAAATTTCGTACAAAAGTAATTTATTTTTGGAAAAATTTCCTATTAAAAGAATTTTTTTTTTAAATATTGTATAGAAAAAAAAAAAATTAAAATTTTCCTATAAAAATAAGAAACTTTTGAAAAATTTCCTACAAAATTTTTTTTTTAATTTCCTATTAAATTAAGACATTTTTAAAAAATTTCATATTAAAATAAGAAATTTGTGAAAAATTTCCTATAAGATAAGAAATTTTTGAAAATTTTCCTATAAAAATAAAAAAATTTTGAATAATTAACTATTAAAATTAGAAATAAAAATAAGAAATTTTTAAAAATCTGCTAAAAAATTAACAAAATTTTTGAAAAATTTCCTATAAAAATGGAAAATTTTTTTAAAAAATTTCCTATAAAAATATGAAAATTTTGAAAAATTTCCGATAAAAATAAAAAATTTTTGAAAAATGTCTAATAAATGTAAGATTTTTTTGCCCAAGAAATTTTTAAAAATCTGCTAAAAAAAATTAACAAAATTTTTGAAAAATTTCCTATAAAAATGGAAAATTTTTTAAAAAATTTCCTATAAAAATATGAAAATTTTGAAAAATTTCCGATAAAACTAAGAAATTTTTGAAAAATTTCCTGTAATAATAAGAAATTTTTGAAAATTTTCCTATAAAAATAAGAATTTTTTGAAAAAATTGTTGTTTTGATAGGAATTTTTTTTTTTAATTCTTTATATTCATAGGATTTTTTATTACACTTTGTATTATTATACTTTTTCTATTGTTTTAATTTTGTTGATAAATTTGTTATTACATATAATTAACGTTTTCTTTGGCTTTTTGAAACAAAATATGTCTCCATTTATGACTTTTGTACTAAAATACAAATAATATGTTAAGTGTCTTGTTATTTATTCGGAAGAGTGGAATAGAATAAAATAAAATAGGAATAAATTATATGAATTATTATATTTCTGATGACCTCGTTTGTATCTTTTCCATTGTTTCACAAAAACCTTCTTTATTATAATTTAATCATATTGTTTTATATCTAATGGTATTGTGGACGACTATTTCCTGGTAAGGAAAATAAGAATTAATGCACTACAGTTAATGGGCAAAATAATGAGCACACTTAGGAAAGATAATTTTCCTCATTAACAAAGTGATAATATTAATTTTAAATATAGTCGCTATGAAATTTTTGCAAAATGGGGTTAAATTTAAAATAAAACGATAGGGTTTTATCAAAATTTGTGTGTGTTTTTATACTGCCTTTACTGTCAAACTATTCGTCCATCTACTTCCACTATTGACAGCTGATTTTATTATTTATTTATTCTTATTCAATTTTCATTGAACGACATTCGTTTTAAGGCAAATATTAATAATGGCTACTTGACTGTATTATTTTCATTTAAATTTGCAAAAAAATCTAAAACAAAGAGATATTTTATTCATATTGAAAGAAGTGAAAAATCTCAAATAATCGTAAAATAATAGAAAACAAATCAAACAATCACAAATAAAATATAAATTAAAGCAATCACAAACACTTCAAATTATTGGTTTATCAAAAATTATATTTTAATTAAAAAAAAAAAAAATAGAAACCAATAAGAAAGTGCTATGTCGGTCAAGACCGGCCTTCACCACTGAAGACTTTTTATTTTTTAAAAATTTTGAACCTTTATAGAAAATTTTTAATATTTTTAATTTTTATAGGAAATTTAAAAAATCTATTTATAGGAAATTTTCAATTTTCAAAAATTTCTTTCTCTTATAGAAAATTTTTCAAAAATTTCTTCTTTGAAAAGGATTTTTTTTGAATTTCTTATTTTTTAGGATTTTTTTTTATTTCTAATCTTTATTTTTCAAAAATTTCCTATTTTTATAGAAAAATTTTAAAAACCTTTTTAATTTTCAATCTGAAATTTTTCAAAAATTTCTTATTCTTATAGGAACTTTTTTAAAATTTTTTTATTTTTAAACGAAATTTTTGAAAAAATTTCTAATTTTTATAGAAAAATTTTGCATAAAAATAAGAAATTTTTGAAAAATTTCCTATAAAGGTAAAAAGTTTTTGAAAAATTTTCTATAAAAATAGGAAATTTGTGAAAAATTTCCTATAAAAATAATATATTTTTTAAAAATTTCAAATTTTTTAGGATATTTTTTAAAAATTTTGAAAAATTTCCTATAAAAAGAAGAAATTTGTGAAAAATTTCCTATAAAAATAATATATTTTTTAAAAATTTCTAATTTTTTAGGATATTTTTTAAAAATTTCTTACTTTTATAGACATTTTTTAAAAAGTTATTATAATGGGAAATTTTTTAAAATTTCTTAAAAAAAAAATTTAAATTTCGTTTTTTTTATAGCAAATTCAAAAAATATATATATATTTTTATAAAAAATGTTTCCCAAAGTTTCTTATTTTATAGGAAATTCTGCAAAAATTACTTATTTTTATAGGAAATTTTTTAAAAATTTTTTATTTTTATAGGAAAATTTTCAAAAACTTCTTGTTTTTATAGGACCTTTTCAAAAATTTCTTATTTATTTTATAAGAGTTTTAATTGTTATTTTTATAGCGAATTTTTCAAAAATTTGTTATTTTTGTAAAATTTTTTTTCCAAAATTTCTCATTTATAGGAAATTTTTCAAAAATTTCTAAGTTTTTTTTAAAAGTGTTAAATTTTTTTTATTTTTATAAGAAAATTTTAAAAAACTTCTTATTTTTATAAAAAAACGTTCATAAATTTCTTATTTTTATAAGAAAATTTTTAAATTTTTTTATTTTTATAGGAATAAATACATTTTTTAAAAATTTCTTATTTTGATGAGAAATTTTTGAAAATACAAAATTTATTAAAAATTTCTTATTTTATACGAAATTTTTTAAAAATTTCTTCTTATAGCAATTTTTTTAAAAAATATTATTTTTATAGTAATTTTTTTATTTTTGTTTAAAATTTTTCAGATTTTTTGTTTTTATAGGAAATTTTTCAAAAATTTGTTATTTTTATAGAAATCTTTTCAACATTTTTTTATTTTGTTAGGAAATTTTTAAAAAATTTTTTATTTTTAAAGAAAATTTTTTTAAAAATTTCTTATTTTTATAGGAAGCTTCTCAAAATTTTCATATTTTTATAACAGATTTTTTTAAATTTTCTTCATTTTTATCAGAAATTTTTCAAAAATTTATTAGTTTTTTTTTGTAATTTCTTATTTTTATAGGAAATTGTTCAAAAATTTCATTAATTTAAAGGAAACTTTTCAAATATTTCCTTTTTATAGGAATTTTTTTTTCGAAATTTCTTATTATTTTTGGAATTTTTTTAAACTTTCCTATTTTTATTAAAAATGTTTCAAAAATGTCTTATTTTTATACGAAATTTTTCAAACATTTCTTGTTTTTATAGGAATTTTTTCAAAAACTTCTCTTTTATATAAGAAAATTAAAAAGAAAAAAACATTTAATAGAATTTTTTTTTAAATTTCTTATTTTCATAGGAAATTCTTCAAAAATATATTACTTTTATAGGAAATTTTTCACAAATTTCTTATTTTTATAGGAAATTTTTAAAAATTTCTTATGTTTACAGGAAATTTCTGCCAAAATTTATTTTTTTTTTTATGAAAAATTTTACCAAAATTTTCTTTTTTTATAGGAAATTTTTCAAAATTTTCTTATATTTATAGGAAATTTTTCAAAAATTTTTTACCTTTATAGGAAATTTTTTTAAAATTTTTTTATTTTTATGCAAAATTTTTGAAAAACTTCTAATTTTTATAGGATTTTTTTCAAAAATGTCTTAATTTTATGAGAAAATTAAAAAAAAATTGTATTTTTTTCAATAAATTTCAATTCTATCATAAAGAACTCTTTAGTAAAGTTTTTATTAAATTCTTTTACAATTGAGCTTCAATGAAATCTATGTATTATAAATAAATATTAAATTCAATATATTTTTTATCCATTTAAGATGAAGAAAAATCACAGAAAATCTTTTCTTAGAAAATGCAAATATTTACACAAAATGTAAAGATTTGGAAAGAACAAAGAAAAAGTTCATGTTTCCTATTTCTAATGTCGTTTTTTTATACTCAAAAAAAAAAAATACTAAAAAATTTTGTTTCCTTACTTTACTCTTAGAGTTACAACGGAAGTAGCAAATTTTCTAATGGAATCTCAAGTTAAGTTACTAAAATGTCAGACAACAATCAAATAACACGTGATTCTGGCAAATCTATGAACGTGCGAGAAAAATATTAAATACAAATATGACGAGTTGAGAAAAACATCTATAAAAATAAGTACGTAAGTTGCGTAGTCGGGCAGATCGACCATATGATACCCTACAGCACTAATGTGAAATGTGGTACAGTGAATTAAGAAATTACTTTTCAATGCATACAGACATATATTTGCTAAATTTTGTCATCATATTAATATCATATTTATATAGATATATACATTTAAATCATTTCGGATTTGTGCTTTGTATAGGCGCAGATCTCACTTTGGGCTACAGGGTCAGAAGGCATTTCAGTATCGACCTGTATACAAAAAGAAGAATACTTCTATACATTATATATATCAGCGGAACTTACTATAGCCCTCGCTCCTATGGTGGTGTAGGGTATAAATATTTAATCTTCACTAAAAATGAGCCATTTAGAATTATACAAAAATCTAAAATAAAATTTAAATTTGATGCAAGTGTGATAATTTTTGGAATGTTATCGAAGAATACATTAGAAATAAAAAATAGTACCTTTTTATGCAGGATCAAGATTTAAAATCATGTGAAAATGTTTAATGTCTTAAAAAATCTTATGCAAAAATGTTGACATTAGGAGACTCTTAAATTTATGTTTGAACATAATTTTGTCTTGAAATTTATGTTTTTATTTATGATGAAATTTTAATGCGCATGAAAAGTATAAAATTTGCGAATCAATACAAATAAAATTTTAACAATCAAAAAAAGATTTTATTTTAAATAAAGACTTTATTAAACATATTCAAATACGAAGATAAATTCTAAATTTTCTTTAATTTAAAAAAATTTCTTATTTTCATACGAAATTTTTGCAAAATTTTCTATAAAAATAGGAAATTTTTGAAAAATTTTCTTATAAAAAAGGACATTTTTGAAAAATTCCCAATAAAAATAGAAAATTTTTGAAAAATTTCCTATAAAAATAGGAAATTTTTGAAAAATTTCCTATAAAAATAGGAAATTTTTGAAAAATTTCCTATAAAAATAGGAACTTTTTGAAAAATTTCCTATAAAAATAGGAAATTTTTGAAAAATTTCCTATAAAAATAGGAAATTTTTGAAAAATTTCCTATAAAAATAGTAAATTTTTGAAAAATTTCCTATAAAAATAGGAAATTTTTGAAAAATTTCCTATAAAAATAGGAAGTTTTTGAAAAATTTCCTATAAAAATAGGAAATTTTTGAAAAATTTCCTATAAAAATAGGAAATTTTTGAAAAATTTCCTATAAAAATAGGAAATTTTTGAAAAATTTCCTATAAAAATAGGAAATTTTTGAAAAATTTCCTATAAAAATATGAAATTTTTGAAAAATTTCCTATAAAAATAGGAAATTTTTGAAAAATTTCCTATAAAAATAGGAAATTTTTGAAAAATTTCCTATAAAAATAGGAAATTTTTGAAAAATTTCCTATAAAAATAGGAAATTTTTGAAAAATTTCCTATAAAAATAGGAAATTTTTGAAAAATTTCCTATAAAAATAGGAAATTTTTGAAAAATTTCCTATAAAAATAGGAAATTTTTGAAAAATTTCCTATAAAAATAGGAAATTTTTGAAAAATTTCCTATAAAAATAGGAAATTTTTGAAAAATTTCCTATAAAAATAGGAAATTTTTGAAAAATTTCCTATAAAAATAGGAAATTTTTGAAAAATTTCCTATAAAAAAATAGGAATTTTTTGAAAAATTTCCTATATAAATAGGAATTTTTTGAAAAATTTCCTATATAAATAGGAAATTTTTGAAAAATTTCCTATAAAAATAGGAAATTTTTGAAAAATTTCCAATAAAAATAGGATATTTTTGAAAAATTTCCTATAAAAATAGGAAATTTTTGAAAAATTTCCTATAAAAATAGGAATTTTTTGAAAAATTTCCTATAAAAATAGGAAATTTTTGAAAAATTTCCTATAAAAATAGGAAATTTTTGAAAAATTTCCTATAAAAATAGGAACTTTTTGAAAAATTTCCTATAAAAATAGGAAATTTTTGAAAAATTTCCTATAAAAATAGGAAATTTTTGAAAAATTTCCTATAAAAATAGGAAATTTTTGAAAAATTTCCTATAAAAATAGGAAATTTTTGAAAAATTTACTATAAAAATAGGAAATTTTTGAAAAATTTCCTATAAAAATAGGAAATTTTTGAAAAATTTCCTATAAAAATAGGAAATTTTTGAAAAATTTCCTATAAAAATAGAAAATTTTTGAAAAATTTCCTTTAAAAATAGGACAGTTTTGAAAAATTTCCTATAAAAATAGGAAATTGTGAAAAATTTCCTATAAAAGTAGGAAATTTTTGAAAAATTTCCTATAAAAATAGGACATTTTTGAAAAATTTCCTATAAAAATAGGAAATTTTTGAAAAATTTCCTATAAAAATAGGAAATTTTTGAAAAATTTCCTATAAAAATAGTTAGTTTTTGAAAAATTTCCTATAAAAATAGGAAATTTTTGAAAAATTTAAATTAAATTTATAAAAATAGGAAATTTTTGAAAAATTTTCTATAAAAATTTTTGAAAAATTTCCTATAAAAATTTTTGAAAAATTTCCTATAAAAATAGGAAATTTTTGAAAAATTTCCTATAAAAATAGGAAATTTTTGAAAAATTTCCTATAAAAATAGGAAATTTTTGAAAAATTTCCTATAAAAATAGGAAATTTCCTATAAAAATAGGAAATTTTTGAAAAATTTCCTATAAAAATAGGAAGTTTTTGAAAAATTTCCTATAAAAATAGGAAATTTTTGAAAAATTTCCTATAAAAATAGGAAATTTTTGAAAAATTTCCTACAAAAATAAAAATCTTTTAAATTTTAAGATAAAATTTAGAAATTTTTTTTAAAAATTTCCTATCAAATTAAGAAATTTAAAAAAAAAAATTTTAAAAATTGGAAATTTTTGAAAAATTTTCTATACAATTATTAAATTTTGGAAAAAAGTTCCTATAAAAATAGGAAAATTTAGAAAAATTTCCTATAAAATGAAAAAATTTAAAACAAAAGGATTAGGATTTTTTTTTTTAAATTGGCTATAAAATTAAGAAATTTTTGAAATTTTTCTTATAAACTTGAGAAATTTTTGAAAATTTCCTTATAAAATTGAGAAATTTTTGAAAATTTCTTATAAAATTTCCTATAAAACTAAGAAATTTTTTTACAAGATTAAAAATTGAAAAACATCTTTTTTTTCCAATTTCGAGTAAAACATCTTTTTTTCCAATTTCGAGTATCTTTTCAATCTATCCTCTTGTAGTCTAACAAACAAATTTAAAATCACATAAGTAACACATATTTATAAATTCACCCAAAATTTGATAATATTTATGTCGCGCATTGCAAAACGTGATGAGCTTTTCAATATTTTATTACGATTTTTTGTTGAGATCAGGTTGAAATCAAAAAATAAAATTTCTCTAAAGCTATAATTTGAAACTTCCGTCATCAGCATTAGCAAATAAATTTGACGACTTGCAATATTTCGTTTTTAAATTATGTTAAATCTAAGATTAACTTTTATTTTGTTACATATTAAAGGAAATACAAAAATTTTGAATTTTTTACTTCCCATTAGCGGAAAAAAAGTTTTACTCCAGGATTTGAACAAAAACAGATTATATTTTCGAATAAAATCGTATTACAAGACAACGAGTGAAGTAGCTCAAGTATTTGTAACATTTTGCATTGAACAGAGATTTTATGGTAATTTAAGTGTGTAATATCTACTTTTTTGCATTCAGATTTCCTCACTCGTTTTTGCATTATTACCCATTTTTATGGGAACCCTTCAATTTTATTTTCCTATTATCCACTTTATGGTTTTTAGACATTCATACTCGTAGTATACATTTGTGAAAGTGCATAAATACCAAAATACTTAGTACTCGTACATACATACGTTTTATTATTTTCATTTTAGCTATAATTTTTGGCTTAAATATTTTTGAGGGGATTTTTGTGGGGTACACTTCAAGTTCCCAGCGACTGACTGACTAACTGAATTACATATTGATTACATTCATTTGCCGCAATTGTTACAATGACAATGAGCAAAAAATAATGTGAAGATTTCATATGACATTTCGTATTTAACGAGTGTAATAAAATGACATACATTGTCAATATTTGGGTACTAACTAAACTGACAGACAGACCTACAATTTTCATAATGTCATTTGGTTTCACTTGATTTTTGGAGCATTTTTGTCTTCTATTAATGTGTAATTTTAATATCATTATGGAAGAAACATTCGTTGTACGATAGTATGTAAACGTAGATTACACATAAATTATAGATATTTTTTTAAGTCATAAAATTTAAAGAGTTTTTCATTAAATGAAATAAATTAAATTGTAATATAAAGATTATCTATATATTAAAGTAGCAATAAAACTTAAATATCAGTTTAAAATATCTGTATCTAAACAACAGGGGCCAAATACCGCATTCGATATCGATCGACAACTCAGACTTCTAAGTAAATATTGTTTAACATACCTTAGGGAATTTCAAAATAATTTATTTTACTAAAATTTTAATTAAGTATTAAGATATCAATAACATACCCGTTTGTTTGTCAAAACATTTAGCTTAAATTTAATTATTTTACTTTAAGAGAACTTTTGACAAATAAGTTATAATGAAGTGATCCTTATATATTATATATTATTAAGATAACCCTAAACGTATGTTACACAAATGTTTCTGAAGAATTTTGCGATTAAGCTTTATAGAAAATCTCCTCAAATCAATAATTCACTACGAAACTCTTAATAAAGCAAAATTGTATTCACAATCGCACAATAGCAAATATGCGTGTGTATTAGTGGGAGCTACTAATCTAATTCAATAAAAGGCAATAATATATGTATATCGTTTAAAACTTCACAGAAGAATTTAGAACAGTAATTGACAAAATTTTACGTTTTTTTATGTGGTTCTCAAAAGTTTTTATACCCTTCACCACCATAGATGGAAAGGGTATCATAAGTTTGTGCTGATGTATGTAACGTATAGAAATATTTGCCTTAGACCCACCCTTTAGTATACCAATAGGCTTAGAATCACTTTTTGAGTCGATTTAGCGATGTCCGTCCGTCTGGCTGGACCCCCATGTAAACCTTGTAATCAAACTACAGGTCGCAATTCTAAAGATAATTTGATGAAATTTGGCACAGATCATTTTTTTGATAATGGGATCATGGCTATTGAAATTGGTCAAAATCGGTCCATTATTTATAGTACCTCCCATAGGTCCCATTTTCCGGAATTGATATATAGGCCACACTACTTATGTAAACTTAAGTCACTGTACCAAATTTCCCTGAAATCGGTCCATATTTCACCATAGCTCCCATACAAACTCTTCTTTAAAAACGCACTAAATGAGACAAAAATCTTTAAAACGCTCGTAAATCTAAAGATAATGAGAATTTTGAGTTTATTTTTTGCATACATAAGTTTTGTAACAACTGCAATCAACTTGCCAAATTTCGAGATAATCGGTCTGCATTTGACCCTAGCTCTCCTATAGTCCAAATGACGAAAAACAGCTTAAATATATAAGTTTTAAGAAAATGTTTGTATGATGGCAAAATTGAGCAAATATTTGTCTTTATACAGGAAAAATAGCACCTTTGACCTTAGTGGTGAAGGGTATCGTATGGTCAGGCTTGACCGACTATAGCACTTTCTTACTTGTTTTTAAATTATAAAAATATAAAAACTAAATTGAGATAGGGCTTTTTGTATTACCATTCTAGAGCATAAATGTAACTAAGGGCTTTTTTCTGTGGTGATCAAAACAAATTTTATAAGAAAAGCCAAATGTTTTTCTATAGAAAAGCTTTCGATAGTGAATGATTTCTACAAGAGATCTTTTGATATTAAAAGTTTTCTTTAGGAAAGCTTTCGTTATTGTTTCTATAGAAAAGCTTTCGATGTTGAAAGTTGGAATGTTGCCTATATGAAATCTTTCAATATTCAAAGTTTTATGAAGAAAATCAAAAGTTTTCTATAGAAAATCTTTCCATATCGAAAGCTTATTATTAGAAAGCATTTCGAAATCAAAAGATTTGTATAAGAAATCTTTGGATATGGGCAATTTTATATTGGAAAACTCTTTTTATAGAAAAATCTTTAGATATTGGCATTTTTATATTAGAAATGAGTATTTAGTAGAAAACTCTGAATACTTAAAGTAACCTTTAGGAAATCTCTTGATATAAAAGGTTTTCAGTTCGAAATATTTTGAGAAAAGTTTTATATAAGAAATCTTTTGATATCAAAAGTTTTCTATAGAAAATCTTTTAATATCAAAAGTTATAATAGGAAAGCTTTCGACTTCGAAAGCTTTTTTTCGGAAAGCTTTCTATGTGGAATCTTTTTAGTTGAACGATTTCAATATCAAAAGAAATCTTTGTATAGGAATTTTTAATATTAATAGTTTTTTAGAAAGCTTTAGATATTAAGGTAATCTATAGGAAAAGCTTTCGATATTGAAATTTTTCTATAGGAAAGTTTCATATTAAAAATTTTCTAATTGAAATATTTTGACAAGTGTTTTATATAAGAAATCTTTCGTTATCGAAAGATTATTATAGAAAACCTTTCGACATCGAAAATTTTATGTAAGAAAACTTGAGATAAATAATGACAGTTTTTTTTTATTAAAAAGCTCTTGATGTGGAATGTTTTTAGTAGAAAGTTTTAGATATCAAAAGTTACCTATAGGAAAGCTTTTAATATTGAATGTTTTCTATCCGAAAAATGTTGTCGACAAAACTTTAATATAAAAAATCGTTATGCATACATCCAACCGAAAGTTTAAAAATTCGAAAGTTTTCTTTTATTTGTTGATGCAACGACATATAATTTGGTGAGTGCTTTTAAAAAATTTACTTATTTTTGGAAAAGGTTAGAACTTTTTGAGAAAATTGCTTAAATAACAGCTAATTTTGATAAAAGGATGTGTATTTGCGTTAAATGCATTGGAATCACAAAAAAAAATCAATTTCGAAAAAAGTGTGAGTTAGGGCTTTTCTACATAAGACCAACGATATGCAAATTTGCGATTGTTCTGGTAGGAGCAGAGAAAATTGTAAAATAAACTCTGAAGTGTATTCTCTCTTTCTGAGGTGCATTTTATAGCGAATGATTGAATTTGTTAGCGAAAATTCGTTAAACATCGGGAGCTAATGTATGTATGTTCTTTATAATTGAAGTGTATCGTGTATGTGTGTCGGCAGAATGTATTTGTCTAGTTATAGAAAATTAATCTTTTGCTCTTAGCTGATCTAAATAGAATTTCGCTAGACTTAAAGGCTGCTTCAGTTAAAATTGATACTTACATTTAAAAATATAGATACCAATAACTTGCAATGAATAAATTCACTTACCTAAAAAAGAGGAGAAAAATATTATTAGTATAAATAAAATAGAAATATTGATTAAAATTGGAATTTAATAATTCCTAACAGATCAATTTGAAAATTTCCTGTAATTTTGATTATTTTACAAACAAATAAATTCACCACCAGATATGGAGAAATTTTAGAGAAAATTGTAAATTCATTAAATTCGAAGTATAGATCCACTAGGAAGGGATTTTTTGAAATTCGGCTGCTAAGGGGGTAAAAATAGGAAAAATTATCTCTGGAAGTAAAAGTCATAGGACCAAAATTGAATTTTCATTGGGATCAGCTACCAAAATAAGTAGACACGTATTTGGTACTTTTTGGCAAATGGGGTGAAAAATAAAATGTTGGTACTTTTTTTTAACCCATGTGTATCTTTTGAACCAATCAGCATAGTAACAAAATTCAAAACGAAGACTCTAAGTAAGAAAAAAATTTAGACATATGTTTAGTTTTGTTTTGATTTAGTTGGCAAAAAGGGGTAAAACGGGGGAAAAATTTAGGGTAGGTCCATTTTTCTTTATCTTTGTATATCACTTGAACAAATAAAGCTAGAAATAAAATTTATAGGGAAGTCGATTGAAAAGTACAAAATATCAAATACATACTTGGTACTTTTTTCAATTAAGAGGGCAATAAGGGAAAAATTAGTAACATTTTATATCTTCTAAACCAAAAGCGATAGAAGCAAAAATTAAATTGTTTTGAAATTTGTACTAAGAATTAAAGCATACGTTTTTGGTAATTCAGCCGTATAGGGGGTAAAACAGGGTAGGTAAATGAAGAAATTAGTAACATCATATCTCCGAAAACAATATTGATAGAAACAAACTTGAAATTGGATTTGGATCGCCTAGAAAAATAAGGGAACATGTGTTTGGTACTTTCTTGCAATGGCACTAAAAGGGGTTAAAAAGGTTAAAAACCATATTTTTGGTACTTTTTTAACCCATACGTATCTTTTGAAATAAAAAAGATAGAAACTCAATTTACATCACTATTGATAAGTACTAAAAAAATATTAAATACGTGTTTAGTACTTTTATGATAAATGAGGTACGAAAGCGTAAAAAGGGCATTTTTTTGTTTTTTAACTATGAATATCATTTAAGCTAATGAAGATAGAAGAATAATTTTTAGACGGTTTGATGAACATTAAAGATATATAAGACACGTGTTTAGTTTTTAATTCAAAAAAAGGGAAAACCCGATAACATTATATCTTAGAAACTTAATGCAATAGAAACAAAAACTAAATTGGCCTAAGATTAGCAGTAAAAATTAAAGAATACGCGTTCAGTATTTTTTGCGAATTCCACTTCATAGGGGGTAAAACAGGGTAGAAAAGGGAACAATTAGTTGTTTTATATTTTTAAAACTAACAGCGATACAAAGAAAATTTAAATTGTAATTAAATCTGCTACGAAATTAAGGGGATACATATTTGGACCTTTTTTGCTGAAATAAAACCAGTAGGAGTAGAACATGGTAAAAACAATTTGGTACTTTTTTTAACCCATACATATCTTTTGAACCAATAAAGATAGAGATACAATTTATATCACAATCGATAAGTAATAAAAAAATATTAAATACCTGTTTGGTCCTTTTACGGTTAATTTTGTTAAAAGGGTAAAAACGGTATAGTATTGATGGTTGAATTTTTTTGCTTTTTAAGATTCCATATTTTTTAAACCTATGAAACTGGCGAATGGTGCTTTTTAAATTTAGGGGTTAAAAATCGGTAACATTATGGTGCAATAAAAATATCAGGACAAATATTCGGTATTCGATGGGAACAAGACTTAAATTGGGACAAATATGGGGTTAAAAGATTTGAAAACAAAAAGTTGTGAAAATAAATATACCAGTTTTCGGTACTCTTCTAAGGTAAAAATAGGAAAAAACAACTAACGTTATTTCTTCAAACCTAAAAGGAAAGGAATAAAATTTAAAAGCATTTAGATCCGCTTAAAGAGTAAAGTGTATAGTAATTTTTAGAAAAAAATTAAGTAAAGAGCAAACAAGGGCACAAATTACTTTTGGTAGATTTTGAAACTTTATAATTGTAACTTCGTCAATTCAAATTGTACCGCCAACGAAATTTTAAAAACCTGATTTAGTAAGACAGACTAATTGACCTAAAAGACTATAAATGATTTTCCTATAAAAATAGAAAATTTTTGAAAAATTTCCTATAAAAAAAGAAATTTTTGAAAAATTTCCTATAAAAAAAGAAATTTTTGAAAAATTTCCTATAAAAAAAGAAATTTTTGAAAAATTTCCTATAAAAAAAGAAATTTTTGAAAAATTTCCTATAAAAAAAGAAATTTTTGAAAAATTTCCTATAAAAACAGGAAATTTTTGAAAAATTTCCTATAAAAATAGGAAATTTTTGAAAAATTTCCTATAAAAATAGGAAATTTTTGAAAAATTTCCTATAAAAATAGGAAATTTTTGAAAAATTTCCTATAAAAATAGGAAATTTTTGAAAAATTTCCTATAAAAATAGGAAATTTTTGAAAAATTTCCTATAAAAATAGGAAATTTTTGAAAAATTTCCTATAAAAATAGGAAATTTTTGAAAAATTTCCTATAAAAATAGGAAATTTTTGAAAAATTTCCTATAAAAATAGGAAATTTTTGAAAAATTTCCTATAAAAATAGGAAATTTTTGAAAAATTTCCTATAAAAATAGGAAATTTTTGAAAAATTTCCTATAAAAATAGGAAATTTTTGAAAAATTTCCTATAAAAATAGGAAATTTTTGAAAAATTTCCTATAAAAATAGGAAATTTTTGAAAAATTTCCTATAAAAATAGGAAATTTTTGAAAAATTTCCTCTAAAAATAGGAAATTTTTGAAAAATTTCCTCTAAAAATAGGAAATTTTTGAAAAATTTCCTATAAAAATAGGAAATTTTTGAAAATTTTCCTATAAAAATAGGAAATTTTTGAAAAATTTCCTATAAAAATAGGAAATTTTTGAAAAATTTCCTATAAAAATAGGAAATTTTTGAAAAATTTCCTATAAAAATAGGAAATTTTTGAAAAATTTCCTATAAAAATAGGAAATTTTTGAAAAATTTCCTATAAAAATAGGAAATTTTTGAAAAATTTCCTATAAAAATAGGAAATTTTTGAAAAATTTCCTATAAAAATAGGAAATTTTTGAAAAATTTCCTATAAAAATAGGAAATTTTTGAAAAATTTCCTATAAAAATAGGAAATTTTTGAAAAATTTCCTATAAAAATAGGAAATTTTTGAAAAATTTCCTATAAAAATAGGAAATTTTTGAAAAATTTCCTATAAAAATAGGAAATTTTTGAAAATTTTCCTATAAAAATAGGAAATTTTTGAAAAATTTCCTATAAAAATAGGAAATTTTTGAAAAATTTCCTATAAAAATAGGAAATTTTTGAAAAATTTCCTATAAAAATAGGAAATTTTTGAAAAATTTCCTATAAAAATAGGAAATTTTTGAAAAATTTCCTATAAAAATAGGAAATTTTTGAAAAATTTCCTATAAAAATAGGAAATTTTTGAAAAATTTCCTATAAAAATAGGAAATTTTTGAAAAATTTCCTATAAAAATAGGAAATTTTTGAAAAATTTCCTATAAAAATAGGAAATTTTTGAAAAATTTCCTATAAAAATAGGAAATTTTTGAAAAATTTCCTATAAAAATAGGAAATTTTTGAAAAATTTCCTATAAAAATAGGAAATTTTTGAAAAATTTCCTATAAAAATAGGAAATTTTTGAAAAATTTCATATAAAAATAGGAAATTTTTGAAAAATTTCCTATAAAAATAGGAAATTTTTGAAAAATTTCCTATAAAAATAGGAAATTTTTGAAAAATTTCCTATAAAAATAGGAAATTTTTGAAAAATTTCCTATAAAAATAGGAAATTTTTGAAAAATTTCCTATAAAAATAGGAAATTTTTGAAAAATTTCCTATAAAAATAGGAAATTTTTGAAAAATTTCCTATAAAAATAGGAAATTTTTGAAAAATTTCCTATAAAAATAGGAAATTTTTGAAAAATTTCCTATAAAAATAGGAAATTTTTGAAAAATTTCCTATAAAAATAGGAAATTTTTGAAAAATTTCCTATAAAAATAGGAAATTTTTGAAAAATTTCCTATAAAAATGGGAAATTTTTGAAAAATTTCCTATAAAAATAGGAAATTTTTGAAAAATTTCCTATAAAAATAGGAAATTTTTGAAAAATTTCCTATAAAAATAGGAAATTTTTGAAAAATTTCCTATAAAAATAGGAAATTTTTGAAAAATTTCCTATAAAAGTAGGAAATTTTTGAAAAATTTCCTATAAAAATAGGAAATTTTTGAAAAATTTCCTATAAAAATAGGAAATTTTTGAAAAATTTCCTATAAAAATAGGAAATTTTTGAAAAATTTCCTATAAATTCCATCCAATTTTTCGCACATATTTTTTAAATATTTTTGTGCTATAAAATCATATATTAAAAGTGTTTGTGTGTATCAAACTAACCAAAATGACCAATTCTAAAATATTTTTAGAAAAAAATTCTTCAGTTTCGCTAGTATATTTCTAAAGGTGTGATATTGACATAATTTCGAGATTTTGTCAAACAAACATCGGTCAGAATTTTGTATTTTTAGAAAATATTTTCAAAAATCTTTTCATCTACAAAAGTGTGACAAAATGGATTTACTAAAATTTTTCTCAGGAGATTTTCTTTAATCATACTCTTTAACAAACATTTCAAAAGCAATACATTTTTCTTGAAGTAATCTCTTATTTTGAGAAATTTTCAAATCAAAAATATTTAAAACTTTTTCCTAATCATAAATCTTTGAAAAAGCATATTAATATCAACCTACATGTTTTTTTATATAATAAAAAATGTTGCAAAATTTATTTAATTTTAAACAAAATTTGAATGTTTCATATAATTTATGAATCATTTAATATTATTAATTTTGATTATATAGAAATGCTTTTTTTTAATGAGTTGTATATTTTCATAATATTGGTCTTCTTGAAATTTTCATGGTTATTTTGTTCAAGAATAAAACTAGAACATTCTCAATTAAGTAAAATAAAATCACAATAAATTGTTTCTTAAATTTTAATCGAAACATTTTATAGCTTCACTGCCGCTGATCTTCTCATAATTAAAGATTTTTTTTGTGAAGAAAAATCTAAACATGAAATTTTATTTTATAAATTTTCTTAAGTGGTAAAGAAAATTTTTGAATAGATCTAGGCCATATATTTGATCATTATTAGAATTGTTTGGTGGGGTTCATGGGAAAATATGTGAATAATTTATTTATAAGATATAGCACAGTGGTTGATTTTGGAGAAAAACAAGTAAGAGTGTTATACTCGGCTGTGCCGAATCTTGCATACCCACCATCAAGTTGTACGAGAGTGCAACTAATTCAAAATGTTGACCAAATGTGATATTGTTGGTATTTTATTTGGACTAAATTCGGTTGCAGTGGTATAGTTACTATAGTTCAACATTTAAAAGTATCTAAGTGGTTTCCCAAGTATTTACCTTGGACAAAATGCTGTTCCATAACCGAATATAGTTTCACATTAATAAGTTTCGTTGTGCCATAAACTATCAACAACACGATCAGCAACATCAGCAACACGGCAGGTTCATATATTTTGTAAGGAGTTCCTAATGCATCTACCGTGTATAAAGTCTGGACCTAACATTGATTGATAGCTGTCTAATTTCGTAGACGCAATCTTAATATAATGAATGTACCTCCAAATCTTTTTGATTGTAGATATAAAAAGGGGATGTTATATATATAAGAACTATAGCCAAATGTTGACCGATTGTTACAAAATTTTACAATCTGGCCGGTATTTATATAAAGTTTATTTGTGTAAAATTTAGTGACCATAGCTGACATAGTTTATAATTTAATAGCTTTTAACTGGCATTTTTGGCATTTTAGTTGTTAACGGGAGCAGTTTTTATATGAAAGCTATGGTCAAAAATGGACCGATTCCCATAAAATTTGACATATTGACTGAAAGTTGCATAAAACTTCTCTGTTCTAAATGTAGTAGTCATAGAGTTTACAATTTTATTCAATTTGTCAGCATAAATGTGATTCCCGGGGCAGGGTTGTATGGGAGCTCTAACTAAATGTGAACCGATTTTACCCATTTTTAGCACACAATTTTTATAATATATCGAAAATATTATTGCTAAATTTTGTCTCTCTAGCTCTTGTAGTTAAGGAGCTATCGCGCTTTTCTCTGACGCAAAGACGGACATAAACCATGTTTTCTTATTGTATTTTTGTGTTTCTGTAAGTTTTTTACATGGGAGCTATGGTCAAATAGTAGCCGATTGTAACAACATTTTGTACACTGGCTGGCATTCATATAAGACTTCCTTATGTAAAATTTTGTTATTGTAGCCCTTTTCGTTAAGGCGCTATCGAGCTTTTATCTGACGGACAGACGAACATAAATCCCCTTTTCTTTTTGTATTTTTGTGTTTCCGTAAGTTTTTTATATGGGAGCTATGGTCAAATGGTGACTGATTGTGACAAAATTTGCACACTGGTTGGCATTGATATAAGACCTTCTCGTGCTAAATTTAGTGTTTATATCTGTTATAGTTTTAGATTTATTGGCATTTAAGTGTATTTTAGGTGAAATTTTGGCTGTTTCTGTAAGTTTTTTGTATGGGAGCTATGACTAAATGTCAACCGATGAAATTTTACATGCTGCCTAGGGCTTATGCAAGACTTCTATATACCAAATTTTATCATCAAAGCTATTATAGTTTGTCATTTATTAGCAAATAAGCGATTAGCGTAGGCGAGGTTATGCGGGAGCTATGGTCAAATGTTAACCGATTTTGCCCAATTTCAATACCAAAATTTTCTCAGTGATGAAGAATGTTTTTACTAAGTTTTATTGAGCTAGCTCCTTTCGTTTAGACGATATCGTGATTTCAACAGACAGACAGACAGGCAGACAGACAGACAGACGGACATCTCTCAATCGTCTTAGAATTTCATAAGGATTCAGAATATATATCGTTTTTGATTTTTGGGATAATATTAAGGAAATTAAAAATGGAATGACAATCTCAATATACCCCCCATTCTTTTTGATGGTGGGTATAAAAATTTTCCCATAGATGGAGAATGGTTCTACTAAGTTTTAGTGAGCTAGCTCCTTTCGTTTATGCGTTATCATGATTTCAACAGACAGACGGACGTCGCTCAATCGTCTTAGAATTTTATAAGGATTCAGAATATATATCGTTTTTGATTTTTGAGCCAATATTAAGGAAATTACAAACCGAATGACAATCTCAACATACCCCACATTATTTTTGATAGTGGGTATAAAAATGTGCAAAGTTTTAGTAATAAAATGCAATTATCATTAGATTTATGAGCGTAATTGTGCTTCTTTGAGTATTTAAAAAATCTTGAGATTGTGTCTTGTATGGGAAGCAAGGCCGCTGCAAAATTTGGTACACAAATTTCGGTTATTATAAGCAATATTTGTGCTAAATATTATTAAAATACAATTTAATTTGTAACTGTATAGGGCCAACAGCTCTATTCCGAAATGGCATTCCTATGGGATGTACCCGAAATAGTAATCTGATTTTGCGCAAAAAGTATACGGATTGACCTGGGACCAAAATAGGAGGCTGCTAAAAATTTCATCAAATTTTATTTAAAGTTACAATAAGAAGGACGGACATCAACTCAGGGTGTGATTCTGAGTATATCGGTATATTAAAAGGTGGGTCTCAGACCAATATTTATATGCGTTACAAACATCAACACAAACCTAATTAACCCTTTCCACCTATGGTGGTGAAGCGTGTAACAACACGTATAGCCTATTCCAATCTGAAATCATTGCGGTGTGTAAAGCAGAAGGAATGATATCTATAACCGATGTTTTAAAGAAATATTATTATAAACATAAGGGCGTCTCGAAAAAATAAAGTTCGCCGTACACCTTCGAATATAAAGCATTGCTATGAGGCAGTTTCGAAAAATTTTTTTTTAATTTTTTTCGTCGCACATTGGGTTCGCCAAAATACATTTTTCGTTATATCTTCGGCATTTAAAGTCAGATCTCGAAGTGTGATATATCGATGTTTTTGTCTTGAAGAGGCCAACATTTTTCTTTAATAGTCATTATTTTCAGGTATCCGGTTCTAGTATTTATCTATCAGACCCCTGTTCCTACCACCCTAATGTACCACTCTAATATCAGAAAATTAAAGCTCTTAAAAAATCGTTAAACTTTTACTAAGGAAGTTTTTCGATTCTTCAAACCGATCTATTACAAACAAGGAATTTCTTATTTTGCCGCACATAGGGATCACCAAAATACATTTTTCGTTATATCTTCGCCATTTACTGTCGGATCTTAAAGTGTAATATATCGATGTTTTTGTCTAACGAAGGCCAATGCTTTGCGATATTAATACATTCTTCTTGCGATATTAATGCATTCTTCTACATAGTACCTACCCAATATATCTTAACTCATACAAAGGCATAGATAAGCTGTGAAAATAATTAAGTTTGGTAAATAAAACTATCAACAGAATTTTAAATAAATTTTAGAACGGATATCTGAGATCAATGATTATTATAAAAAAAAGTACTAGAAGAATGTACTTGAGGTCAATGATTATATAACTAAACCTAATTATTTTCACAGCTTATCTATACCTTTAAACAGACACTGAACGTTTTGTTCATGTAGTACATTAATCTGCCTTGGCTGTCACTGGTGAGCAACCCATGGGCCACATTTTTTCAGAACTTGAGAGCCGTCAAAAATACAGCAAACTTAGATCTTTTCAAAACATAATTGATTAAAAGATTTAAAATTTTTATAATTCTTGTTGTATGAGTTAAAATATCTTGGGTAAGTACTATGTAGAATAATGTATTTAAGCTCAATGATTAATATCGCAAAACATTGGCCTTCGTTAGACAAAAACATCAAAATATATCACTTTAAGATCCGACAGTAAATGGCGAAGATATAACGAAAAATGTATTTTGGCGACAAAATAAGAAATTCCTTGTTTGTAATAGATCGGTTTGAAAAATCGAAAAACTCCCTTAGTAAAAGCTTAACAATTTTTTAATAGCTTTAATTTTCTGATATTAGGGTGGTACATTAGGGTGGTAGGAACAGGGGTCTGATAGATAAATACTACAACCGGATACCCAAGAATAATGACTATTAAAGAAAAATGTTGGCCTCCTCGCGACAAAAACATCGATATATCACACTTTGAGATCCGACTGTAAATGCCGAAGATATAACGAAAAATGTATTTTGGCGACCGCAATGTGCAACGAAAAAAATTTAAAAAAATTTTTTCGAAACTGTCTCATAGCAATGCTTTATATTCGATGGTGTACGGAAACTTTATTTTTTCCCCATATAAGTCGAGACACTCTAATATACATAGATAATTAAGCTACTAAAGTTAATAAAGCTTGATAACTAGTTTTAAATACTACTAACAGGGATGTAGAGAATTTGTGAATGGAGTCTTATCGCTTTGAAAAAAATCATAAACATATGGTCTTGTGACCTCTGCCACAATCCTGTCTTAAATTTAATCTAAGGTAAACTAACTTCTCCGGTTTTTAGCATATTAAAAATTGCGAAATTTTAATAAAAACCACCCACTGTGCAATAATTCAAAAATAAAATAGCTTATTAATTTTTCTCTTTTCTGGCAAATGTTTAAACTAATTATGAAAAAATTAAGGTGAAAGTATATAAAATGATATTATCGATAAAGAAAATTATTAACAGCAATGCCAAATGTTTAAATATTGTTGAAAATGAATCAGTTGGACATTAACATTGAGTTTTATATTTGTACTTGTCGCTGACTGTTAATTATTAAGAGAAGACATTGAATTTTTTGCATTTTAATAAAATGAAAACAAATGTTTATGATGAAAATACTTACATTTTAGATATTTTGTTGCTTTTTTAAACAAACAGAAAAATCCTCAGGTGTTATCTTAAGATATTTGGACAGAGAGAGATATTGAAGATAAGACTAGAATTTATTTTTTTATCAGTTAAATGAACTTGATTTTGATGTTTTTTTTAGATGTTAAATTTCTGATTTTAATTTTCGAAATTTTAGTTTTTTTGTTTTTAATAAACTTTTTTGTTTCAATTAAAACTTTTTCTTAACAATTTTTAATTAATTTTTGTTTTTTCACTTGAGTTTCCAGTAATAAATTTTCCTCGCAATTTGACCAATTAAACTGGCGAAAAATACGAAACTTTTTGTTTTTCAATTGTAGTTAATTTACACTTTATGCTCTTTGGCGCGTTTTGGAAAATTTATTAGTTGTTGACAAGTTTTTCTTTTGTTACTTTTTTTTTTGCGTTTTTTAACCACCGTTTCAGTTCAAGTTAAGTTTTTCACGTTGAACACACAAAAAATGACTGAGAAAAACCTGTTGTCCGTATAGTGTAAAGCTAAAGGCCGTTGTAGTCGTTTATCGTTTGCCTCAACGCAATCTGTTAACTTGAGATACTCATTTGTACATAACCGTTCGTTCGTTTGTCGGTTTGTATTAGCGTTTTGAATTTTTCGCTAACAGCATTAGAGTAGCAAAGCCAGCAGCAACAGCTGCTGCTGTCATCCCAACAACTAACAACTTAAAAGCAGCAAAGGTAAAAATATCTATATCTTCTAAATTCCTAACAGGCGTTTGTGTGTCTGTTTCCCCTCGTCCGTCTGCTTTTTTTGGCTAATTCTTATAAAGGTGATGACAGCGAGCAGCTACTATGCTACTATTGTTGTTGCTGCTGCTTCTGCTGCTTAAGTTATCATTAGCGTCGCTGGTATTTCATAGTCACAATTAAATTTTCTAACAAACAAACAATTTACCAGATAATAGATGCTATCAAAGTGACACTTTTTTTCTTTTAAGAGAAAAATCTATATATATTTTCCAACTATTTCTAGTCTCTGGCCCAACTAAAGCAGTTGAAAGGTGGAAAAAGTAGAAGGGGGAGTTCACTTATTTTACAACTTAAATAAAATTATATTAAGAGCAAATTGTTGATTCAACAAAATGATTTTATATTAACATGAGTCTGTGAGTATGTTTGGTTGCTAGTAAATAGCATTAAGCATCATTTTAAACTATAAGTAGCTTCCACTGGTTTTATCTTCATATACAATGTTAGCTGTGTAACTATACCCTACATCACCAGTTATGTGAATTGTATATTAGAAATGCAAGATTTTGGTTTTTAATCCTAAGTTATAAGATTTAAATATCCATTAAAAAGGGTTTTTCAAAAATTTTGGTACATCAAACATTTAATTAAAAATTTTTACTATAGTGTATTGCACTTAGATCCCAATTTATTACAATTACTTATTATTGCAATAAATAGTTTTTTGATAAAAACATAAACAAAAATATATGTGAGGAAACCTTTCCT
The DNA here is from genome assembly GCA_933228675.1 of Stomorhina lunata. Taxonomy (NCBI): domain Eukaryota; kingdom Metazoa; phylum Arthropoda; class Insecta; order Diptera; family Rhiniidae; genus Stomorhina; species Stomorhina lunata. The sequence goes on from OW121742.1 coordinate 52,913,714, forward strand.
CGACGTGTTTCGATGGTTGATTAGGCAATCATCTTCAGAAGGATTATCCCTAATTCCAGACAGAGCGAAAACCACACATTATATCATATTTGAGGGACAGAATAAATACGAATTATTGTGTCCAACAAATATCAACATAAAGCGATGATTATCATCTGAACAGAAACACACAACATTTTTCAGTTTTATCTTTTCTTTATTTCCAACAATTTTGTTGTTGCTTTTTTGGCGACTAAGACAAAAAAGCTATAAACTATTAATTAAAATAATTAATCATTGTAATGAATTGGAATCTTAGTGCAATACACTACAGTAAAACTTTTATATCCATAATTCTTAAGAAAATATTCTTAAAGAGATACAATTTTGAATGTATAAGACCTTATTTTGAAAGTGGATTAAGTCCATTTTTTTAAAATTTAGATATAAAAGGTTTTGCGTTTTAGTGTTTTTAAAAATATAGGTGACCAATTTTGGTAAACAAAATCCTAGGTTATGATCAGAACCTATCAAATTTTGTCTTTCATAAAAATAAATTAACAAAATTCATTTGGAATCGCGTTTTTAACTTTTGAATTGAAAAATGTATAGGACTTATTCCACTTTCAAAACAAATAAAATGAAAAGCTTGTTTCAAAAAATAAAATAAAAAGTAAATTTTTGAAAAATTTCCTATAAAAAGTAAATTTTTGAAAAATTTCCTATAAAAAGTAAATTTTTGAAAAATTTCCTATAAAAAGTAAATTTTTGAAAAATTTCCTATAAAAAGTAAATTTTTGAAAAATTTCCTATAAAAAGTAAATTTTTGAAAAATTTCCTATAAAAAGTAAATTTTTGAAAAATTTCCTATAAAAAGTAAATTTTTGAAAAATTTCCTATAAAAAGTAAATTTTTGAAAAATTTCCTATAAAAAGTAAATTTTTGAAAAATTTCCTATAAAAAGTAAATTTTTGAAAAATTTCCTATAAAAAGTAAATTTTTGAAAAATTTCCTATAAAAAGTAAATTTTTGAAAAATTTCCTATAAAAAGTAAATTTTTGAAAAATTTCCTATAAAAAGTAAATTTTTGAAAAATTTCCTATAAAAAGTAAATTTTTGAAAAATTTCCTATAAAAAGTAAATTTTTGAAAAATTTTCTATAAAAAGTAAATCTGTAAAAAATTTCGTACAAAAAGGAAATTTTTAAAAAATTTTCAATAAAAAGTAAATTTTTGAAAAATTTTGTATAAAAAGTTAATTTTTGAAAAATTTCCTCTAAAAAGTTAATTTTTGAAAAATTTCCTCTAAAAAGTAAATTTTTGAAAAATTTCCTTTAAAAAAGTAAATTTTTGAAAAATTTCCTTTAAAAAAGTAAATTTTTGAAAAATTTCCTTTAAAAAAGTAAATTTTTGAAAAATTTCCTTTAAAAAAGTAAATTTTTGAAAAATTTCCTTTAAAAAAGTAAATTTTTGAAAAATTTCCTTTAAAAAAGTAAATTTTTGAAAAATTTCCTATAAAAAGTAAATTTTTGAAAAATTTCCTATAAAAAGTAAATTTTTGAAAAATTTCCTATAAAAAGTAAATTTTTGAAAAATTTCCTATAAAAAGTAAATTTTTGAAAAATTTCCTATAAAAAGTAAATTTTTGAAAAATTTCCTATAAAAAGTAAATTTTTGAAAAATTTCCTATAAAAAGTAAATTTTTGAAAAATTTCCTATAAAAAGTAAATTTTTGAAAAATTTCCTATAAAAAGTAAATTTTTGAAAAATTTCCTATAAAAAGTAAATTTTTGAAAAATTTCCTATAAAAAGTAAATTTTTGAAAAATTTCCTATAAAAAGTAAATTTTTGAAAAATTTCCTATAAAAAGTAAATTTTTGAAAAATTTCCTATAAAAAGTAAATTTTTGAAAAATTTCCTATAAAAAGTAAATTTTTGAAAAATTTCCTATAAAAAGTAAATTTTTGAAAAATTTCCTATAAAAAGTAAATTTTTGAAAAATTTCCTATAAAAAGTAAATTTTTGAAAAATTTCCTATAAAAAGTAAATTTTTGAAAAATTTCCTATAAAAAGTAAATTTTTGAAAAAATTCCTCTAAAAACTAAATTTTTGAAAAATTTCCTATAAAATAAAAAGTAAATTTTTGAAAAATTTCCTATAAAAAAGTAAATTTTTGAAAAATTTCCTATAAAAAGTAAATTTTTTGAAAAATTTCTTATAAAATATTTATTTATTTAGTTTTTTTCCCTCTCCTGTAATGTAAGAAAAATATTAGTTAGGGCTTTTCTATATTAAAGTAACGATATGTTTTATAGACATTTAGAAAACTTAAAAATTTATTACAAATCGATATATACTTAATTTCATTAGCGTTGGGTATCTTATAGTCGGTCTAATAAAAAGTAAATTTTTGAAAAAATTCCTCTAAAAACTAAATTTTTGAAAAATCTCCTATAAAAATTAAATTTTTGAAAAATTTCCTATAAAATAAAAAGTAAATTTTTGAAAAATTTCCTATAAAAAAGTAAATTTTTGAAAAATTTCCTATAAAAAGTAAATTTTTTGAAAAATTTCTTATAAAATATTTATTTATTTAGTTTTTTTCCCTCTCCTGTAATGTAAGAAAAATATTAGTTAGGGCTTTTCTATATTAAAGTAACGATATGTTTTATAGACATTTAGAAAACTTAAAAATTTATTACAAATCGATATATACTTAATTTCATTAGCGTTGGGTATCTTATAGTCGGTCTCGACCGGCTATTATTACGCTTGTTATTGCTGCAGGTTCATTGCTGTGATGATGCATAAAATATTTTTTTTTATATAAACATACATATATTTTAAAGTGTTTTCGTTTGAATTTTTGGGAAATTCAAGTTATTGTTTATTTAATGTTAAAAAGGGGGAGTTCCCATGCAAGAAGATTTTTTTATTCTATAGAAAATTTTTCTACAAAAATTTTTCTATACAAAATTTTATTTTACAAAATTGTTCTGTCTCGATAAGGACAAAATTGTTTGTGTTTTGTTCAATCGATGATCTACGCTTTTACTTATGGTTTATGAACATAATTCTGAAAGGTTTGGTTTGTAAAATAAGTTATAATGCGAGGTTTTCGATCTGTCTAAATTGGGGATAATCCTCCTGAAGAGATGGCCTAACCAACCATCGAAAAGCGTCGAGGAATTTTGGTTTCTCCGCAAACTATTTTTGGCTTTTTATCAATAAATTGGTCTGTTACATTATTAAATAAATGTTACAGATTTGGGATCAAAATGGACCCTATAGTTATTGTAATTTCTTGCCAAAATCCTTTTTTGTCTATTATGATATGCCTAAGTACAGAAAAAGGAAAATTTCGATTAAAAACAAATTTTGGAAAATGTTGTTAAACAAATATCAGGTTGATAACTTGTACGGTTTCGCCGTATAAGATATCAAGGAATTTGTAAATTTCTGGACATAATTGGAGTAGATACATTGTAAATTTTACTTGAGCTCAATTTGAAGGAAGACTGAAGAACACTCGTATCGGGGTCAGAGGTCAAAATTTCTATTTTTCACTGCACGTACACGGAATGTTATGAATTTAGATTTATTTTCCCATCTGCCTATTTTAACATACCGAAGAAAAACAAATAATATTTGTTTACAAAATTTTCTAATACTTAAAAAATCAGTTTTGAAATATTATAAACAAAATTTAATATTTTTGTTTATTTTATATATATTAAATTCCAAATTTCCCCAAAAAATCATGGAAACTCCCCCATATTATTTGTTCTACTACTACTTAACTAATTAGTTACTACATATCTTCCACTTCTATATCACTTTTTCGCGCTCTTTAAACAAAAACATATATTTTAGCAAATTTTTAAGATAATAAATTAGTTGAGATAGTAAAGCTGCTGCTGCTGCTTCTGCTATTTGCTGCTACATAGCTACTACTAAATGCTTAACTAACATGTATGAGTACTTGACTAAAAATACATTTAAAACAAAACAACATTTTACTGAATTGTTCTAGTATTAAACAAAACTACATGTTTATATTTTCTCGCTGTAAAACAAATGTTGGCTATGTTTCTTTTTTATCTATTTGTCACTTAATTTTATACGCACAGATTCGTAAGTTAGTCGCTTTAACTAAATAGACAAACGTTTCTTTCCTCTTTTTGTTTTAAGTTTTTCTTTACTCGGTAAATTTTAGACTCAAGATCTCCCCTTTACCGTTTTGTGGCGTTTAAATAATTTCAGCTAATGTTTTGTTTAAAAACTTCTTTGTAATTTGGGGGAAAATTATTAGGGGTATTCACTTGAGTAAAACTAAGAAAAAACAATATTTTAAAAGAAACTTTTACAAACGTTTTCGGATTTTATAAAATTATAAAGATTGATTTATTGAGATTTGGGTACATCTTAACACCTCGTGCATACCCTTATTGTATGATGCATTCATTTTTGGCTTCTATTGTATTTATTGTAGTTTTTTTGTTGTTGTTTATTTCTTTTGTTGCTCTTGTGCTTTTAGATTTATACTTAATTGCGGTTTCTATCTGCTACTTGTTACATTAATTGTATAGTCGTATTTATTGTATTTTATTATTTTTGTTTTTGTCTGACTCATTATTATCTCATGTATTCTAATATTTCATTTACATTTTTGTTAAATAGTTTTGGTTTATGGTTTAAATGTTCACAGTTAAGGTTAATATCAGTTGAAATATGTAACAAATCAGAGAGATATTCACAGTTGGCCAAGGTCGTTTGTATTGTACACTTCAGTCTGTAAAGGCAGAATATATTGAACTTATTTGTAATGCCTTCAAGTAAATAATATACTTTAAATTTCAAAAAAAAGTATAATTTTTAAAGAATTTCTTACAAAATTAAGAAATTTTTGAAAAATTTCCTATAAAAATAAAAAATTTTTTAAAAATATGCTTAAAGAATAAGAAATTTTTGAAAAATTAAAAAAAAAAAAATTTTTTTGAAAAATTTCCTATAAAAAATTTAAATTTTTGAAAAATTTCCTATAAAAATAGGAAATTTTTGAAAAATTTTCTATAAAAAAAAGGAAATTTTTGAAAAATTTCCTATAAAAATAGGAAAATTTCCTATAAAAATAGGAAATTTTTGAAAAATTTCCTATAAAAATAGGAAATTTTTGAAAAATTTCCTATAAAAATAGGAAATTTTTGAAAAATTTCCTATAAAAATAGGAAATTTTTGAAAAATTTCCTATAAAAAAATAGGAAATTTTTGAAAAATTTCCTATAAAAATAGGAAATTTTTGAAAAATTTCCTATAAAAATAGGAAATTTTTGAAAAATTTCCTATAAAAATAGGAAATTTTTGAAAAATTTCCTATAAAAATAGGAAATTTTTGAAAAATTTCCTATAAAAATAGGAAATTTTTGAAAAATTTCCTATAAAAATAGGAAATTTTTGAAAAATTTCCTATAAAAATAGGAAATTTTTGAAAAATTTCCTATAAAAATAGGAAATTTTTGAAAAATTTCCTATAAAAATAGGAAATTTTTGAAAAATTTCCTATAAAAATAGGAAATTTTTGAAAAATTTCCTATAAAAATAGGAAATTTTTGAAAAATTTCCTATAAAAATAGGAAATTTTTGAAAAATTTCCTATAAAAATAGGAAATTTTTGAAAAATTTCCTATAAAAATAAGAAATTTAAAAAATTTCTTATAAAAATAGGAAATTTTTGAAAAATTTCTTATAAAAATGTGAAACTTTTGAAAAATTTCTTATAAAATAGGAAATTTTTTGAAAAATTTGCTATAAAATAAGAAATTTTTGAAAAATTTCCAACAAAAATAGGATATATTTTAAAAATTTCCCATAAAAAATATGTAATATTTGAAAAATTTCCTATAAAAAGAATGTTTTTTTTATTAGATGATAGTGGACAAAGTTTTGTGAATAAGAAATAATTATACGTTTGCAGATAAAAGCTTGAAAAGCGCTTTATGTATCTTTTATATATGATGTCATGAAATAAAATACTCCTAGACATTGCAGTAAAATTTCTTGTATAAACTAAAGAACAACTTTAAGATAAACAAAGGGATAGAAATGCTAAAACTTAAGTGTACAAAGAAAAGCGGTAGAATGAATGTTTGACTGTATCTTTTGGTCTAAACAAACTAAAATGAAACTAATGCAAAGTTTCTCCGTATTACTCAAAACAATTTAAAATAAATAGCACCAAAGTCCTGGCAATGGAACTATGTACTAGTAGTTTTTTTAGGTGAAATACATATTTCCGTTTTTTGAGGGGTACGGATGTTTTCCTTTTTTTCTGCCTTGAAATTGTATATGAACAACTCTATTTATGTTGGATTTTTTATTCATCTTCATTTCTAGTTAAAGTACTAAAAGCAATTTAAAACTCTAAAAATAAGTGTGTAAAGAAAAGTTCAGACAACGAGTTACTATAAAGAATAGATGGTGTAAGAAAAAAAGTAAATGAGAATTTTTGTATAAAAAAAAAAAAATTAAATGAAAATTGGTAGAAAATTAGAAAACGAGGTATGATCCCCAAAATTTTATTAAGAAAATTTTCCTATTTCGAATTTCTGCTATACTCGAATTTTGAAATTCTACCCTCATATTTTTCCCAAAAAAAAAAAAACAACTTAGCTCCAAGAAATAGGCAACACAAAAAAGTGAGTATTTAAAACGAAGACATCTAGAGACACAGTTAAAGCTTATTCCACTTCTCTTGACTGCTTTAGTCAAAAGGCAAATGTTGTACGACTTGACAAATATTTACGAAACGTGTTTGCCACTAAAAAATACAAAGATGGTGGCAAAATTTTGTTGCTGCATAAAGTTATTTGCATTAAAAAAATGCAACGAAAAACTATTAACAAATATTCTCATACATTGGCTCAAAAATGTTCTTTCAAATGTTTAAATTAATGCCAATGTGTCTATATTAAAGATAATGGAGGGAATTCGTTTCAATATGTAAAGGTGACACAGTGGGAGTTTTTTTTACAGAAAAATATTTTTGGCAAACAATTTTCTACAGAAAAATATTTTTGGCAAACAATTTTCTACAGAAAAATATTTTTGTCAAAATTTTCTACAAAAAAATATTTTTGTCAAAATTTTTTCTATAGAAAAATATTTTTGTCAAAATTTTTTCTATAGAAAAATATTTTTGTCAAAATTTTTTCTATAGAAAAATATTTTTGTCAAAATTTTTTCTATAGAAAAATATTTTTGTCAAAATTTTTTCTATAGAAAAATATTTTTGTCAAAAATTTTTTCTATAGAAAAATATTTTTGTCAAAATTTTTTCTATAGAAAAATATTTTTGTCAAAATTTTTTCTATAGAAAAATATTTTTGTCAAAATTTTTTCTATAGAAAAATATTTTTGTCAAAATTTTTTCTATAGAAAAATATTTTTGTCAAAATTTTTTCTATAGAAAAATATTTTTGTCAAAATTTTTTCTATAGAAAAATATTTTTGTCAAAATTTTTTCTATAGAAAAATATTTTTGTCAAAATTTTTTCTATAGAAAAATATTCTGTCAAATTTTTTTCTATAGCAAAATATTTTTGTCAAAATTTTTTCTATAGAAAAATATTTTTGTCAAAATTTTTTCTATAGAAAAATATTTTTGTCAAAATTTTTTCTATAGAAAAATATTTTTGTCAAAATTTTTTCTATAGAAAAAATTTTTCTATAGAAAAATATTTTTGTCAAGAAATTTTTCTATAGAAAAATATTTTTGTCAAAAAATTTTTCTATAGAAAAATATTTTTGTCAAAAAATTTTTCTATAGAAAAATATTTTTGTCAAAAAATTTTTCTATAGAAAAATATTTTTGTTAAAAAATTTTTCTATAGAAAAATATTTTTGTCAAAAAATTTTTCTATAGAAAAATATTTTTGTCAAAAAATTTTTCTATAGAAAAATATTTTTGTCAAAAAATTTTTCTATAGAAAAATATTTTTGTCAAAAAATTTTTCTATAGAAAAATATTTTTGTCAAAAAATTTTTCTATAGAAAAATATTTTTGTCAAAAAATTTTTCTATAGAAAAATATTTTTGTCAAAAAATTTTTCTATAGAAAAATATTTTTGTCAAAAAATTTTTCTATAGAAAAATATTTTTGTCAAAAAATTTTTCTATAGAAAAATATTTTTGTCAAAAAATTTTTTTATAGAAAAATATTTTTGTCAAATTTTTTCTATAGAAAAATATTTTTGTCAAAAAAAAAAATTTTTCTACAGAAAAATATTTTTATTAAAATTTTTTTCTAAAGAAAAATATTTTTGTCAAAATTTTTCAATAGGAAAATATTTTTGTCAAAATTTTTTCTATAGAAAAATTGGATGACTTAGATTGTGATAACCTTCCTGACTTTATTAGTTGCTGCTACATGTTTCTTTATGCCCCACTGTGCAATACAGGCAAAATAATTTAAGCGAGTTTTTGCTGCAAATCCTTACAACTTAATAAAGTTTTCCGTACTTCTTAACAAACAAGCCAATGCGAAAACCTTAATATGTGGAACGATTTTTCCCGGGTAAAAAGTTTAAAAATGTGTCTCCTAAAGCCAAAAAGAAAAGAAATACATGCACGCAGCATTAAGTGAATAAGTGAAGATGCAGCTGAAAATACTGCAGGAAAACTATTTAAACAGTCGACTAAAGTCTTTTATTTAACTTGAGTTGCAGACAAGAGCAAGGACTTAAATATTTGAGTTAACAATTGGGTAAGTACTTTGTGAATATTGTACTCGTATGTTAAGTAGTTGTTACTTTAAAGTGAATGTAAGTAATTTGGGGAATTAATGGTCTTTAACTATATATTGGCTTTAATTAATTCTTAAGCAGAACTCAATAGTCATGGTAGGAAAATATAAGGAATATTGTTTCAAACGGAGCTAACCCATAGTAGATTTGCATTTTATAATATCGCAGATTTTGGTTAAAATCTGCTTTATTATAAAAGTCACATCATCTAAATGCTAATAATTTTTTTGTTCTGCAAGTTTCAGTTTTTCGTTAAATGCATAACAATCTATAAAGTCTAAAAAACTCTATAAAACTATCCATATTTTTCCTTTAAAAACTTTTTTATATAGAAAATAACACATTTTCCTATATCTTTGTATTACTATGGACAACGCAAAGTGCACTCATAAATCTCTTTAACACGCGGCGTCATTTTTCTTCTTTTATTTTTTTTTTGTTGGCTGCGTGTACATCTTCTGCTCTTACCCACTAACACATGTTTTTGTGGTAATAGTTGAACTTTTTGAATTGAAAAATAACAAAAAAGAAAAACTAAAAATATTTACATATAAAATAAAAGAAAAACCTTGGATGTATTTAAAAAGTTGCCAAGAGTTGTTACCTGGCAGTTTATGAAAAATGCTTTTATACAATAGAGGGACTCCATTTTAAGGCATAGAGAATTGTAAAGTCTTTCAGCCTAACCCAGAACAAATTTAAAAGTCGATTTTATGTAAAATCGACTTTATTTTAAAGTCGACTTTTTCAATTTTTCGTACCATAAGAAATTTTTAAAATAAGACTTTAAAAATATTTTTGAGCAAATACATTCAAATATTACAAAAGCTTTTTTCAATAAATAGAAATAAAAAAATTTCAAAAAATTCCAAAAACAAAATATTAAGAAAATTTTGTGTTTATTAGACAAAACAGCATAAACTAATATTTTTAATTTTTTCATAATATGATGAAAAATTGTTTAAATGCTCATTAGTTTTTACAAAAAAATGAATTTTTTGTGAAATAATAGAAAACAACAATTGTTATATGATCCCAACCCACTTTAAAGAAATTAACTTTAAAATAATGGGTGTTTTTTTTAGAGGTATAGAACTTCGAATTGAAATAAAACCCAAGAAAATCGTTTTAATGTCCATCAATTTGGCTTTATTGGAAGGATAATTTTATGCCATTAATGTTTAAATATGATTTCGGGCATGTGGCCGCCGCGGCTGGCTCGAATAAAGCCAATTCTACAGGTCCAATTTTCAACAATTTTTTCTAGCATATGGGGCCGTATGTTGGCAATAACGCGACGAATGTTGGCTTCCAAGTCCCCTAACGTTTCTGGTTTGTTGGCGTAGACGAGCGACTTCACATATCCCCAAAGAAAATAATCCAGTGGTGTCAAATCGCACGATCTTGGTGGCCAATTGACCAATTTGCGATGAAAATCAGCATCGAGATCAATCTCATTTTCGGCCCATACACCAAAATCACGACGCATTGCATGGTCTCGCGGCTTCAATACTTGCACAAGCTGGATCTTGTAAGGTCGCAAGCCAAGATCTTTGCGCAAAATCTTCCATAAAGTTGATGGACAAAGCTCCAATTGCTGTGCACGGTGGCGAATCGATTCATTCGGGTCCTCTTCAACACTTTGCTCTACAGCGGCAATTGTTTCTTCGGTGCGCACTGTTCGACGTCGCTGCGGATGCGTATTATCATATAGAGTAAACGTAGTGCGAAAACGATCCATGGTTAACCGAATTAATTGCTCTGATGGACGATTATGTCGACCATAAAATGGACGGAGCTTGCGGTAAACTTCGCGAACTGAACCATTATTTTCGAAATAAATTTGCACGATTTGCAAGCGTTGTTCTTTTGTCAACCTGTTCATGATGAAATGGCAAACCAAACTAAATATTAATCACTTGACAGCTGACAAAATGGCCGCCAGTTAAAAAAGTGATGCCAACTTAAAGTTCTATACCTCAATAAAAAACACCCGATATATGTAATGACTGGAAATTGTGAAAATTTTCCAATTTCGACTTAACATTTTTTTCCAACGGATCAAAAAATGAAAAATATTCAAAAAGAAAAAGCTTATTTTAGTTTTTAAAATGAAATTTTCAAATTTAATTTAAAATTTGTTTTATGGTACGATTTCCAAAATAAAGTCGACTTTTTCTGTCTAAAGTCGACTTTAAATGTTCTGTGGTTAGGCTGTTTAATTTTATGTTTAACATTTGTTTAAACAATTTTTTTTAGAATATCGATGGAAATTTTTCTTTTAAATATTTTAACCCTCTAGTGTGTATATGTACATGTGGGTCTTAATTGTTATTTCCTAAAAAGCATTTAAAACTGTCTTAAAGACAAGAACTAAAATATGAAACAAAAATAAAGCTCAAAATTGATCACCAAAGCCACAAAAATACAGAAACTTAATAGACAATATACACTACTCTAAAATTTAGTAGATTTGATTTTAAATCTCAATACAAATCTACACCGTTTACACTACATTTTTTGACGTGAGCTAGATTTCATAACAGAATCAGTTGACACAAATAATTATGTATTTTAAAATAATGTTTGATTTTCAATTTATTTTTCTTTTCCATTCATTTTTTTAATTGAAATTAAGTTTAATTTTTTTATTTTATAATTTTTTCCGCAAGAATAAGCTCACTTTTTTCCTTTGTTTTGATTCCCTTTCAATTGAAATGTTATTTTGATTTACACAGCGTAGTATTTTTTAGTACTTTTTGAAAGAAAACATGGTTGCATCAATAAGTAATACTAGATTTCAAGTAGATTTTGCCAAAATCTACTTCGTAACTAGATTTATTTTTGTATGGAAAATCTAGTCAAAATCAACTAGATTTTGAACAAAATCTCGTAAGTACTAGATTTTGAGGTAATGTAAATGCCTTATAAAGAACATTTTGTGGTGAATCCGCCGGTGTTTCTTTTAACGAATTTAGATAAGAAATTCTTAAGATATGATAATATCAATGGAACGACCTTTAAAAAAAAATAAAAAAAAGAACGTATCCAAGAACTTTAAATTTTTGATGTTTTTGTACTTAGGATCATAGACCTTTTTATTATTGATAAGACTATTACAGTATAGACAATCACTGATCAGATTATTACAAACCACTAAATTTATAGTTACAGTCGTAGGTTTTGCCACAACTTCAACCTCAAGTCTAAAGAAAGACTAGACTATCACAGAAAGAGACTATCATAAATCAAAATATCTAAGACCCGTCATCATAGATCAAAGAACAGCCAATAATAGAACAAACAATCACAGATTTTATTATTATACCACAATAATTAAAACTCTGGTCAGACAGATTAAAAAAATATGATATATGGGTTTTTCTTAATAAAAAACATTGAAGTAAAAACTGTATCTTCCGTCACATAGCGAAAATTGAAATCTTAAAATATCTTATGAAAGTTGTTTTGTAATTCTCTGATTTTCCTCTATCCACAATGTATTTACAATTTTTTTTATTACTATGACCGATTTGATAACAATTACAGAAACACGTGTTGAAAAAAAAGGCAGAGACCGAATATTCAGGGGTGTCATAGAAATCAATTTCATTGGTATTGGTTTTGAAAATGATAAAAAAATAAAATTGGTGTCATGAATTCCAATATTAATGTTCGAGCTACATTTTCTTTTGGTTTTATGTGTCACAGATAATAGTATTATTGGTTTAGTATTGGAAATAAACCAAGCAACTTACAGTTAACAGATTTTAATTCAAAATTGGTCTATCAATTTAAAACAAATGCTTTACTGGCCAACTGGTGCATTTTTCGATTTAAAGATCCACTAAGAACAGATTTTTGAAAATTTTACCCTGTGGGGGATAAAAAAAGGGAAAATTCAATAACGCTATAATTCCCAAACTAAAAACAATAGAACCAAAATTGAAATCGAGTTTGGATCAGTTACAGAAATAATAACAAATAACAGTACAAGTCGTAAGTACTTTTCGAAAAAAGGGGAGAAAAAGAGAAAAATATTTTTGGTACTTTTTAGCTTTAACTTTCAAATAAACAGAGATGGGTGAAAAGTTTACATAGCATTTTTTATCATGTAATAAGATAAAAACAAGTTTTGGTATTTTTTGTCGTTTGTCTTTGGAATCAATGAACCGTATCGACAAACATAAAAAATATCAAAAATGGGGAAAATTGTAAGGCTAGAATATTCTTTGTGTGGAGGTACTGGCGAAGCAAATGCGTATCAACATATTTGTTTGCAATTTAATGAATATCGCATGTAAGTGACAATCGTCCTTTGATTGGCTGTGGTTTGTTTCTTGGTGTAGGTAGATTACATTTTTTCCAGTCCGCAATTCGGTCATTTCATGATGTTGGGGTATACAAGCTTTATTTGTCCAAATAGCAGCGTTTTCTTTATACCTATACCACAAACATCGCAAAAAAACTAAAAATTTCTTCAAATAATTTTTTTTTAATAATTTTTATTGTACTTTTTTATTTGATTTTTGATGTTTCAAAAAAATTTCTAATGAAATAATAAACAATTGATTCGAACATTTTGTTTGATTTAAAACCAATAATAACAAAACCGACTTGGTTTCATGACACCAAATATAACCGGTATTGGTTTTCAAAACCGAGAAATTTAAAAACTGACTTGGTTTCTATGACACCCCTGATTAATACTTTTAAAACAATATTTTCATATTTTAATCCATAAAAAACAATCATTGAAATTTAAAAAATAATAAAAATCCCTAAAGATTTTTAATTGTTCGAAAAATTTTGTATCGTTTTTCAATCCGATGAAAATAAAAAAATCGTTTGGGATATTTAGCAGTTCAAAATAATTTTCATCTTTTTTCATCCGATGAAAAAAAAAAAAAGATAGAAAATATTCAAATTTTATTTCTGTATTTGTTCTGGTTTCATTCATCATAATGTTCTTTCATAGATTAGGTTACTCCAAAATCCTTGCGCCAGCTGCCGTAGCAGAGGGATTTCTCGCATGATGATTACCCCTTGGAGTAGTATATTCTGTAATGTTGTTTCTTTCCATGCTTAAAACATCGTGAGTGCTAAGTCGATGGGTTATGGGTCCAAAGACACAATCCACATTTGTATAGCAAGCCGCTCGATCCGAGACTGACGCCCGCTTGCCGCAACTAACATGTTGAACAGACGCTGCATTTTCGTACTTTACCAAGTACAATTATCTTAGACCCTTAGACCATATACTTTGGAATGGCTCTAAGATAACTCCCTTTTATATTAGCCCTGACCTAGAATCCCAGACGGGTTGTTTACCGCATCTAAAACTAGGTTGCTCAGGCTTCCAGGATGTATCTCGAGAAGGTTAGAGTGGGAATTAAATACAGTTCTTACCTGGTATTTAGCTAGAGACGCCAGGCAATTGCTGCATCCTCCCAGGCCCTATGCTCCACTGGGAGTCAAGGATGACAGAAGAAGAAGATTTGTCCTGGTATAAAAAGTCGTTTAAATAACAATAAATTCAATTATTGTTGCAAATTTTATGATGAAATGGTTTTGCGAGTCAAAGAAGCCACTAATAGTTCCATTAGGACTATTAGGTTTAACTTCGATGTCCTAAAATAATGCAATCAATTGGAAACATATTCATACATTCATTTTTGAAAATTTGAAAATTTCAAAAATTTTTTATTTTTTCAAAGTCAAAACAGAAGTTCAAAAATAAAACAATCAATAAAATATTTTTCTGTTCGGATATTTATCGTTAAAGATATTTAAAATTTTCATCATGAGGGATATTTATATTTCAAATATAAATCCCTCATTTTTATTCATCGATCGAAATGAAAATAAAATTTCATCGGCAATGATATTTATACTTGATTGATTTAAAAAATAAAACAATATTCGGTCTCTGAAAAAAAGTTACTTCCATTTTTTGTAGCCTCCGTTACAGCACTTTTTCCCCAAACCAAGTATGTAAATTAACAAATGGCATTCGAGAGCACAATCGATGCGCTATAATTTTCCGAAATCTGTGCAAAGATATCTCGTGTAAAACAACAATGGGATTCATTTAAGTAAAACAAAATCTATACAACTGTTTTGTCCGTCACGCAGGATTTGCCCATATGCTAGAAAAGAAAAAGACATTTTGCCTCAGTGGTGAAGGATATCACATGGTAGGGCTTGACTGACTATAGCACTTTGTTACTTGTTTAAAATAAAATATTTCAAATTGTTTTAAAATTACTTACGCAACATTATTATAAATATTATGGGATACTTATTTTGTTTTTTACATACCTGAAAGAAACCAGAAATATAAATGACTTTAGTTAGAAATATTGGTAATAAGGTTAAAAGGAAAAAATATAGAGGCACATGGGAATAAAGTTGGATCAATCTTGATGTTTTTTTTTACTTTTCTGTATTGTCATATTACTTAAGATTACAATTTTTTTAGTTCTAGTGACACAAACATGTGATGCTATGTAATCGGTAGAGCAAGTGCGGGTAAAGTTCCAGGCTGTTAATGTGGTAAAGTAAATTTTCTTATATACCCACCATCAAAAAGAATGGGGGGTATATTGAGATTGCCATTCCGTTTGTAATTTCCTTAATATTGGCTCAAAAACCAAAAACGATATATATTCTGAATCCTTATGAAGTTCTAAAACGATTTAGCGATGTCCGTCTGTCTGTCTGTTGAAATCACGATAACGCATAAACGAAAGAAGCTAGCTCACTGAAACTTAGTGAAAATATTCTCCATCTCTGAGAAAATTCTGGTATTGAAATTGGGCAAAATCGGTTCACATTTGACCATAGCTCCCGTATAACCTCGTCTAGGCTAATTGCTTATTTGTTAATAAATGACAAATTATAGCAGCTATGCTAATAAAGTTTTGTATATAGAATCAATAGCCCTAGGCAGCATATAAAATAGCCCTAGGCAGCATATAAAAAAATAGCCCTAGGCAGCATATAAAATTTCATAAAAATCGGTGCACATTTAGCCACAGCTCCCATACAAAAAACTTACGAAAACAGCCTAACAGCCTGTTCACAAAACTTTCATACGTTAGAAGGCAATCGAATACTAGCCAGACGATTAAGCTTTAAATTGAGTTAATTTTCTTTTTTCGTAAAGAAATATCAAATAATAGTATTGCCATAATATATTTTATTACTTTTCTGAAAGCTTTTCTTGTAAAACTTAAGATTTTGTAAAATGATGTTAACCCTAAAATTGAATAAAATCAAAAATAAATAAAAACAAAAAATAATAAGATTTAAAATTTTTTTTCAAAATTAAATGTGTGGCTGTTGTAAATATGTTGTTGCTGAGTTGACAGCCCTTGGCAGGGAAACTTCGGCGGAAATGATAAAACGATGTTCTGGACAATCACATTTTCAAGTAAGACATACTTTACTTCATCTGATTTCCGTTCTATTTACACCACCTACATATATCCGACCGAAAATGGGATACAAATCTCATGTATGGGCCGG
The DNA here is from genome assembly GCA_933228675.1 of Stomorhina lunata. Classification (NCBI taxonomy): domain Eukaryota; kingdom Metazoa; phylum Arthropoda; class Insecta; order Diptera; family Rhiniidae; genus Stomorhina; species Stomorhina lunata. The sequence continues at coordinate 52,930,023 of OW121742.1, forward strand.
TGCTTCAAAGTCTATTTTGGAGTTCTCGAGCGAGTGCAGGTGAGAGCAAACAGTAGGTTATCCAACACTATTGCTCTATAGTTACTATTTTGGACAAAATCAGGGAACTCGTTTCCGATACTCGAAATTCTTAAACAAAACATATGTTAGAGCGCATCCCTTCGTATTCGATTGGTCAGTAGACAGAACAACAAAAATTCGTTATTTAGTTCGTATGTAGAAATTGCTTCCCGTATAAGTTTTGCCAGTCAGTTACAATATAGGGAAGTTCAAATCAAATGTCCATGAACACTTTTCCACCTATTCCCCCTTCCCACAACCTTTTCCTAGCTCCAACAAAATGCATTGCATAAGTAGGATCATCAACTGAGTGCTGGTCCTAAACAAAAAACTAAATAAACGTATTTTTGTTTCCCAGACGATTAGAATAATTCAATTGCCTAATTTGACATTTACTTTCGTCTACACATTTCATATACGAATCAAAATTTTAAAAGCTTTTTCTCGTTTCACTCAAAAAAATATTTCAAAAACCAAAAGTAAATTTTTTTCGCCAGTTGACGTACAATTTGAAAAAATAGTAGTTTCAAAAACAGGCTGTAAATTTCACTTAAAATACACTTAAATGCCAATAAATCTAAAAGTATAACAGATAATAAATTTTGCACAAGGAAGTCTTATGTCAATGCCAGCCAGTCACCATTTGATCTAGCTCCCATATAAAAAACTTACGAAAACACAAAAATTTTAAAAGAAAAGGGGATTTATGTCCGTCTGTCCGTCAGATAAAATCATGATACCTCCTTAACTACCAAAGGTAGTAAGACTAAATTAAGCACAAGGAAGTCTTATGTCAATGTCAGCCAGTGTACAAAATTTTGTCACAATCGGTCACCATTTCACCATAGCTCCCATATAAAAAAAACTTATGGAAACACAAAAATACATAAATAAAAGGTTGTTTATGTCCGTCTGTCCGTCAGATAAAAGCACGATAGCGCCTTAACGAAAAGAGCTAGAAGGACAAAATTTTACAAAAGTATTTTGGATATCTTGAAAAAGATGTGTGTTGAAAATCAGAGACCGAATATTGTTTTATTTTTTAAATCAATCAAGTATAAATATCATTGCCGATGAAAATTTATTTTCATTTCGATCGATGAATAAAAATGAGGGATTTATATTTGAAATATAAATATCCCTCATGATGAAAATTTTAAATATCTTGAACGATAAATATCCGAACAGAAAAATATTTTATTGATTGTTTTATTTTTGAACTTCTGTTTTGACTTTGAAAAATAAAATATTTTTGAAATTATAAAACTTTTAACAATGAATGTATGAATATGTTTCCAATTAATTGCAACGTTTTAGGACATCGAAGTTAAACCTAATAGTCCTAATGGAACTATTGGTGGCTTATTTGACTCGCAAAACCATTTCAACGTATAATTTGCAACAATAATTGAATTTATTGTTATTTAAACGTCCTAAAAACTTTTTATACCAGGACAAATCTTCTTCTGTCATTCTTGGCTCCCAGTGGAGCATAGGGAATGGAAGGATGCAGAATTGCCTGACGTCTCTAGCTACCAGGTAAGAACTGTATCCAAATCCCACTCTAACCTTCTCGTGGTACATCCTGGAAACCTTAGCAACCTAGTTTTAGATGCGGTAAACAACCAGTGTGGGATTCTAGTTCAGGGCTAATATAAAAGGGAGTTATCTAAGAACCATTCCAACGTATATGGTCTAAGGGTCTAAGATAATTGTACTTCGTAAAGTACGAAAATGCAGCGTCTGTTCAACATGTTAGTTGCGGCTGCAAGCGGGCCTCAGTCTCGGATCGAGCGGCTCGCTATACAAACGTGCCTTGTGTCTTTGGACCCATCACCCACCGACTTAGCACTCACGATGTTTTAAGCATAAAAAGAAACAATATTACAGAATATAATACTCCAAGGGGTAATCATGCGACAAATCCCCCTGCTACGGCAGTTGGCGCAAGGATTTTGGAGTTTCCTAATCTATGCAAGAACATTATGATGAATGAAACCAGGACAAATACAGAAATAAAATTTGAATATTTTCTACCAATTTTTTTTTCATCGGATGAAAAAAGATGAAAATAATTTTGAACTGATAAATATCCCAAACGATTTTTTTATTTTCATCGGATTGAAAAACGATACAAAATTTTTTGAACAATTAAAAATCTTTGGGGATATTTATTATTTTTTAAACTTCAATGATTGTTTTTGTATGGATTAAAATATGAAAATATTGTTTTAAAAGTATTAATATTCGGTCTCTGTTGAAAATGGACAAAATCGGTTCCAAATTAGTAAGAGCTCCCATATAACCCCGCCCCGGAAAACACATTAATGCTAATAAATTGAATACAATTATAATAGCTATGACGATTATATTTAAAATAGGGAAGTCTTATGCAATTTATGATCAGTTTATCAAATTTTATAGGAATCAGTCCATATTTTACTTTAGCTTTCATATAAAAATCACTCACGGAAACCAAAAATTTTAGCAAAGGCCAGTTAAAAGCTATAAAATTTGAAACTATGATAGCTATGGCCACTAAATTTTGCAAGAATAACCTCTAAATATATACCAGCCAGTGCGTAAAATTTTGTAACAATCGGTCAACTTTTGCCTATAATTCTTTTATATATAACATCCCCTTTTTATATCTGCAATCAAAAAGATTTGGAGGTACATTCATTATATTAAGATTGCACCTATGAAATTAGATAGGCATCAATCAATGGTCAGCCCAGACTTTATATATGATGAATGCATTAGGATCTCCTAACGAAATGTATGGACCTGCCGTATTACTATTAACGTGTTTAGCCTAACTACATATTAAGCACAACGAAAAGTATTTAACAACTTATTAATGTAAAACTATACCCGGTTATGAGACCGAATTTTGATCAAAGTAAATACTGGGGAAACCACTAAAATATTTTTAAATGTTGAACTATAAAGCTACGCCAACGAATTTAGTCCAAAGGTTTTACCAACAATACCAATTAGCTTAGCGATTTTTTCAGTTTTGGTCCAGATTTTGAATTAGCTGCACCCTTGTAGATATATGAAATATGTTTCTAAATTTAACACAACTTGATGGTGGGTATATAAGATTCGGCACAGCCGAATATAACACTCTTACTTGTTTATATTCTGCTAAAATTTATCAATAATATTATATTAATATCAAATTTAGGTTTCTTCAATTTTATAACTATTTGTATATGCAAAATTTTAAAAACTCTTCATCTCTTCCACCCTAATAAAATTATTGACATTGTATGTTTGTCTGTTTTTGAATTTTTATGTAAATATATAAAAACGTTATTGTAAATCTGCATATGTCGTTGCATACATACATACGAACATAGAGAACAAACAGCCAACATTGTCATAGAGGGTATATCTATAGAAAATCTATTCCCGAAAACTAATGTTTATGCGGTATTAGACAAAATCAAATGATGCGATGATTCATGCAATGAAGATTCCTAAATTTTTAGAAGTACAAAAATGTTTTCAAATCTGCAGCAAATGTTCGTTTATAATAAATTTAAAAAAAAAAAACTAACAAAGTAGAAAAAAATCAATATAATTGGAAATCAGTAATAAGCGTCATAAAGAAACCAGTTGATCGAAAATTTTGTTCAAATTGATCTATATTTGATAATTTCTCACATACAAGACAAACACTCAAAGATCACTCTACCCATAAAAGCAATAAATTTGTTGATAATTAGTCCACACTTGACTTAGCGTAAACAATGATCGAATTTGATGGACTATATTATATTCATACTTGTTTTCTTATGAAGTCAGAAATCTTCTTTTAGATTTTGATAAAAATATTTAATTCAAAACACATCCTCATCATTAATACCGCAATAAAAATTGTCATCTAAAAGACTAGAATAATAATATCTATATTTACAGCTGTTACTCGTTTTGCGCGCCTGAATGAATCTTTAGCCGTGAAAAATATTTTGGCAAGCATAAAAATTATTAGCAATTATAATTTTATTAAAAGATAATATTTGGTTATAAGAAGGATTTTTCTCTATACATAAATACATATGTAGGAGGGTGGTTTCAGAATTCGGTGACTTTTGCCAAAAGTGACAGAGAAATTTTTAAATTCGTCTATCAAAGTACCTAAAGCTACGGTCACATTGATTAAACATTTAATCGAAATTATCAAATATTTGATCCTCGTAGTCTGACCACAAAATATTTTTGAGGTTCAAACAAGAAACATGTTGATTTGAACAAAACAAAATCATTTGCCAGCAAATAAAAATTTTCCTAATGTGACCACGCAAGAGCAAATATTTTATTAAATTTTGATCAAATAATTATTTAATCTTACAAAATTTTTGTAACATCAAACAGGGGCAAATAACAGCTGAGCATTTGTATTGTTTACTATTCAAACAGAAACAACAACATCAAATTTGAGAAACAACAACATCAAATTTGAGAAACAACAACATCAAATTTGAGAAACAACAACTCAAATATGAGAAACAAATTGCCAGATACACAATTTTGTTTTGAAAAAATTTGATCAAATATTTTTTGGGAAAATATTTAATCTTCAGTGTGACCATAAATAAAACCTGTTTTTTTGTTTATACTTTGAACATATTTTTTCTGTATTTTATCAAATAAAAATCGTCAAATAAATGTGCAAGTGTGACCACAAATTTTTTATTATATTGTTTTGACAATATTTTACTCAAAATATTTGATTTAAATGTTTAATGAGTCTGACCGTACCTTAAGTGATTAGCAGTGATTTTATATTCTTGTGCATTGGTCTTCAATCCAAGACAACAACTACTCAAACTGTGTAAGATCAGTTTTTGGGTGTTTATAACTTTTGTTTATACCTCATTTATTTGTAATCCGATTTAAGTAATTCTAAAGAAATTGATCTCTTGATTTTTTATACCCTTCACCAATAGGTGAAAGGGTATTATAAGTTTGTGATTCCGTTTGTAATTTTTTTATTAGTGATCGTATACCCCATAAAAATTATACCGATCGACTCAGAGTCGGGAAGAGAATCGATTAAGCGATGTCCGTCTGTCTGTCTTTCTGTCTGTCTGTCTGTCCGTCTGTCTGTCTGTCTGTCTGTCTGTCCGTCTGTCTGTTGAAATCAAGTTTCTGAAGCCCCTGGAGGATGGACTTACATGAATTATATATCAGATTTTAGGAAATTCTCCCGCAATGAACGCTATTAAATTTCATTAAAATCGGTTTATAAACACCGAAAATATCGAAAAAATACCAAAAATTAGACGAAAATTTTAAAATTTTTGATTGAAACACACTTTTAAATAACAACAGAAAAAAGTTACTCCTGGTGTACATGTGATAATATGTTATATATCAGATTGTAGGAATCTGATATATAACATATGCACTCTGTAAAATTTTATCAAAATCGGTAGATAAACAACTGAGATATCGCCAAAACACTGAATTTGATGTATCGCAAATTGCCCAAAGTTCGCATTAGAGAATGTTTGTTGAAAAAATGAAATGCAGAAATAGGAAAAACCATCCTCCTTTAGCACGGACCTACATAAAATTTATATCAGATTTTAGGAAATTCCCCCGCCAAGCACGTTATTTTATCAAAAGCGGTCCATAAACAATTGAGATATCGCCATAACACTACATTTGATGTACAGCAAATTGCCCAAAGTACGTGTCTAAAAAATTGTGTTTACATTTTGTAAGTATTGTTTCAGCGATATCTCAGGTGTTTATGGACCGATTGTGATGAAATTTGACATCGTTGTTTGTGTGATTATTTTCTAAAATCTATACTCCACAAATCTGATTACGAGTACCATTCAAATTGTACCGATCAACTCATTGTCGGCAGGAGAATCGATTTCGCGACCTCCGTCCATCCGTCCGTCTGTTTGTTTGTCCGTCCGTCCATCTGTTTTTTTGTGCGTCCGTCTACCTGTCTGTAATTTTTTCTGTTGTAGTTTTTGGAGCTCCTGTTTTGTCGATATCTCAGGTGTTTATTTTGATGAAATTTAATAGCGTCCTTCGCAGGGGATTACCAAAATCCTGATGCATTCGGTAATTTGTGGTAGATATAATTTAGCGTTTAAGCGATGGTGTTTTGATCGACAATGATAAAATTCAGGGTGGGACAATATCCTAAAATTTTGTGTAAAATCTAGGAGCTCGACAAATCTGATTTTATCAGACAGACACTCTGCATTAATCTTAATTTTGTGTCTGACTTTTGAACATTATGATAACATTTGAGAATGTATTATATATCAAATTAAAGGTAATCTTCCTAGGAAGTACAAAAATGCAGCTAACTACATGATATCCGTTCAAAATCTACATATGTATGTAAGTATCTCACACATCAACGAAAATTTAAATTTTTTAATTGCAATTGGGAGAAATCCGTTCACGTTTGACAGTTGATCCCGTATAACTTCGCCTAAGATACGATGATGACATTTAGTATAAAGACGTTGTACAATATTGATATTCAGGGCGATAGCGCCTAAAATAAACTTTCTAGAGGGACAACATTTGACAAAAGTATTTCTGATCTCTTGAAAAGTTCGATATTGAAAATGGACGAGCTCTATTCACATTTAGTGAAATCTCCCATATAACCCCGACCGGGAATCGATTTAATGCTGATAAATTAAATCACATTAAAATTGCACAAGGAACTAGAGCAAAATTTTCCAAACATCCATCGGACAGATCGAAAGAACAATACATCCCAAATATTATTTATGAAGTGTTCATTTTAATTAATTAACTTACTTCAGATTAATAAGTAAATCTTTAATAACTTTTCCGACAAAGCTGATATCCATCCATTCAAAAGCTATATATTTCACATATGTATCTAAAACTAAGAGTGTATACCCTATAATTTTATGGCTTATCATTGTTAAAGCTTTGACCTAATTTTGTCCGCTAACTTCAGAGTTTTACATAACTAATCAAGAACTTTTACTAGTTGGATAATTCGTACGAATTATAGTGCACAACCCTCACTGGGCACTGTGTTTTTGGGTTGCATGCCAGAATACTTAAACTTCATCAAATCGATGTGCTATTGCAAGTGTAAGGGCATCTACATTTTGAACCATCTTTTCTGCATGGTTTATCTGGTCTATCGAACTTTATTAAATGTTCGTAAAATATATGTCTATTTTATTTCGAAGCTACTGGCTGGCTTAAATATGCATTCTCTACTTGTAGTCTAGTAATCATTATCTTTTACAAAGGGACCACTTTAGAACCCAAGTGAAGCTTCCCTAGACATCAGCCACCTGCCCAACCTAACCTTTGGGTGCATAACTATTCTAGATGATGACGCCACCGAAAAGCTTTTCTTTTTCCGACTCTTAATTTTTTTTTCTTTGCATATAATACTAGTATATTTAACAAAATTTTGTTAGGAATTACATTAAGTACTTTTGCAACACCATTGGTGAAGGGTATGCAAGATTCGGCAAAGCCGAATATACCACTCTTACTTGTTTTATTTATGTTTCGAATTTAATTCTAGAATTTATAACTTTTAGTTTTTTCCGAAAAACCACATATAATAGGTAAAACAAACTTTGAATAAAGAGCATTAAAAATCGTTTGTCCATATCTCCATTATTTTGTAACCGATTTTAGTGGTTCCTTCAATAATACATATCTGGAGATATTGTTGTATTGACTTCATCAAATATCAAGTCCAAAAAATCATACGCTTATTTTAAATTGTTAATCATAACAAAGTTTGAATCATAAATCTGTAAATTTGTGCTATTTCTTCAAATTTCTATTTCAAATATTTTTCTCAAAGAATCACTCGTGACCTTAGTGTAGGGTTACACGTTACAACAAACACATATAAACTAAGTGGGATTACTTATCTATAAATATCATTTATCTGAAATAAATATTTCTATCTCTCCTTATGAATAGAACACTAAAAAATTTGTTGACGATGTCGTATTTAATTTAATTTTATTTAGGTGCCACCACCACCAGCAACAACTACAGGCAACAATGAAATAGACGACAATGAAAATACCAAAATCTGTGACACACTGCTCGTATAAATGCCAATTTTATTTTTTATGAATCAAAAACAAAAAAAAAAAAGAAAAACAATACCGGCTGTTGTTTCTTATTGTTGCTGCTGTTTTTGGTGGCCCCGTGTGGCACACGGTAGCAGCAACAAAGCAGCAGCAATAGCATCATGCAACAACTCGTTGTCACTGCAGATGAGTCATGATTTATTCGTTTGGCTTATTGCTATGTACTTTGTCTCAATAAGTTCAACATAAAAAAATTATGCAAACAAAAGAGAAAGGAATAGTGAAAATTACACTGTGCTGCAGGAAACTTTGCACTGTTACAAGAAACGATTTACAAGTACTAAAATTGGTACAAATAACAGTACAAAATCTAGTACTAATAGTACCACTTATACACGTACAAATACTAATACTAATCTAGATATATATTATAAATGTGTTTGTTTCAAAACTTGGTTCAGAAAGGGCCTAAATAGGGTAAATAGTGGACCAAATGGTGCAAAATTTAATATTTTTCATTGAATTTGATAACCATAAAAGTTAGTAACTTCAAACTTCACAAAAGTAAATTTATTACCAATGGCCGTACTTCAGAAAAAAATGAATAGGATCGGAGCAGGGGATGGCCCCTTCCCCATTACAAATACAATACCTATAACTGGGTAAATTGATTTTGATGATTTTCGAAATGTAGATAGAGTTATTCTAACATTCCTGAAATTTTGACAGTGAGCTTTGGTGTGACCGGTGGTTAAAATAGGCTACGTTCTTTTGAAATCTTAAGTGGGCGTGACCCCGCCCATATAAGTCAAATATTAAAAATGACAAATATGGATGACCGAGCTGCCCGATTTTTCTGACATTTTCACAGTATGGTAAGGTGTGACCGGTGGTTAAAATAGGTTAGGTTCTTTTTTTAAATGTCATATGGGCGTGACCCCTCCCATATAAGTCAAATATTAAAAATTACAAATATGGATGACCTAACTGACCGATTTTTCCGAAATTTTTACAAAATGGTAAGGTGTGACCGGTGGTTAAAAAAAGCTAGGTTTTTTTTGAAATCTGAAGTGGGCGTGATCCCTACCATGTAACTCATATATCAAAAATGACAAATATAGGTGGCCGTGAGGCCCGATTTTTCTGAAATTTTGACAGTATGTTAAGGTGTGACCAATGGATAAAATCGGCCAAATTTTTTTTGAAATCTCAAGTGGGCGTGACCCCTCCCATATAAGTCAAATATTGAAAATTATAAATATGCATGACCCTGCAGACCTATTTTTGAGAAATTTTTACAGTATGGTAAGGTGTGACCGGTGGTTAAAACAGGCTAGGTTCTTTTTTATTATGTCAAATAGGCGTGACCGCTCCCATGTAAGTCATATAATAAAAATTACAAGTATGGATGACCGAACTGACCGATTTTACACAATATTTTAAGGTGTGACCTGTGGTTAAAATAGGCTAGGTTTTTTTTTTTTGAAATCTCAAGTGGGCGTGACCCCTCCCATATAACTCATATATTAAAAGTGACAAATATAGAGAGCCCCGATTTTTCTGAAATTTTGAAAGTATATTAAGGTGTGACCGGTGTTTAAAATAGGCTAGATTTTTTTTTAAATCTCAAGTTGGCGTGGCCCCTCTCATATAAGTCAAATATTAAAAACTACAAATGTGAATGACTCTTCAGACCGATTTTTCCGAAATTTTTACAATATGGTAAGGTGTGACCGGTGGTTAAAATCGGCAAGGTCTTTTTCTCAAATCTCAAGTGGGCGGTGCCCCTCCCATATAACTCATATATTAAAAATGACAAATATAGGTGACCGAGAGGACCGATTTTTCTGAAATTTTGACAGCATATTTAGGTTTTAAAATAGGCTAAATTTTTTTTTAAGCTTAAGTGGGCGTGACCCCTCCCATAAAAGTCAAATACTAAAAATGACAAACATGGATGACCGAGCCGACCAATTTTTCTTTAATTTTTGCAGTATATAAGGAGATACAAGTGGGTAAAATAGGCTACTTTTTTTGGAAATCTCAAATGAACATGACCCCTCCCATATTAGTGATATATTAAAAATGACAAATATGAATGACCGATTTTTCAGAAATTTTGATTGCATGTTTGTGACCGGTGGGTAAAATATACTTGATTTTTTTTAATCTCAAGTGGGCGTGACCTCGCCCATATAAGTCAAATATTAAAAATGACAAATATGGACGATAAGATAAAAACGATTTAACCCAATTAATTAAAGTTTTAAATATGGATATTTTCATACTATAGGATAGTTTTTCGCTTTTTGAATTGAAAAATGGGGATAAAATTCCCATTTGCTTTAAAATTGTATATCTTGAGAACGACTGGACCAATGAAGACATTTGTTCTTTCTAAATATTTTTTTTTTAGTCCACGGTAGGATTCTACATTATGAAAAATTGACCATGCCCAACTTTACGACCTCATTTTTTGATTTATCTAAAATAGGAAAACGGATGTACGAATATTGGTAATATGATTGGTGTTTGATAATAGTTTGACTGACGATTGTTTGAAGATTTTTTATGATTATTTGATGGTTGTTTGACGATTGTTTGACAGTTGTTTAATGATTGATTGACTGATGATTGCATGAAGACAATGTAATGTTTTATGATTTACTGGCGATTTTATGACGGTAGATTGATGATTTTTGTCGATTGTTTGATTGTTGTTAGGTGGTTGATTGATGATTGACTGACGACTGCTCAATGATTTTTTATGATTGTTCGATAATTGTTTCACGATTAACTGGCGATTGTTTGACGGTTATTTGATTAAAATTTGACGATTGTTTGATATACATATGCAAATACATTAATAAAGGATTCAATTAAGAAAATATTTCATAATTGTTAATTTTTAAAGAAATGGTTAACACAGCAATAAGCTAAATCTTTTACTTTCAACCCGGGCAACGCCGGGTACAAGCAGCTAGTAATACTAATAATAATACTAATACTAATACTAGTGCAGACGAATAACAATTTGGTACTCCATGGAGTCCAACCTAATCGACTTTTTATATAAACATTTCGATATATTTTTTCTGTAGCACAGTGTTAATAGTGCTCTACCAAAATGCATAAAATAAAAGCTTTTTACTATTGAAATTGCATAAATTATAAGTAATTAGGAATAAATTCGATGCCTTTAGTATGAATTCCATTTATTATTGGATAAAAAAAAAAGAAATGAAAACGTTATGCAAATTTTAATATTGTAGAGTTTTAATTAAATATTTGTTAATATCTTGAAATGAGATAATTGGAATAAAAAAATTGAATAATAAGTGTTTTATACTACTTGGCGTAATATTAAAGTTTGAGATAATAGGAGCGATAAGCATCAACTCTAAGCTATTCGATCTATGAAGTAAAAGGCAACTGATAATTTTTAATTAAATCTATTAAGTCAACAAATCAATAATTTATATGTTTTCTAATAAGAAATGTAAAAATACAAAAAAATGAATTATTTTGCTATGATTGTATTTTGTTTCAATTCGAAAGCGAAGAAAAAGTTTTCTGTTTTCATATATTACTACACATGATTTCTTGAATCTGTTTTTTTATAATTTTCATTGGAATATGAAATTGATTTTCTTTATTTTTGTAAAATCACAATTTAACCAAAACTTACAAGAATTTTTTGTATACACAAAAAATTGTATGAATTTCAAATAACATGAATTCAATTAACTTTTCAATTTATTCTTACCATAAATAGGATAGTACCTATTTAATAAGATAAAAGGGTCATACTCAAGTAACGGCATCAGTTATTTGTCCACAACAAAGCAATAGTCAAATATATACCGATTCCTATAAAATTTAATATAATGAACAATAGTTGCATAAAACCTCTCTATTCCAAATTTAGTCGTCATAGCTATTACAATTGTATTCAATATATCAACCTTAATGTGATACCCTGGGCGGGGTTCCCATTTTCAATACAAAACTTTTTCAAGACATCAAAAATACTTTCGTACAATTTTGTTCCTCTAGCTCTTTCCGTTAAGGCGCTATCGCGCTTTTATCTTTATAGTGGTCATAGTTATTATAGTTTATCATTTACTAGCATTAGGTGTATTTAAGGTGGAATTAAGGCTGTTTCCATAAGACAGACAGATAGACAAACAGACAGACAGACAAACAGACAAACAGACAGACAGACAGACAGACAGACAGACAAACAGACAAACAGACAGACAGACAGACAGACAGACAGACAGACAGACAGACAGACAGACAGACAGACAGACAGACAGACAGATAAACAGATAGACAGACAGACAGACACACAGACAGACAGACAGACACACAGACAGACAGACACACAGACAGACAGACAGACAGACAGACAGACAGACAGACACAGACACAGACAGACACAGACAGACACAGACAGACACAGACAGACACAGACAGACAGACAGACAGACAGACAGACAGACAGACAGACAGACAGACAGACAGACAGACAGACAGACACACAGACAGACAGACAGACAGACAGACAGACAGACAGACAGACAGACAGACAGACAGACAGACAGACAGACACAGACAGACACAGACAGACACAGACAGACACAGACAGACACAGACAGACACAGACAGACACAGACAGACACAGACAGACACAGACAGACACAGACAGACACAGACAGACACAGACAGACAGACACAGACACAGACAGACAGATAGACAGACAGACAGACAGACAGACAGACAGACAGACAGACAGACAGACAGGTGATCAAAATATCAAAAAAAGTGAAAAAAATAAACTAAAACAAATCGAAAGCTGATGATGGAGGCTAGTCTGGAAGTATCGTAACCTTGGACACTATAATTTTGAATTAGATTCAGACGATGATTAGGATCCACATTTTAAGAGAGTGCGATTTGCAAGTCTAAAGTCATTAGTACCTTAGAATTATATGTAATTATTATTTTGTCGTTGGTTTTTTTCTTGAATTTTGAAAGGTTTGCTACCTATCAACCTGAACACCGGAGAGAAGGTCTAACTAAAAAAGGATATTTTTATTTTAAGATAGGGCCTTTTGGTTTTATATGTTCATAATTGTTATTCCTTGTGACAAGTGCTACAATTTTGCCCTAAAGAGTGAGTCAAAATTTCTAACAGTTTGAAAGATATAAGAATGAGAAAGTTATCACTTTTTTGCAAAAATGACAACGAGGCCCTAAATCTTAAGAGCCCTCAATAAATAACTCCATGACTTGGGGTAAGACTAGGAGATACCTTTCTTGTTGCAATTGTTGAAGTAAAAAAATAAATTAAATTTAAAAATGTTCCCGAAATTTATCACTTTTGCGGCCACCTAAGCTCTACCTAAACGGTGTTAAGAATCATTCATGGGATGTTCGTATGTTTTAGGAAGTTTTTAAATGAGATCTTGTCCTGAGCTGTGTCTGTTCAATTTTGAACGGTTTGCTGCCTATGGACCTGAACATGGAAAAAAAATAAAAAGAAATGTTTCGTTTTTTTAATTTTGATCTTGAAGATGATGTTTTTTTTTGATTTTGTATGTTTACAATTTTTGTTCCTTATAACCAGAGCTACAACTTTGCCGCAAAGAGTGAATCAAAATTCCAAACGGTTTGTAAGATTTAAGCGTGGGAATATAATTACTTTTTTGCAAAAATGACACCGAGACCCTGAATCTTTGGGGCCTCTAAAAAAAGGGAGGATGAGTTTGGGTACAGCTGGGAGACACAGGTCTTTTTGGTATTTTATCACGTAGTCGTATCCGTACATGGTTATTTTTCCATGACTTAAAAAATTACATACAGTTTGTCATTCGCAAGTACTTCCCTAATGTATCATCGAAAAAGAAATACTTTTTTTATTATTTCAAGTAACAAAAGTTGTTCTTGTAGCAAAGCAAATCTTTGCTAGCACATTTTTAAGGGGAAAAACTAAAATAAAATTAAACAAAGTTTTGATGTTAGTGGAATTGTAATTTAGATAGTTCCAAGATGTTTAAAATTAACTGTTAAAGAGTAGAATTGATTTCTTGATTAGGTTTTCCGTCATTGGTTTTCAGAAAATCAACAGATTGTTGTTCTTTTAGGTATAAATTTCCATTTTATTGCTATTTTTAAATAGTTATCTTAATTTCCTTTAATATAAAGGTATAACTAAAATATACAAATATTTTTTATTTCATTAAATGACAGAAACACATGGAGATAATTAATATTTAATATAATTAAGTAACAGCGATGATGACAGTATAATTGTTAACTAATTAATTAAAAGTTAATAAAGCCACAAAATGTGTGTTAAATATTATATACATACAAATATAAAATATTGGCATTGTTTTCGATACGATACGATGACGTTTCTAGGTATGTACTTATAACACAGTACGACAGTGGTTGGTACACATGAGAAATGTTAACAGAATATGAAAATAGTCTTAAAATAAGGAAATACGTGTCTCGGCGTTTTGCTGTAGCACGTCAGAATTTTAAGAAAATCGATTTTAAAGATTCGAAGGACCGTGGAGGTTCACTTGTAACGCAATACTATTATAAAAAGTTCTATAAAAATAGAATGGGTGAAAATTTTTCTATTGAAAAATATTTCTATCAAAAATTTTTCTATCGAAAATATTTCTATCGAAAATATTACTATCGAAAATATTTCTATCGAAAATATTACTATCGAAAATTTTTCTATCGAAAATTTTTCTATCGAAAATATTTCTATAGAAAATTTATCTATCGAAAATTTTTCTATAGAAAATTTATCTATCGAAAATTTTTCTATTGAAAATTTTTCTATCGAAAATTTTTCTATCGAAAATTTTTCTATCGAAAATTTTTCTATCGAAAATTTTTCTATCGAAAATTTTTCGATCGAAAATTTTTCTATCGAAAATTTTTCTATCGAAAATTTTTCTATCGAAAATTTTTCTATCGAAAATTTTTCTATCGAAAATTTTTCTATCGAAAATTTTTTTATCGAAAATTTTTCTATAGAAAAATAATTCTATCGAAAATTTTTCTATAGAAAAATAATTCTATCGAAAATTTTTCTATAGAAAAATAATTCTATCGAAAATTTTTCTATAGAAAAATAATTCTATCGAAAATTTTTCTATAGAAAAATAATTCTATCGAAAATTTTTCTATAGAAAAATAATTCTATCGAAAATTTTTCTATAGAAAAATAATTCTATCGAAAATTTTTCTATAGAAAAATATTTCTATCGAAAATTTTTCTTTAGAAAAATAATTCTATCGAAAATTTTTCTATAGAAAAATATTTCTATCGAAAATTTTTCTATAGAAAAATATTTCTATCAAAAATTTTTCTATAGAAAAATATTTCTATCGAAAATTTTTCTATAGAAAAATATTTCTATCGAAAATTTTTCTATAGAAAAATATTTCTATCGAAAATTTTTCTATAGAAAAATATTTCTATCGAAAATTTTTCTATGGAAAAATATTTCTATCGAAAATTTTTCTATAGAAAAATATTTCTATCGAAAATTTTTCTATAGAAAAATATTTCTATCGAAAATTTTTCTATAGAAAAATATTTCTATCGAAAATTTTTCTATAGAAAAATATTTCTATCGAAAATTTTTCTATAGAAAAATATTTCTATCGAAAATTTTTCTATAGAAAAATATTTCTATCGAAAATTTTTCTATAGAAAAATATTTCTATCGAAAATTTTTCTATAGAAAAATATTTCTATCGAAAATTTTTCTATAGAAAAATATTTCTATCGAAAATTTTTCTATAGAAAAATATTTCTATCGAAAATTTTTCTATAGAAAAATATTTCTATCGAAAATTTTTCTATAGAAAAATATTTCTATCGAAAATTTTTCTATAGAAAAATATTTCTATCGAAAATTTTTCTATAGAAAAATATTTCTATCGAAAATTTTTCTATAGAAAAATATTTCTATCGAAAATTTTTCTATAGAAAAATATTTCTATCGAAAATTTTTCTATAGAAAAATATTTCTATCGAAAATTTTTCTATAGAAAAATATTTCTATCGAAAATTTTTCTATAGAAAAATATTTCTATCGAAAATTTTTCTATAGAAAAATATTTCTATCGAAAATTTTTCTATAGAAAAATATTTCTATCGAAAATTTTTCTATAGAAAAATGTTTCTATCGAAAATTTTTCTATAGAAAAATATTTCTATCGAAAATTTTTCTATAGAAAAATATTTCTATCGAAAATTTTTCTATAGAAAAATATTTCTATCGAAAATTTTTCTATAGAAAAATATTTCTATCGAAAATTTTTCTATAGAAAAATATTTCTATCGAAAATTTTTCTATAGAAAAATATTTCTATCGAAAATTTTTCTATAGAAAAATATTTCTATCGAAAATTTTTCTATAGAAAAATATTTCTATCGAAAATTTTTCTATAGAAAAATATTTCTATCGAAAATATTTCTATAGAAAAATATTTCTATCGAAAATTTTTCTATAGAAAACTATTTCTATCGAAAATTTTTCTATAGAAAAATATTTCTATCGAAAATTTTTCTATAGAAAAATATTTCTATCGAAAATTTTTCTATAGAAAAATATTTCTATCGAAAATTTTTCTATAGAAAAATATTTCTATCGAAAATTTTTCTATAGAAAAATATTTCTATCGAAAATTTTTCTATAGAAAAATATTTCTATCGAAAATTTTTCTATAGAAAAATATTTCTATCGAAAATTTTTCTATAGAAAAATATTTCTATCGAAAATTTTTCTATAGAAAAATATTTCTATCGAAAATTTTTCTATAGAAAAATATTTCTATCGAAAATTTTTCTATAGAAAAATATTTCTATCGAAAATTTTTCTATAGAAAAATATTTCTATCGAAAATTTTTCTATAGAAAAATATTTCTATCGAAAATTTTTCTATAGAAAAATATTTCTATCGAAAATTTTTCTATAGAAAACTATTTCTATCGAAAATTTTTCTATAGAAAAATATTTCTATCGAAAATTTTTCTATCGAAAATTTTTCTATAGAAAAATATTTCTATCGAAAATTTTTCTTTAGAAAAATATTTCTTTCTAAAATGTTTCTATAGAAAAATATCTCTATATAAAATTTTTCTATCGAAAATTTTTCTATCGAAAATTTTTCTATCAAAAATTTTTCTATCGAAAATTTTTCTATTGAAAAATATTTCTATCGAAAATTTTCTTTAGAAAAATATTTCTTTCTAAAACGTTTCTATAGAAAAATATCTCTATCTAAAATTTTTCTATACAAAAATATTTCTATCTAAAATTTTCCTATAGAAAAATATTTCTATCTAAAATTTTCCTATAGAAAAATATTTCTATCGAAAATTTTTCTATAGAAAAATATTTCTTTCGAAAATTTGTCTATAGAAAAATATTTCTATCGAAAATTTTTGGTGAACCGATTTTAACGCTTGAGTTTTGTAAAGGGAATTAAATTTGGATTTGTTTTTATTAAAAAACATTTTTTTTTCCGCTAGAGGATGCTTTAATTTTTATGTAAAATTAAAAAATATCCAAAAAATGTATAGTAATTCAATGTAATGTAAATGTTATGTAAAATTACAATTTGTAAAAGTAAAATTTAATTTTTTATAATTGCAGAATTGTATTTTTAATGAAATTCGTACATTTTTGGATATTTTTTAATTTTACATGAAAATTAAAGCGTCTTCTAGCGGAAAAAATGTGGTTTTTAATAAAAGCAAATCTAAATTTAATTCCCTTTTCAAACTGGCTCAAGCATTTAAATCGGTTCACCCATTCTATTTTTATAGAACTTTTTATAATAGAATTACGTTACAAGTAAACCTCCACGGTCCTTCGAATCTTTAAAATCGATTTTCTTAAAATTCTGACGTGCTACATCAAAACGCCGAGACACGTATTTCTTTATTTTAAGCCTATTTTCATATTCTGTTAACATTACTCATGTGTACTCAAAAAAATTTGATTTTGTCGTACTGTGTAATAATTCGTATATACAACACAAAAAATTTAATAGAAAGGGGGAAATTTGTAACAGATATGGGAAATTTACTGAAAAATTGGTCTACTTGGACATTATGCTGTGAGAGTTGTCAAAACTTTTTATAAGGAATCGATCTATGGTAGTATAATAACTTTTAACATATAGCAAGAACTTCCACATTATCTGTTAGATAAATATATTTTCGTTTATATTTTGAGTTATGACTGTCTGTAAATAGACATTTAGTTACTTATATAAGTATGTATGTATTTATAAATGTATGTTTGGTTTCGTATTAATCTTTTTTGTTTTTACCATCAATTATATAATTAAGGAACCATTTTGTCAATCTATCATTATTACTGGTGTTCGATTTGACAGTTGTGAACATTATTCAATCAGACAATCATCAACATGAATTATAATTTCCAAACAAATAATTACAAAAGATGTACACGAACATTTAAGTCTTTGTTTAATTTAAGTAGAAATTCTTTGAAATTTACTTATAAATACCTAATAAGTTAATTAATTGATAAGTTGACACAACCAACCAATTACAATGAATTCAGGCAAAAGAATTGATTAAAAGAAATAAATTCTAAAATTTAAAACTTAAGTATTTCTATTTTAAAACAAAAGAAATGTCATTATGTAAGATTTAACAACAACTTCTCGTTAGAATATTTTAGAAATTTTTAAAGCAAATAATCTTCAGATTTACTTTGTTAAATTTAATTAGTCATGATATTTGCAAATGACATAAATCAATTATTTTTATGGAAAATTTCTTATGCAGCCTGTGGCTTTTTAATTATGTAAATATTTAAATAAAATAAATTTTTTATACTCCTAATTTAATATTGACTATTGATTTCTTAAATCTGCAAATATTTTCTAAGTAAATATTAAGTCAATGATCAGGTAAACATTCATTCCCAGCAAAACTTTGGTAATGGCAAGTACTCTGATAACTGGTTACCTTGTAACGACTACAACATACCATCAAAATAAATAATAAGTTATTACAAAAGTACTTATTTGTAATTAAGATGGTAATTTAAACTGAATGGCCCCGGTTCAAATCCCACCAAGGGCAACAATTTTTTTTAGTTTTTTTTTTATTAAAAGAGTCTTTTTAAATGATTTTTGAATTTTAAGAACTTAAATATTATCTTCTGTAAAACAAATTTGTAAAACTAACTCACGTTAATAATAAAATACCATCATGAATTAATTTTGATTATGTAGGGGATGTTGAATACCAAACACGATTCTAATTGCTCTTAACTTGGTAAGCCCAACTTATCTGGGTCATCCTTCATCTCAACTGTGGACACACACCTCCTCATGGTATCACCCGGGGAGCTAGTTTAACACCCATTAATATTGTGAGTTAACATATTCCGAGAGTTGTCCCATAAGATCGATAAAAATGGGTTAGGATTACGGGCTAGTAACCCTTTCTTGAAAAAAAAAAAAAAAAAAATACAATGAAGAGGATAAAATTAGAATTGAAATGTCCCACTACCTAATGTTAGAGGAGGATGTCCGAAATTTCGATAGAAAGACCAAGTAGAGGAACATTTTTCAAAGCTTGGCCTATAAAATTGGAGAATATTCGCACAAGATCGAAATCCATGGAATTCTAAAATATGCTCGGACTTTGACCTTAACAGGTTGTAACATTTAAGTAAGTAAGAGTCAATCTTATGTAAAAACTTATACAAAAAAGAAAATTTAAATTGTTTAAGTTTTAAAATAATTTTAAAAAAGTTTTAAAATAATTACAAAAAATCGTATACAAATATTTTTCCAAAAATTACAACAAAGCAAAAAAAGCAGGGAAAAACAAAGTTATTTTCACATGATTTTGGATCTAAAAATAAAAATTGTTTATATTAATTATAAGCTGCTAAGTTTTCAAGATAAGAAGTAGCTCAGTGGAAGAGTCTCTGCCTAGCAGTCGGAGGGTCAGGGTTCGAACCCCCATGGGGTCATAAAAAAAATGTATATTTCGTTTCAAAATATATTTTTTTTAAATACAACAACAAAAAAAGTTTTTGTTGTTGTTTTCCAATTGCTTACCCAAGTCATTACTTTTCTGCCATTGGTAAGTACTTGCCTCCAATGACATCCCCATGTTAATGTAATGACTTAAACAGCGAATGTGTAAGTAGTTCGTGTTCAATATTTTAACTGTTTAACTCATTATTTGGTAATGAAAAGTTTTACTGGGTTGTTAATTTATTTAATAAAATCAAAATATTTTTATAACAAATCTTCTTTTCTTTGCTTGATTTCAAAAAATGTTTCAAACCAGAATAATAAAATATTTTAAAGGATGACAATGCCAACCATGAAATAGCCAACAACAATAACTTATATCGCACTTGATCAACAAGAGGGTATTAACTCAAAATTTAAAAATTTTTAGTAAAGTCAAAAAAATATTTTATTTTACTACTATTTCATATAAATAAGAGGGGCAAAACTGTAGTTTTTTGGCGAAATTATAGTGAAAATGATGTCAGATTTTCACAATGGGAAGTTAAGACACATCAATTTCTTCTAAAAAGTGAAAATTTAAAAATTTTGAGTTAATACCCTCTCGTTGAACAAGTGCGATATATAAAACCTTAAAAACGAATGGCAACATTGTAATACCAATAAGCACTTTTAAAAAAATTTACTTTTTTCATATTAAATTTTTTAAAACATTCCTCTTTTTATAGGAAAATTTTCAAAAATTTACTACTTTTATATTAAATTTTTCAAAAATTTGCTATTTTAATAAGAATTTTTTTTTAAATTTTTTATTTTTATAAGAAATTTTTTAAAAATTTTCTTATTTCTATAAAAAATTTTTCAAAAATTTGTTATTTCTATAGGAAAATTTTTAAAAATTTGCTATAAAAATAAGAAATTTTTCAAAAATTGCCTATTTGTATAGGAACATTTTTTAAAATGTTCCTATTTTTTAAAAATTTTATACTTTTGTAGGAACATTTCCTAATTTTAAAGGAAATTTTTCAAAAAGTTACTATTTTTCTAAAAGAAATTTTTCAAAAATTTTCTATTTTTCCAAAGGAAATTTGTAAAAAATTTATTATTTTTTTATAGGAAAATTTTCAAAAATTTACTATTTTTATAGGAAATTTTTCAAAAATTTACTGTTTTTATAGGAAATTTTTGAAAAATTTACTATTTTTATAAGAAATTTTTCAAAATTTTACTATTTATATAGGAAATTTTTCAAAAATTTACTATTTTTATAGTAAATTTTTCAAAAATTTACTATTTTATAAGAAAATTTTCAAAAATTTCCTATTTTTATAGGAAATTTTTCAAAAATTTCCTATTTTTTTAAGAAATTTTTCAAAAATTTCCTATTTTTATAGGAAATTTTTCAAAAATTTACAAACTTTATATTAAATTTTTCAAAAATTTTCTTAGTTCTATAGAAAATTTTTCAAAAATTTGTTATTTAAATTTTTGAAAAATTTTCTATAAAAGTAAGAAATTTTTCAAAAATTTCCTATTTTTTAAAAAATGTTACATTTTAATAGGAACATTTCCTAATTTTAAAGGAAATTTTTCAAAAAGTAACTATTTTTCTAAAGGAAATTTTTCACAAATTTACTATTTTTCTATAGGAAATTTTTCAAAAATTTATTATTTTTCTTTAAAACTTTCCTATAGAAAAATATTAAATTTTCTATAGAAAAATAACAAATTTTTCAAAAAGTTACTATTTTTCTAAAGGAAATTTTTCAAAAATTTACTATTTTTCTATAGAAAATTTTTCAAAAGTTTACTATTTTTCTATAGGAAATTTTTTAAAAAGTTACTATTTTAAAAAATTTACTATTTTTCTAAAGGAAATTTTTCTTTAGAAAATTCTTCAAAAATTTAATATTTTTATAGGAAATTTTTCAAAATTTTCCTATTTTTTTAGGAAATTCTACAAAAATTTACTATTTTTGTAAGAAAATTTTCAAAAATGTACTATTTTTATAGGAAAATTTTCAAAAATGTCCTATTTTTATAGGAAATTTTTCAAAAATTTCCTATTTTTATAGGAAATTTTTCAAAAATTTCCTATTTTTATAGGAAATTTTTCAAAAATTTCCTATTTTTATAGGAAATTTTTTAAAAACTTCCTATTTTTATAGGAAATTTTTCAAAAATTTCCTATTTTTATAGGAATTTTATCAAAAATTTCCTATTTTTATAGGAAATTTTTCAAAAATTTCCTTTCTTTATAGGAAATTTTTTAAAAATTTCCTATTTTTATAGGAAATTTTTTAAAAATTTCCTATTTTTATAGGAAATTTTTCAAAGATTTCCTATTTTTATAGGAAATTTTTCAAAAATTTCCTATTTTTATAGAAAATTTTTCAAAAATTTCTTATTTTGATAGGAAATTTTTCAAAAACTTCTTTTTTTTATAGGAAATTTTTCAAAAATTTCTTATTTTTATAGGAAATTTTTTAAAAATTTCCTATTTTTATAAGAAATTTTTCAAAAATTTCCTATTTTTATATGAAGTTTTTTAAAAATTTCATATAAAAATAGGAAATTTTTTAAAAATTTCCTATTTTTATAGGAAATTTTTCAAAAATTTCCTATTTTTATAGAGAATTTTTCAAAAATTTCCTATTTTTATAGGAAATTTTTCAAAAAATTTTTTTTGAAATTTTTTTTTTTTTTTTTTTTTATAGGAAATTTTTCAAAAACTTCTTATTTTTATAGAAATTTTTAAAAAATGTAAATATACTCTTTATTCTTTTTCATTTTTCTTTCCCTTGTTCTTTCTTAAAAAACTTAAGCATAAACCTTTATAATAATTTGTTGGTATTTTCATGTCTTTGTCGCACATTTTTATAATTTTTATGTTGATAATTTAATGGTTATTTGATACTTGAATATTATACAACAATAAATGTTAAAATACAATAACATAATGATTATCTCATTTTTTTAGACTTAAGATACTTTGTTCGATGTGCACACGCTTGGAAGTTTACTTGTGTTAAATATTAGGTTAAACTTCACCTTGTATGAGTGTTTACTTTACAATTGTCGCTGATGATTTGAAAATGTTGCAATTAGTTTGTCTTGTATTTTGTAACTGTTGGCAATTGTTTGGTTTTGTAAAGAAGACTCATTTGCTTGTAAGTATTAAATGTTTTTGGTTTGGAGGCCAATTAATGTGCAAATGTATGGGATATCATATTTTAATGTTACATATTGTACTTACTGGTTTAACGATTATGTATAAATTTAATTGTTTTTTAAATATGTTTTACGTACCTGAAATAAAAAAAGTATAAAAATAAATCAGTGATTTGTTAAAAAATCCTAGAGAAACATATCGTCACCTAAAATGTGAAAGGGCTTAACTACACTTCTAGTTTTTTCAACAAATTAAAAAATCAATTATGGTTTTTGTGTAAGTTACGCCCTCTTGCATTTCAGATGATGATATGTTATTCTAAATCACAATCTTTGTGTCTTCTCCCAAGTTTTTTTTTAGTATGTCAGAGTGTAATCTGTTATATAAATAGTAAGATAATAAAAACAAAAAGTAAAAACTATTGACTCATTTTGCAATTCAATAATCTATATTTAAGATCCCTTAAAGCAACTTTCCACATCATAACACCCAAACGAAAAGTCTCCTTAAAATATTCCCACCATCATTTCCAAAAGAAATATTAACATTTATCTAATATTTTATATTGTTTACTTAATTCAAAAATTGTTGATAATCATCACAAAATGTTTTTACTCACAAAAATATTAGGGAAGCTTCCCAACACTTCTGAAGCATAGAAGTGTGCCCTACAGATGATAAGACATGTTGAGACAATTCGCCGTTATCCAATTAACAAACTTTTCGTGACAGTTTTTCAATTTCAAACTACCGGGCATACCACCTACTAACATTGTTTATCCACACACTGACTTTCTATGGAAGTCAATGTGTATATATGTATTAGTGTATGTTTGCTTATAATTTGACCGGAAATTATAATTGAGTCAATACTGCTTATAATCAAAAAGTTTTCTTTAATGTGTCTGGTGTATATAAATTATGCATTTTATTGAAAACACATAATCCTAAATAGGACTTAGTTCCATTTTCTATAGCTGTTAGTTTGTTTTTCATTTTCTTCTGTTTTCAGTTTCAAAACGATAAAATGACTACAACACTAAGCAAACAATACAGAAAATAAAGTTAACTTTTATTTAAACTCAAACACACACACACAAACTAGAACAAATCCATAAAGATTTTATTTGTAGATTTTAGTTCTTTTGTATTTCAACGAGAAACACTGTGCTACAGGAGAAACTGAAGAAATTCTCAGATAAAGAAATTGAAAATAGGAAAACATTTTCTATAGAAAAGGTGTATGGTGGACTTTTATATAGAAAAGTTGACGATAGTTAAACTTTTCTTTAAAAAAGTTAAAAATAGTAGAACTTTAATATAGAAAAGTTGACGACAGGTAGACTTTTGTATGGAAAAGTTCACTATATGTGGACTTTTCTATAGAAAAGTTCACGATAGGTAGACTTTTCTATATAAAAGTTCACGATAGGTGGACTTTTCTATAGAAAAGTTCACGATAGGTCGACTTTTCTATAGAAAAGTTCACGATAGGTCGACTTTTCTATAGAAAAGTTCACGATAGGTGGACTTTTCTATAGAAAAGTCTACGATTGTGGACTTTTCTATAAAAAAGTTTACGATTGGTGGACTTTTCTATAGAAAAGTTCACGATTGGTGGACTTTTCACGAAAGGTGGACTTTTCTATAGAAAAGTTCACGTTTTCTTTCACGATAGATGGACTTTTCTATAGAAAAGTTCACGATAGTTGGACTTTTCTATAGAAAAGTTCACGATAGGTGGACTTTTCTATTGAAAAGTTCCACCTATCGTTCACGAAAGGTGGACTTTTAAAAGTTCACGATAGGTGGACTACTATATATAGAAAAGTTCAAGATAGGTGAACTTTTCTATAGAAAAGTTCAAGCTAGGTGGACTTTTCTAAAGAAAAGCTCACGATAAGTGGACTTTTCTAATGAAAAGTTCACGATAGGTGAAGTTTTCTGTAGAAAAGTTCACGATAGGTGGAGTTTTCTATAGAAAAGTTCACAATAGGTGGAGTTTTTTACAGAAAGGTTTTACTATCGCCAACTTTTCTATAGAAAAGTCAACTTTTCTACAAAAAAGTCAACTATCGTCAACTTTTCTGTAGAAAAGTTTAACTATCGTCAACTTTTCTATAGAAAAGTTTAACTATCGTCAACTTTTCTATAGAAATGTTTAACTGTCGTCAACTTTTCTACAGAAAAGTTTAACTATCGTCAACTTTTCCATAGAAAAGTTTAACTGTCGTGAACTTTTCCATAGAAAAGTTTAACTTTCGTCAACTTTTCCATAGAAAAGTTTAACTATCGTCAACTTTTCTATAGAAAAGTTTAACTATCGTCAACTTTTCTATAGAAAAGTTTAACTATCGTCAACTTTTCTATAGAAAAGTTTAACTATCGTCAACTTTTCTATAGAAAAGTTTAACTATCGTCAACTTTTCTATGGAAAAGTTTAACTATCGTCAACTTTTCAATGGAAAAGTTTAACTATCGTCAACTTTTCAATGGAAAAGTTTAACTATCGTCAACTTTTCTATGGAAAAGTTTAACTATCGTCAACTTTTCTATGGAAAAGTTTAACTATCGTCAACTTTTCTATAGAAAAGTTTAACTATCGTCAACTTTGCTATAGAAAAGTTTAACAATTGTCAACTTTTCTATAGAAAAGTTTAACTATCGTCAACTTTTCTATAGAAAAGCTTAACTATCGCCAACTTTTCTATAGAAAAGTCAACTTTTCTACAAAAAAGTCAACTATCGTAAACTTTTCTATAGAAAAGTTTAACTATCGTCAACTTTTCTATAGAAAAGTTTAACTATCGTCAACTTTTCTATAGAAAAGTTTAACAATTGTCAACTTTTTTATAGAAAAGTTTAACTATCGTCAACTTTTCTATAGAAAAGCTTAACTATCGCCAACTTTTCTATAGAAAAGTCAACTTTTCTACAAAAAAGTCAACTATCGTAAACTTTTCTATAGAAAAGTTTAACTTTCGTCAAATTTTCTATAGAAAAGTTTATCTATCGTCAACTTTTCTGTAGAAAAGTTTAACTATCGTCAACTTTTCTATAGAAAAGTTTAACTGTCGTCAACTTTTCTTTAGAAAAGTTTAACTATCGTCAACTTTTCTATAGAAAAGTTTAACTATCGTAAACTTTTCTATAGAAAAGTTTAACTATAGTCAACTTTTCTATAGAAAAGTTTAACTATCGTCAACTTTTCTATAGAAAAGTTTAACTATCATCAACTTTTCTTTAGAAAAGTTTAACTATCGTCAACTTTTCTATAGAAAAGTTTAACTATCGTCAACTTTTCTATAGAAAAGTTTAACTATCGTCAACTTTTCTATAGAAAAGTTTAACTATCGTCAACTTTTCTATAGAAAAGTTTAACTATCGTCAACTTTTCTATAGAAAAGTTTAACTATCGTCAACTTTTCTATAGAAAAGTTTAACTATCGTCAACTTTTCTATAGAAAAGTTTAACTGTCGTCAACTTTTCTATAGAAAAGTTTAACTATCGTCAACTTTTCTATAGAAAAGTTTAACTATCGTCAACTTTTCTATAGAAAAGTTTAACTATCGTCAACTTTTCTATAGAAAAGTTTAACTATCGTCAACTTTTCTATAGAAAAGTTTAACTATCGTCAACTTTTCTATAGAAAAGTTTAACTATCGTCAACTTTTCTATAGAAAAGTTTAACTATCGTCAACTTTTCTATAGAAAAGTTTAACTATCGTCAACTTTTCTATAGAAAAGTTTAACTATCGTCAACTTTTCTATAGAAAGTTTAACTATCGTCAACTTTTCTATAGAAAAGTTTAACTATCGTCAACTTTTCTGTAGAAAAGTTTAACAATTGTCAACTTTTCTATAGAAAAGTTTAACTATCGTCAACTTTTCTATAGAAAAGTTTAACTATCGTCAACTTTTTTATAGAAAAGTTTAACTATCGTCAACTTTTCTATAGAAAAGCTTAACTATCGTCAACTTTTCTATAGAAATGTTTAACTATCGTCAACTTTTCTATAGAAAAGTTTAACTATCGTCCACTTTTCTATAGAAAAGTTTAACTATCGTCAACTTTTTTATAGAAAAGTTTAACTATCGTCTACTGTTCTATAGAAAAGTTAAACTATAGTCAACTTTTCTATAGAAAAGTTTAACTATCGTCAACTTTTCTTTAGAAAAGTTTAACTATCGTCAACTTTTCTATCGAATAGTTTAACCTTCGTCAAATTTTCTATAGAAAAGTTTAACTTTTGTCAATTTTTTTTAGAAAAGTTCACGATAGGCTGAAGTTTCGATGGAAAAGTTTATGATAATTGCAATTTTGTGTAGCTTTGTGTATACTCGTAAGAGCAGCAACCGTTGCTTCCTAAATAAATTTCTATTGATTGGCCTTAATTTCCCATAGAATTTTGTATTTGTTTTTCATTTTTACATATTTTTTTCGAGTTTGGTTTTTGTTTATTCGTATAAATTTAGTTGTTCTATTTTTTTTCGTTCCAACTTTTTTTCGATTTTTTCTTTTAGTTATTTATTCATTCATTTAATAGTGTTATGGCGCCAAAGGTTTTTCGTTTCAATTATTTATGCGATTGTATTTTTCGTTATTATTTGCTGAAAGTAACTTTTGGACTATTAAATGTTACTTATTTAAAAACAGCTAAAGTTTCGTTTTTAAATAGTTAACGATATGGCGATAATTGAATTAAATGTCACATAAAATTAAGTAATTGAGATTATATTATTTCTGGAAGGGGACAACAAAAAAATTAAATTGTAGAAAATGTTGGATAATCATATTAACTAATTTGTTATACACAAAATTCAGCTGTAAATCCTTTCATTAATATAAAATCATTTTGCTTAAATTCTACTTTATTAAACGAAGTATTAAATAAATTTTGCTTTAAATATTTATATGACATGACAATTTTGTTTTTATTTTTTTTTTATATACAAAAAAATGTTAAATGTTCATAAAATATTTATGTTTATTTACAAGGATATTAATCAATCATTTTGGTATTTAAATAAACGCCTCTGTTATGTAATGATCCATTACAAACTACAGATATTTTCATTTTAAGCTTAAAAAAGCGCAAACGATTTAAAATTAAATAAAAACCCTTAAATAAAATCCATTAAAAATCAATTGTTGAAGCCACGAAAAAACCACAAAAATATAACAAAAAAGACCAGTCGTAATACTTTAACCACAAAAAATCACAAAGTCATTTAATTAAGGCAAACAAACAATTTACAGGCTTTACGAACTGTTTTACTAGGGCCTAATTTCGTACAATTTCTGTGAAAATAAAGTGACATACCATTAGCCATATGGTCCCTTCGATAAGTCCCATCAAAAAGAGATTTACCGCTTTTACTCTAATTCGGAAATAACTAATGGAGACAATTAGCCATTAAGAGAAAGCTAAGGCACACACATGTGCTCATGAAATGTGTGTTTGTTTGCGGAAAAAATGTATAGACTTTAATAAATTTATATTATAGAGTTTTTGGTTTTACATTAGATGTAGTTTTTATCAATATTAGATCCAGTTTTTTTCGAGCCTTCTTCCTCTGCTATCCTTGAGTCCCAATGGAGCATTTTTCGAGCCTAGTTCTTTTTAACTTCAAATTAGTTTCAGGTCAAGCAATAACGAAAATTTTTTATCGAAAATTTTTATATCGAAAATTTTTCTATAGAAAAAGTTTTATATCAAAAATTTTTCGTAAAAAAAAGTTTATATCAAAATTTTCTATAGAAAAAAAAAAAAAATATAAAATTCAAATTTTTCAATAAGAAAAAATTGTATTATGAAAATTTTCAAAAAAAATTCTATAGAAAAATTTTTGATACAAATTTTTCCTATAGAAAAATTTTCTATACAAAAGTTTTTTTATAGAAAAATTTTTGATACAAAAGTTTTTCTATAGAAAAATTTTCGATATAAAATTTTTTCTATAAAAAATTTTTTGATTTGAAATTTTTTCTATACACAAATTTTCGATAGAAAATTCTTTCTATAGAAACATTTTCGATAGAAAATTCTGTCTATAGAAAAATTTTCGATAGAAAATTCTTTCTATAGAAAAATTTTCGATACAAAATTTTTTTTTATAAAAAAGTGTTCAATATAAAATTTTTCGTATAAAAGCAATTTTTGTTTAAAAAAAAATTTATTATAAAATTCTTTCTGTAGAAAAATTTTTGATATAAAATGGTTTCTATAAAAAAATGTTCATTATAAAATTTTTTCTACTGAAAAATTTTCACTACAAAATTTTTATGTAATAGAACAATTTTCGAATGAAAAATTCTCGATATAAAATTTTTTCTATACAAAAGTTTTCGATATAAAAATATTTCTATAGAAAAATTTTAGAAATATAATTTTTTCTTTAGAACAATTTTCAAAATAAAATTTTTTCTTTAAAAAAATGTTCGATATAAAATTTTTTCTATATAAAAAATTTGCGATATAAAACTTTTTGTATATAAAAACATTTCGGTATAAATTTTTTCTATGGAAATTTTTTTAGAAAAAAAATTTTCGATATAAAATTTTTCTATAGAAAAATTTTCGATATAAAATTTTTTCTATAGAAAAATTTTCGATATAAAAATTTTCTATAGAAAAATTTTCGATATAAAATTTTTCTATAGAAAAATTTTCGATAAAAAATTTTTCTATAGAAAAATTTTCGATATAAAATTTTTCTATAGAAAAATTTTCGATATAAAATTTTTCTATAGAAAAATTTTCGAAATAAAATTTTTTCTTTAAAAAATTTTCGATATAAAATTTTTTTTATATAAAAAAATTGCGATGTAAAATTTTTTCTGTAGAAAAATTAAAAAAAAAAAAATTTCGTAGAAAAATTTTCGATATAAGTTTTTTCTATAGAAAAATTGTTGATATAATTTTTTTCTTTAGAAAAATTTTCGATATAAATTTTTTCTATAGAAAAATTTTCGATATAAATTTTTTCTATAGAAAAATTTTCGATATAAATTTTTTCTATAGAAAAATTTTCGATATAAATTTTTTCTATAGAAAAATTTTCGATATAAAATTTTTCTATAGAAAATTTCCGATATAAAGTTTGTCGAGGGTCGCTAAGTGCTGATGACGTCCTGTGGCGGGACAGAAATTGCAATCCACTGAGCCGCGTTCAAAAATAATTTTTTCAGTTTTTCTCCACAATTACTTTTCAAATTTTCAAAATTAATAATTTGAAAGTTAAATGAACTCAAGCCTGATTAAACCTAATTTTTCAATCAATTCTAAAGTTCGAATAATTAATTCCCAAAACGATATAAATTTTTTCTATAGAAAAATTTTTGATATACATACGTTTTTTTTGAAGAAAAATTTTTTTCTATAGAAAATTTTGGATACAAAAAAATTTTCATTATAAAATTTTTTTCTATAAAATTTCGATATAAAATTTTTCACATAAGATTTTTTCTATAGAAAAATTTTTGATATAAAATTTTTCTATAGAAATGTTTTTGTTGCAAAATTTTTTTCGATATCAAATTTTTGGCTAGAAAAATTTTTATTAATAATTTTTTTTATATAGGAAATTTTTTGTATAAAATTTTTTCTATTGAAAATTTTTTTATTTAAAATTTTTTCTATTGAAAAATTTTCATTATAAAATTTTTTTCTAAAGATAACTTTTTATTATAATATTTTTCAAAGTTTTTAGAAATTTTTCTTTTACAAAAAATTTCGATATAAAATTTTTTGATATAAATTTTTGCTAAAGAAAATTTTTGATATAAAATTTTTTCTATAGAAAAATTTTGGATATAAAATTTTTTAATAGAAAAATTTTCAATATAAGTTTTTTTTAATTGTTCAATATAAAATTTTTTCTATGAAAAAATTTTCGATTCGAAATTTCTTCTATAGAAAAATTTTCGATATAATTTTTTTTCTATATAAACAATTTTCGATATAAAATTTTTTCTATATAAAAAATTTTCGACAAAAAATTGTTTGTATATAAGAAAGTTTCGATATAGAATAATTTTCATTATAAAAGTTTCTCTATAGAAAAATTAAAAAAAAAAAAAAAAAAATTTGGAAAAATTTTCGATATAAAATTTTTTCTATAGAAAAATTTTTGAAATAAAATTTTTTCTATTAAAAAGTTTCGATATAAAATATCGAAATATTGAAAAAAATATAGAAAAAGTCTATAGAAAAATTTTGGATATAAAAGATTTTCTATGTAAAATTTTTTCTATAGAAACATTTTTGAAATAAAATTTTCTCTATTTTAAAGTTTCGATATAAAATATCGAAATATTGAAAAAAATATAGAAAAAGTTTGTAGAAAATTTTCGATATAAAAGATTTTCTATGTAAAATTTTTTCTATAGAAACATTTTTGAAATAAAATTTTTTCTATTAAAAAGTTTCGATATAAAATATCGAAATATTAAAAAAAAAATATAGAAAAAGTCTATAGAAAAATTTTCGATATAAAAGATTTTCTATGTAAAATTTTTTCTATAGAAACATTTTCGATATATCTAGAATTTTTTCTATAAAAAATTTTTGTAAATAAAATTTTTTGCATTGAAAATTTTTCGGTATAAACTATTTTCTATAAAAAAAAATTTTGATTTAAAATTTTTTCTATTTGTGGTTTACTTTTGTTAATTCATATTTTTATTTCTTTAATATTTACCTCTAATTAGTTTTTATTTTTCCCTTTTAATCTCTAAAACTTTTGTAATTCTTAGTTTTTTTTTTCATTTTGTGCATTTGAATGAAGAAGTTGGCTAGTAAGTTTTCAGAAAATTGTTAAAATTTTATGATTTTATTATTTAATTAAGCAGATTACCCCAACAGTTTCCCAAGGTGGCAGATAGGCAGGCAGACTGGCGTTTGAGCTAATATGTATGCACTCCTTTAAAGTTAGATTGCAGAAAATACAAAAATTTTCATAATCGTGCTCTGGCTATGTTTATTTACATATATTTATATGTATATTTTATACATAATAGTGTATATTAAAATACATAAATGCAAATATCTGTACATAAGCTAATTCATTGTTTTGTAATGGCTGTAATGTCTTGTCTGTAATCGTCGTATTTTAATGTTAGGTTGCCTATAAAACACTTGTCCTAGCCAACACCTCCAAAAAGCCACTACCACAATCTACTCAACCCGCGACATTATCTTCATTATCATCATCAGCAGCACGAAGGGATGCGGTAAGAACGTTTCATTATAAGATTTAGTCAAAATGAAAAATTAAAAATAACGAAAAAAAAAATTTCTAAATAACTTTATCTCTTTGGCTTATAAAATTTTACGAAAACAAAAATCTAAGATTTTTTTGTTATTGTTGTCTTTGGATTTTTCTTCTTTAGTTACGAGTTACTAAGGACAGCCGGCAAAAAGTGTAAATATCATTAACAGTAAAGAGTCAACAACTTTTTGTCTTGGTGTGTGTGTGTATGGTGTGTTATGCAGCAGAAGTAGCAGTCATCCTTGCCAGCCTTAACTTACGCTTGAGACACAGACAATGAGGGTCAGTTTTAATTAAGCGTAAGACGAAACGTCTTTTACCAGAAATTAAGCTGAGAAAATGTTTGGGTGTTGTGTTCTTCTGATTATTTCTGTTTTATTTTCTACAAATTTTATGCTAAATACGTTTTTTGTTTTGCACGTAGATTTTATGAAAGACAAAGAAAGTCTCGTTAAAGTTTCTTAATCGGTTGGAACGAAACGTGTGAGTTCGCTATTTTTGAGGTGAAAAATTTTAGATATATTGTTTTCTTGTATTGACCTTCCGTAAAACGAAGCTTACCTTTTGGTACAGGAACGCAAACCACTAACATTTTAGAAGACAACTTTTATATCTTGAAAATATTTAAGCAATTATTTTTAAAACTATGTATTTATTAAAAACTTTTTGATTCAGTTTTTTTTTTATATTGAAATACAATTTTCAAGCAATTTTTTGTTTTTGATTGACATTCATAAAAATGATTTGTTACCCAAATTTACTTAAAACAGAAAAAGTGTGAGTAGTTTTGGGCAGAGTATATAAAGAAACTAAACCTTTCGCAAACGTTTGAAGAATGTAGTGCAGATTCAGCTTTCTTCTTCTGTTATCCTTGAACTCCTGTGGAGCATAGGGCCTCAGCCTTCCTTTTATATCGAACTCTATTGCGAGATGTTAGGCATACATCATTCCATGAATAGTTTGCTGTTTATAACTCCGCACCAATTGGTCTTCTCCACGTTCTAGCAGGTGCACAAACACGACGGCTGCTTCCTTGTGGATTCCAGCGCTTGTCAAGCAATGTTGGTATTTGGCCTTCGAAGTATGTGGCCTATCCACCGCCATTTCCGTTGACATACCTCTATAGAAGAAGGGATTTGGTTTGTAGCGTTAGTAGATCTTCATTTCTTATGCGATTTGAACACCATATATTAAGGATTTGCCGCAAGAATTTGTTTGCAAAGGTTTGTAGGCGCTTATTGATGGCATTTGTGCGTTTCCAAGTTTCGCAGCCGTAATACAAGATGGACTTGACATTCGAGTTGATATTTGCTGAGATTTCCAAACAGCTCGGAGAATGCGGAATGCAGATTTTGCCTTATTAATACGCGATTCAATATCCTCGTTGGCGCCACCTTTTGTAGATACCAAACTACCCAGATAATTAAAGGTACCTACACATCCAATAACCTCGCTATCCACATTGATGTGTTCCAACGGGTTTGCGCCATAGCCTCCAGACATAATCTTTGTCTTTAAAAATAATTTTCTGTATAAAATTTTTCGACACAAATATTTTTCTGTAGAAAATTTTCGATAAAAATATTTTCTATAGAAACATTTTTGATAAAAATATTTTTCTATACAAAAATTTTCAATACAAATATTTTTCTACAGAAAAATTTTCGATACAAATATTTCTCTATAGAAAAATTTTTGATAAAAATATTTTTCCATAAAAAAATTTTCAGCAAAAACAGGAAAAATTTTTGATCAAAATATTTTTTTTTTTATAGAAAATTTTTTCCATAGAAACATTTTTCTGAAGAAAAATTTTTCATAGAAAAATTTAAGATAAAAATATTTTTCTATAGCAAGATTTTTCGTAATAATATTTTCCTATAGAAAAAATTCCAATAAAATATTTTCTATCGAAAAATCTTAAAAATATGAAAATATGTTTTTATAGAAAAAATTTAGATAAAAATATTTTTCTATAGAGAAAATTTCGAATTAAATATTTGTCTATAGAAAAATTTTCCATAATAATATTTTCCTATAGAAAAATTTTTGATAAAACATTTTTCTATAGAAAAATATAGAAATATTTTTGAAGAAAATATTTTTCTATAGCAAAATTTTTAATAAAAATATTTTTCTATGGAAACATTTTTGATGAAAATATAAAAAAAATTTCGATAAAAATATTTTTCTTCAGAAAAATTTTTGATAAAAATATTTTTCTATAGAAACGTTTTTGATGAAAATATTTTTCTAAAGAAAAAATATTTATTTTAATATTTTAAAAAAATATTTTTCTAAAGAAAAATTTTTGAATTAATATTTTTTTAAGGAAAAATTTTCGATTTTATTTTATATTAATAATAATAATTATTTTATATTAATAAATAATGAAACTATATCATATGTTTCCCACTATAAAACGTTAGGTATTTATATAGATAACAAATTAGATTTTACTTTTCATATAAATTCTATAATTTCCAAAATTTCATTTGTTTTAAAAAAGCTTTATTGTCTTGGTTTCTATCTGCCACTAAAAGTTAAAAAGAGACTTGCACTGTCACTATGTCTTCCGATCTTTCTGTATGGTGTCGAAATTTTTTCTGGCACATCACAACAAAATATGACAAAATTACGAGTGTGTTTCAATCGTGTTATACGATATATTTGCAATCTTAGTTATAGGGAACATATTTCTGGACATGTCATAAATATACTAGGTTCCGATTTTCAAAGTTTCATAAATCAACGTTTGTTACTTCAATTTTTTAAAATTATGAAATATGGCAGACCTCCGTACCTGGTGGAAAAGTTTAGTCTTGGAGGGTCTTCTAGAACTAATACACTTATTTGCCCTAGGCACTCTACACTCTATATGTCCAGATCATTTGTTGTAAAAGTTTCTCGAATTTGGAATCAAAATATACCGTATGAGTTACGAAATTTTAGTAAATCAGTCACAGAATTCAAAAATATTATAAGACATCATTTATAAATTACTAATGTGCTATTACATAGCATTAGGCAGAGATTCGTAGCGTGTTCAGTTTAGTGCCTGACAGTGATATCTGTGCAAAAGAGGGGGGTTAATTATAATTAATTAATATTATTGAAAAGTTGTTGTTATATATATCTCTATAACAATTTTAAATTATAAGATATTTTTTATTATTTTCGAATTATTCTTTAGCTATAATATTTCTAGATTAATTAGGCCTACGGGCTTGTAATCAAATGAATTCAAATAAATAAATAAATAAATAAATAAATAAAAATATGAAAAAAGTTTTCGATAAAAATATTTTTCTATAAAAAAATTTTCGATAAAAATATTTTTTATTGAAAAATTTTCGATACAAATATTTTTCTACAGAAAAATTTTTGATAAAAATATATTCCTATAGAAAAATTTTCTATACAAACATTTTTCTATAGAAAAATTTTCGATAAAATTTTCGATTAAATTTTCGATCAAATATTTTTCTATGGAAAATTTTTTGATAAAAATATAAAAAAATTTTCGATAAAAATATTTTTCTATAGAAAAATTTTTAATTAAAATATTTTTCTATAGAAAGATTTTTGGTGAAAATATTTTTCTAAAGCAAAAATTTTGATAAAAATATTTTTTTATAGAAAAATTTTTGAAAAATATTTTTCTATAGAAAAATCTTCGATAAAAATATGAAAAAAGTTTTCGATAAAAATATTTTTCTATAAAAAAATTTTCGATAAAAATATTTTTTATTGAAAAATTTTCGATACAAATATTTTTCTACAGAAAAATTTTTGATAAAAATATATTCCTATAGAAAAATTTTCTATACAAACATTTTTCTATAGAAAAATTTTCGATAAAATTATTTTTTATAGATATATTTTTGATGAAAATATTATTCTATAGAAAAATTTTTGATCAAAATATTTTTCTATGGAAAAATTTTTAATCAAAATATTTTTCTATGGAAAAATTTTTGATAAAAATATAAAAAAATTTTCGATCAAAGTATTTTTCTATAGAAAAATTTTTGATAAAAATATTTTTCTATAGAAACGTTTTTAATGAAAATATTTTTCTAAAGCAAAAATTTTGATAAAAATATTTTTCTAAAGAAAATTTTTTGAAAAAATATTTTTCTATAGAAAAATCTTCGATAAAAATGTTAAAAAAGTTTTCGATAAAAATATTTTTCTATAAAAAAATTTTCGATAAAAGTAATTTTTGTTAAAAAATTTTCGATACAAATATTTTGCTAAAGAAAAATTTTTGATAAAAATATGTTTCTATAGACAAATCTTTGATAAGAATATTTTCAGAATATTTTTCTAAAGAAAAATTTTTGATAAAAATATTTTTCTATGGAAAATTTTCGATAGAATTATTTTTCTATAACAAAATTTTCCTATGGAAATATGTTCTACAAAAATATTCTTTCTACAAAAATATTATATTTTTCTATAGAAAAATCTTTAATAAAAATATATCCTTATGCTAAAATGTTTGATAAAAATATTTTTAAATAGAAAATTTTTCGATAAAAATATTTTTTCGTTTAAAATTTTTCGATGAAAAAATTTTCCCATAGATACATTTTCGACAAAAATTTTTTTCTACAGAAAAATTCTTGATATGAATATTCTTCTATAGAAAAATTTTTCATGAAAATATTTTTCTATAAAAAATTTTTGATAAAAATATTTTTCTATAGAAAAATCTTTGACAAAAATGTTTTTCTATAGAAAATTTTTCGTTAAAAATATTTTTCTATAGAAATATTTTTGCGAGCAAAATATTTGTGTACAGAAAAATTTTCAATCAAAATATTTTTCCCTAAAAAATTTTTGACAAAAATATTTTCTATAGAAAAATTTTTGATAAAAATATCTTTTTTATAGAAAAATTTTTGATTAAAATAGAAAAAATTTTGATAAAAATATGAGATGGTCTAACCATCCATCAAAACGTCTATAGAGAAAAATATTTTTCTATACAAAAAAATTCGATAAAAATATTTTTTAAATGTAATAATTTTCGATACAAATATTTTTCTATAGAAAAATTTTTAATAAAAATATTTTTTAATAGAAAAATTTTAGATGAAAATTATTTTTCTATAGAAAAATTTTAGATGAAAAATATTTTTCTATAGAAAAATTTTAGATGAAAAATATTTTTCTATAGAAAAATTTTAGATGAAAAATATTTTTCTATAGAAAAATTTTCAGTAAAAATATTTTTTTATAGAAAAATTTCCGACTAAAACATTTTTCTATAAAAAAATGTTTCATAAAAATATTTTTTATAGAAAAATTTCCGATAAAAATATTTTTCTTTACAAAAATTTCCGATAAAAATATCTTTCCATAAAAATATTTTTCTATTGAAAAATTTTCGATAAAAATTTTTTCTTTCGAAAAATTTTCGATAAAAATTTTTTCTTTCGAAAAATTTTCGATAAAAATTTTTTCTATTGAAAAATTTTCGATAAAATTATTTTTAAATAGAAAAATTTTTGTTAAAAATATTTTTCTATAGAAAAATCTTTGACAAAAATATAAAAAAATGTTTGATAAAAATATTTTTTTATAGAAAAATTTTAGATAAGGAAATTTTCGATAAAAATATTTTTTTATAGAAAAATATTTTTATCAAAAAATTTTTTATATTTTTGTCGAAGATTTTTCTATAGAAAAATATTCTTAACAAACATTTTTCTATTTAAAAATAATTTTATAGAAAATTTTTCTATAGAAAAAATTTTTGTGGAAATTTTTTTTCTATAGAAAAATTTTCGATGAAAAATTTTCAATAAAAATATTATTCTATTGAAAAATCTAAGGAAAAATTTTTGATAAATAAATTATCTTTGGAAAAATTTTCTATAAAAATGTTTTTCTGTAGAAAAATTCTACTTAAAAAAGTCTTGCATAAAACTATTTTTTATAGAAAAATCTTTGATAAAAATATTTTTTTAAAGAATTTTTTTTTTAATTTTTCTGTACAAAAATTTTCAAAAAAGAAAAAAATTTTAGAGAAAAATTTTCTATAAAATTTTTTTTATGGAAAAATTTTTGACAAAAGATTTTTTATACAAAAATTTATATATAGAAAAATTTCGAGAAAAGTTTTTTTGATAGAAACATTTTCAATACTTTTTGGGAATTAAACATTTTCGATAAAAATATTTTTCTATAGAAAAATTTTCGTTAAGAAATTTTTTTATCGAAAAATCTTCGAGTTTAGAAAAATTTTCGATAAAAAATTTTCTTTAGAAAAGTTTTCTATAGAAAGATTTTCTATAGAAAAGTTTTCGATAGAAATTTTTTTTAAATTTTGGTATCATGGGATCGAGAGGAAAAAAATTTTCTTTAGAAAAGTTTTCTATAGAAAGATTTTCTATTGAAAAGTTTTCGATAAAAATTTTTTTTAAATTTTGGTATCATGGGATCAAGAGAAGAAAAATGGTGGGCATGCTTATCAGAATTCAAAATCAAAATTTTATTTTTTCGAAAGATTGATTTACATATTTGGGAAATATTTTATCTCCATAAATTAGCCTTCAAAAACTTTAGTCTGTCGTTTATTGTTATTTAATAAAACTTATTAATACTCTTCAGTTTGTTTAATTAATATTAAATAATGCAATTAATCTTAATGCTTAATACCCATTCTATTTTACTATTCTTTACTTAAAATATCAATAAGAAGTAATAGTTAAAACTAAGAATTTACCAACTATTAATCGAAGACTTCTATTGCAAACTTTGTATGTAAATAGCTGACAGTTTAATTTTTAGAAACTTCAATACATCTAAGTACCTGCATTGAAAACTAAATTTCACTTGCAGTTCTATTACGTACTAATCAAGCAACTCAAATAACCAGCCCTTTACTTGTACAACATTCAAATTTCAATATTTTATGTTTGAGAAAATTTAATTTGGCCATAAACAGCTAAACTGCAAAACCACACCTTATGCCATCCTATGAGCTGGATGTTGTACATAGTCTAAAAATGTCTGTTCTATAGCAAAATTCTAACATTTATCCGAGTACATTTATGTTTATGCCATAAGTTTCTAGAATTTGTGTTTTTTTGCTTCGTTTTAACTTTTGCTTGCATTACATACACTTCCGTTTCCGTTGCAGTGTCAGAAAAGTGTTTTCTTCAATTCTACTACATATATATTTACAATACATTCTACACTTTACAGATTTTCAAATAGGAATAAATATTGAATAATTGAAAACTCAGAACTTTATCTAATAGAATCACTAAAAAGTTCTTTACATTTTTCTTAAGTTTTATCTACTAAGTTAGTGTTACTTTACAAATATTTGAATTTTTCTTTAAAGAATTCATTATTTTAAACAACTGTCTGCTACCTTGGTGTTTATAAGGGAACAAGAACTATTATTAAAATGCGTTTACAGGACGATGAATTTCTGACATTTTTCTTATGTTTTCTCTTTAACGTTTCACTTCATTTCAGTTCTTACGTTTATGGAATAAGTACGAGGAAAAAAACTATGACAACACTCATCTAAAGAAAACTAAAACAATGTTAAGAACGTCAATATCCTTAACGTCTTTTTCATTCTGCTGATCATCATCCTTAACACCAGGCATTGCCATTCTTCGCCTTTTACCTCGTTATAGCTACACTGTGAGACAAAAGTGAAAGATACAGATAAGAAGTGATTTTCTATATAAATTTTCTTCTACTAGGATCCATTGAAGTCGAAAATACTTGGGAAAAGCGAGAAAACTTTTTTCTCTAGAAATCTCACTTTCCGACGATTGTTGTTAGATAGCTTCTCTTATTCTTTCTGCTTCACGGTGTTATTATCTTCTTTCATACTAAGACCATCTCTACCACTAAGAAGTGTAAGTAAGTAACATGGCAAGCAATACCACTTTCAACATCTCGTCATAATATTAGCAATAATATTTAATGATAACAAGGAGGTTTTTATTACAATTGCTTTATTATTGAAATAAGAAAATTGGCTGCTTAATTTTTAGTTGTTTAGAGAAATTCGCTTACAAAGACCAAAAGTAGATATTCATGGAATGTTTGGAATTTTTCAGTTAATTAAAGACCTCATTCTGGGAAGGGGCTGTAGAATATTTTGAATTTCATTTCACAAATATCGATGATAAAGTCAATCAAATGAAATTTTATTTGCTCTTATCATGTTTTCTATAACATTATTAATGTGGCAAAGCACGATGTTAAAATGGGGTCTAAATACATAACTTGCTTACTTCTATATATTTTTGACAGGATTACTGAGCAGATAAATTATGGTCCATTCATTACACTGTATAACAGATAACGTAAAATTTTGTAACAGAGATATGTTTAGATATCTTTCTAGACAAAATAGGGTAGGGTGCTATGGCTCATTTGGTTAGCATGTTGACTAGATCCCCGATCAAGACAACATCAATTTATGTCATTATTAATTTTTATTAAAACAAGTAAGAAAGCGCTATAGTCGGTCAAGCCGACCATACGATATCCTTCACCACTAAGGTCAAAGGTGTTATTTTTCCTGTATAAAGACAAATATTTGCAAAATTTTGCCATCATACAAACATTTTCTCAAAACATATATATTCAACCGGTTTCCGTCATTTGGACTTATATGAGAGCTAGGGTCAAATGTGGACCGATTATCTCGAAATTTAGCAAATTGTTTACAGTTGTTACAAAAATTATGTATGCAAAAAATAAACTCAAAATTTTCATTATCTTTAGATTTACGAGCGTTTTAGTGATTTTTTGTCTCATTTAGTGCGTTTTTGAAGAAGAGTTTGTATGGGAGCTATGGTCAAATGTAGACCGATTTCAACGAAATTTGGTACAGTGATTTAAGTTTACATAAGCA
The DNA here is from genome assembly GCA_933228675.1 of Stomorhina lunata. Classification (NCBI taxonomy): domain Eukaryota; kingdom Metazoa; phylum Arthropoda; class Insecta; order Diptera; family Rhiniidae; genus Stomorhina; species Stomorhina lunata. The sequence continues at coordinate 52,971,591 of OW121742.1, forward strand.
GTATCTGTTTTAAATTTCATGAAAAAATATTGATATTTGTGGCCAATATAGCAATTCCGGGAAGTGGGACCTATGGGAGGTACCATAAATAATGGACCGATTTTGACCAATTTTTTCATCAAATTATCTTTAGAATTGCGACCTGTAGTTTGATTACAAGGTTTACATGGGGGTCCAGCCAACCAGACGGACGGACGGACGGACGGACATCGCTAAATCGACTCAGAAAGTGATTCTAAGTCTATTGGTATACTAAAAGGTGGGTCTAAGACAAATATTTCTATGCGTTACAAACATCAGCACAAACTTATAATACCCTTTCCACCCATGGTGGTGAAGGTTATAATTAATTAATTACCACATCATCCTCTATCGGCGGTCAGCCTACAATAACAACACGCTGTCGATGAAAAAATAATAAAATTGAATAAAATATATAGTATACAAACAAAAATTATTAAAAACCTAACCAAATGTTTAATATTTAAATAATATCGTGTTTTTCAACAGGGACGCTACAAAAGTACAGCGACAGTTATAGCAGACGACGCCTTATTTCTTGCTGCTCTTTTGAGATTTCTCTTTGTTATTTCATGATGGAAAGACATACAAGCCAACAAAGAGTCGAAATTATTAAAATTTACTAGCGAAATTTGGAGTCAGTGGCCTCAGCGTTAAGAACAAAAATCATCCTCACGTATTCCATGAGTCCTCATTGCATCTCGCGGTTTATGGGCCGGCGACATCATTGGGCCGCACTTATTCCATGACGATCAAGACCGGCACGTTACTGTGAATGAGAATAGCTACCGTTCAATGATAACGGAATATTTTTGGCCCCAATTGGATGATATGGAGTTGGAGGACATGTGGTTCTAACAGGACGGCACCACAAGCTACACAGAGAATGTTACAATCAATTTATTGAAAACCAAGTTTGGAGAACGTTTTATCTCATGAAATGGTCCAAACGATTGACCGCCTCGGTTGTGCGATTTATACTATTTCCTGTGGGTCTACATCAAGTCTATTATCTATGCCAACAAGCCAGCGATGACTGATGAATTTCGTACGAATATCGAACGTGAAATTGCAGCAGTATTGGCCAATTTATGCTGAAAAAAATTGGGAGTCTGAGTCGATTTAGCGATGTCCGTCCGTCCGTCTGGCTGGACCCCCATGTAAAACCTTGACATCAAACTACAGGTTGCAATTCTTAAGATAATTTGATGAAATTTGGCACAGATCATTTTTTTGATAACGGGACCATGGCTCCTGAAGTTCGTCAAAATCGGTCCATTATTTATGGTACCTCCCACAGGTCCAATTTCCCGGAATTGATATATTGGCCTCAAATATCAATATTTTTTCATGAAATTTAAACCAAATATTGCTTATGTAAACTCAAATCACTGTACCAAATTAAAATAAAATCGGTCCACATTTGACCATAGCTCCCATACAAACTTTTCTTTAAAAACGCACTAAATGAGACAAAAACAAGTAAGAAAGCGCTATAGTCAGTCAAGCCCGACCATACGATACCCTTCACCACTAAGATCAAAGGTGTTATTTTTTCTGTATAAAATTTTCTAAATTTCGCCATCGTACAAACATTTTCTCAAAACTTATATATTTAACCTGTTTCCATCATTTGGACTCATATGAGAGCTAGGGTCAAATGTGGACCGATTATCTCGAAATTTGGCAAATTGATTGCAGTTGTTACAGAAATTATGTATGCAAAAATAAACTTAAAATTCCCATTATCTTCAGATTTACGAGCGTTTTAGTGATTTTTGTCTCATTTAGTGTGATTTTAAAGAAAAGTTTGTAAGGGAGCTATGGTCAAATGTGGACCGATTTTAACGAAATTTTGTACAGAGATTAAAGTTCACATAAGCAATATTTTATTTAAATTTGAAAAAATATTGATATTTGAGGCCAATATATCAATTCCGGAAAGTGGGACCTATGGGAGGTACCGTAAATATTGGACCGATTTTGACGAATTTCAATAACCATGGTTCCATTATCAAAAAAATGATCTGTGCCAAATTTCATCAAATTATCTTTAGAATTGCGACCTGTAGTTTGATAAAAAGGTTTACATGGGGGTCCAGCCGTCCGGCCAGCCAGACGGACGGACATCGCTAAATCGACTCAAAAAGTGATTCTAAGCCTATTGGTATACTAAAAGATGGGTCTAAGACAAATATTTCCATGCGTTACATACATCAGCACAAACTTATAATACCCTTTCCACCTATGGTGGTGAAGGGTATAATTACTAAAACGCTCGTAAATCTAAAGATAATGAGAATTTTAAGTTTATTTTTTGCATACATAATTTTTGTAACAACCGTAATGAACTTGCCAAATTTCGAGATAATCGGTCCACATTTGACCCTAGCTCTCATATAAGTCCAAATGACGGAAACAGCTTAAATATATAAGTTTTGAGAAAATGTTTGTATGATGGCAAAATTTAGCAAATATTAGTCTTTATACAGGAAAAATAATACCTTTGACCTTAGTGGTGAAGGGAATTGTATGGTCGGGCTTGACCGACTATAGCACTTTCTTGCTTGTTAAATTTGGTATTATGTTAATCCACATAAGATCCAAGAGTGTTTAATGCTTTTGGGTCGGTACAGCCAGCATTGGTTCAAATTTCTGTAATAGTGTTAATTGCGAGTGGTATATTTCGATGATAACCGAAATCTGTCAGTCCAAGTTGAATGATATGGATTTTAAAGACATGTTATTTATATACATATTTCATATTACATGAGGTTATGTGAACTGACCACTTGTATTGTCCGATTTAAATCCGTTTGACTTCTTCTTATGGACTAAGGCACAGTGGAGCTCAGAGCTAATATATTATAGGCCAAATTTTTGTCAGATTTATGCGTCAGGGAATACAAAGCACCATTGTCTACACTTTGGAATTTTATGTTACCATAGGAGTCAGTGCTCTTGGAATTTTTTACAGCTGACTATTACCTGCAGCCCTAGGAGTATTGTGGTAACTGTGGCTTTAACTAAACATCCCGGGAAGAATATGAACTCAGTGTAGTGGTTGCAGAACGAAAAGGAGAGTTTAATAATCTCCATTCCTTCCAAGGTTTATCTGGAAGCATTTGTGAACTATTAGCTTACCTAGTATTTGGGAGCATTATATGCTAAGACCTGTAATAGAAGGTACTCATGTCAGTATTCAAAACATCTGTATTTACTCTGACAGTACCACTTTTATATAAGAAGTACACCATATATAGATGCATGAATATGCGGAACTACCGGTAAAGAACACTGGTAGTATTATATCTAATAATTCACGAGACCCCTACATTAACTCTAAGAATATGCTGCTTTTGTGTTTTTCTTATGAAAGAGATTAACTCTGGGATTTATTTCTTTAGAGACCTGATGCAGATATCGTTAGACTAGAAAGCTTTTAAAAACAAGTAAGAATATTCTATAGTCTTTCAAACCCTACTTAGTATTTGACACTCTTCACTGCTGAGGTCAAATATGGAATAAGTTTTTCTTAGGGGCATATGTTCATACCGGCTGAGATACTGATATGTAAGCAAGAGTTAAAGGTGGACCGAATTTTACTAACTTTGGCTATCGATTTGTGTTTACAAAATTATCTGCGCCACTTTAGAAATTATTATATAAATATTTATAAGCTTTAATGAGGCTGTCTTGGTGTATACACCACTTTTGAGAGCTTGTCAAAAGAGGTCGATTCCAACAAAATTTGTTACGCTAATTTTAGTCAAACAATTTTTGGAGTTTTAAAAAGGAAAATTCTACTAAAAATCTTTGGACCAGCTTGAGTCAACAACGAATATTGACATCGAATGAAAGTTGAACAGTATGAGTTATTCGCTTATATTGACATAGTAAAACGCATTAAACAGCATCGGCTGCGTTGGCTAGGACATGTTGTGTGAATGGATAAAAATACTTCAGCAAAAAGAAAATAATCCCTAGGGAACCCGTAGAAGAGGACGTCCATAACTTCAATGGAAAGGTGAACCTTAACAGGTTGTAAATAAAGGTCATTTAAGTAAGTAAATAAGTTTTAGTTAGAGAAGGCAATATTTTTGATAAATTTTATTAAAATACAAATAAATTTGTGTCTGTAATTAGTCAAAAACTTTATTCTGGGAAGGCAGTTTAATGGGAGGTAGCCAAATTAATGATCTGAATTGATCCAAAAATGTATCGCCCTTTGCTGGTGAGGAGTATCACACGAATATTTTAATAAGGAAATTAGTGATATTATTGTTTGATAGTTATTATCTTGGCGCTATTGACTTCATAGCCTGGAGCATCAATGTTTTCAATGCTCTTTATAGAATACCCTTTTCAAAAAATTTATTTTGTTAACAATTTAAGATCATTTTGATTTAACAGGTAAAAAAATAAAAATGGGCATACCTTAAAATATATCTTCTTTTAATTACATTGTGCTACTTACTAAATTCAGGAATGTTAGGGATTTTTTTATAGAAAGTCATGGATGAATTTCTTGTTACATTTTCTATAATATCGTTATAATGATCTTTTCCACAGAAAAATCTTATATCAAAATTAATAAGAATGACATTAGAAATAGTCTTTAAATACACTCCAAATCACTTAGTGATTCTTGTCAACCATTTTGAAAGAAGCTAATGCTCTCACAATAAATTTCATTTAAAAAACATTTAATTACCATTTAAATGTCATACAATAGGATGCCATTAGTTTTGAATTTAATACAAATTAAATTGATTTATATAAATTTCTCTAAGAATCACAGTCAGACACAGATAATTGCAGGCATTCATAATATTTAGGGACATTTTAATGGTTTCCCTTTAATGTCAAACAAAAAAAGGAAAAACTTGATATTTGAGAACATTTAAAAACGAATGAATGAGCAAAGATTTTGTAGACATTTTTAATGACAACAATTGTAATTTGTTGACTTATCTTCCTACTTGGGTGACATTAGTTAAACAACATAAGAAAAGAAATACAAATTCCAAAGTATAATGGAAAAATATTATATGAAATGAAAAAAAAAAAATTATAAATACAAAATACAAATACAATACAAATACAAATGAGCTAGAGCTTTAGTTAATACAAACACACACATATAGTAAACGGAAGTGGGAAAAGGAAGTGAAGAAGAAATTTAATAACATATAGTTTTGAGTTATAAAAATCAGGTTTACGGATTTATTAGCATTTCTTGTGAACTTCAACCATCGACATTTCATAGAACGATATGTAAATATTTATGTGCAAGTATTCATTTTTGTTATAATATTTATTTTTTTTTGTAAATTTATGCTATTCATAAATATTTCTTTACCAACAACTATAAGAATTTATTTTGTATTCATTTGTGATAAATATAAGTATTTCTAAGTACTTTCGTCTTTCAGTCAGTTATTTTGCTTCTAGTGGCTTCTCCTAAGAATAAGAAGCATCAGATGAGATTTTTTTTGTTAAAGAAATAATGGAATATATACATGTTATATTCCTTATAAGTATCAAATTATTTAAATGTATATTATTACCATTAGATTTATAAAAGACTGATGATGAACACAATGAAAACTACAAATTTAAGGTGATTTTTTTTAACTTTCTTTTTGGCAGATAAGACATGTTCGTTTTATATGTTACAGTCAAACATGTTCAGTGTCTTTATACCCACCATCAAAAAGACTAACGTCAAAGTCAAAAAGTGTACAAAATTTTGACACAATCGGTCACCATTTGACCATAACTCCTATATAAAAAACTTACAGAAACACAAAAATACAAAAAGAAAAGGGGGTTTATGTCCGTCTGTCCGTCAGATAAAAGCGCGATAGCGCCTTAACTACAAAAGCTAGAGAGACAAATAAAATATAAAAAAAAAATATTTTCTATAGAAAATATTTAAATGTGAATATATTTCCTATAGAAAATATTTTCATATGAAAATATTTTCAATAGAAAATATTTTCATATCAAAATATTTTCTATAGAAAATATTTTCATATCAAAATATTTTCTACAGAAATTTTTTTCATATCAAAATATTTTCTATAGAAAATATTTTCATATCAAAATATTTTCTATAGAAAATATTTTCATATCAAAATATTTTCTATAGAAAATATTTTCATATCAAAATATTTTCTATAGAAAATATTTTCATATCAAAATATTTTCTATAGAAAATATTTTCATATCAAAATATTTTCTATAGAAAATATTTTCATATCAAAATATTTTCTATAGAAAATATTTTCATATCAAAATATTTTCTATAGAAAATATTTTCATATCAAAATATTTTCTATAGAAAATATTTTCATATCAAAATATTTTCTATAGAAAATATTTTCATATCAAAATATTTTCTATAGAAAATATTTTCATATCAAAATATTTTCTATAGAAAATATTTTCATATCAAAATATTTTCTATAGAAAATATTTTCATATCAAAATATTTTCTATAGAAAATATTTTCATATCAAAATATTTTCTATAGAAAATATTTTCATATCAAAATATTTTCTATAGAAAATATTTTCATATCAAAATATTTTCTATAGAAAATATTTTCATATCAAAATATTTTCTATAGAAAATATTTTCATATCAAAATATTTTCTATAGAAAATATTTTCATATCAAAATATTTTCTATAGAAAATATTTTCATATCAAAATATTTTCTATAGAAAATATTTTCATATCAAAATATTTTCTATAGAAAATATTTTCATATCAAAATATTTTCTATAGAAAATATTTTCATATCAAAATATTTTCTATAGAAAATATTTTCATATCAGAATATTTTCATATCAAAATATTTTCTATAGAAAATATTTTCATATCAAAATATTTTCTATAGAAAATATTTTCATATCAAAATATTTTCTATAGAAAATATTTTCTATAGAAAATATTTTCATATCAAAATATTTTCTATAGAAAATATTTTCGCATCAAAATATTTTCTATAGAAAATATTTTCACATGAAAATATTTTCTATAGAAAATATTTTCACATAAAGATATTTTCTATCGAAAATATTTTCGCATAAAGATATTTTCTATCGAAAATATTTTCGCATAAAAATATTTTCTATACAAAGCATTTTCATACCAAAATATTTTCTATATAAAATATTTTCATATCAAAATACTTTCTATATAAAATATTTTTACATCAACAAATTTTCCATACAAAGTGTCATAAAAGAAGTCTTTTAGGGAAAATATTTTTATATCAAAAATTTTCTTGAAAAAATATTTTCACATCAACAAGTTTTCTTTATTAAGTGTACATTTTATATAGATTTTTTTCTGTTTTAAAAGATTGATTTTTAAATATTTTTTATTTACTTTCATTTCAATTTATATATATAAATGTTTTACTTAAATTCCCACAACCTTGATATCTAACATAAAGTCTCTGTAGTTCCAAATCATGAGGGAAATAAAAATATAATTAAAAATCTATAGAAAAATATTATTTCTTCCAGCACTTATCGAAATTGTTGCAACTTGAACCTTGTCTATAGTTCTACCTCAAATGTATATTTTTTGGTCTGTTCGTTAGTCTTTATTTTTGTTATTTTTGTTTTATTCCTCTTAACATTTTTATAATAACAAACTGCAACAATGCAAAATGTATTTGTATTTTCATTTGTTTTGTTTAAGTTAGAGCTTTAAAAAGTGTTGGCAATTTTTTTTTCTAACTATTTTTCCCATACTTACTAGGGGTTTAACCCCAGCACAAACTGTGAGAAAAAAAAACACAGAAAAATTTCATTGAAGATTGATGATGCTGAATTGAAATTGATATTTTAAGTTTACTTCTGGTTCAAGTTTACAAAGTAATTGAAATAAAAAAAAAAAAGAAATCCTATTGGAAAAAAAATCAGCAAAAAAAATAAATAAAATTGAATGAAAACCAAATAATATAACCAGCGACCAGTAAAGAAAGTGCAGCAAAACTGGAAAAAAACTACAATAGTTTTATAGAATAGGGAAAACATTGAAGGCAATACCTTGAAAGAGCTTAAAATACAGTGAAAGGGGAAAAATAATGGATTAAGTTTTTTTTGTGAAAACGAAATGCAGTACAAAATGTTTGTAGCTTTTTTTAAGCTCGCAGGCGAATGATTGATATTAAATTAAATTTCCTCAGATATTGATTATACGTCACCCTCTTATAGTAGTTAATGAATATTTTGTACAGCATACTTTGGGGAGGTAATTAAATAGTATACAAACGTTACGTATGATCGATATTGAATAAAGTTATCTCAAATATTGATTATACGTAACCATTTTATTACAGTTAACTTAGACTTGTGTAGCATACATTGAGGGTTAAACATAAAATTACACTTTAAGTAGATTTTGTTAGATTTTTCTTTAGATTTTGTTTAATTTGTTAATTTTTAATCAAATTATTCTATCTTTGTTGACACTTTTAACCATCACTGTTCAATTAATAGATTTGTTTGTACTGTAATAAACAGTTAACTTAGTATTGTGTAGCATACTTTAAGGGTTTTTTATAAAATTATACTTTAAGTAGATTTTGTTATATCATTCACCACCATAGGTGGAAATATTTGTCTGAGACCCACTTTTTAGTATACCCATCGACTTAGAATCACTTTCTGAGTTGCTTTAACGATGTCCGTCCGGCTGGCTGGCTGGCCGGTTATCCCTGTAAGCTTGTTATCATTCTACAGGTCGTTACTTTAAGGATAATTTGATAAAATTTGGCACAGGCTCATATTTTGGTCCAAGGACGGTCCCTATTCTTTTTGGGAGAAATCGGATTACTATAACTACCTCCCATAGGGATGCCTTCCCGGAATAGAGTTTTTGGTTTTTTATATCCACAAATTTACTTGTATTTTATAAATAATCAGCACAAATATTGCTTATCATAACCTTAATCAGGGTACCTAAGAAATAGGCCCATATTTGACCATACCTCCCATACAAGACACATTGTCAAAAGACGTTTTTATGCACATAAAAGTACAAAAACGGTAATAACTGTAAAGAAAAAAACATTTGATTACTTAAACTTTGCACAGATAAATATTTTATAAATATGAACCAATAATGAAAATAATCGGTCCACAATTGACCCTAGCTCCCATATCAGGCCCTTAGACGGAGAGGGCCGTCTTAGTATATGTATGTATGTCTCTAAGACTTAATTTTTTAATTTAATCATTTTAAATCAAATAAACAAATTAAATTTTATATTTACTAACTGTTTTAACCCTCACTGTTCCATTAATTGATTTGTTTGTACTCGCATTGTTTTCACAAACAATTTCTTAGCTGTTTTGTAAGTTATCGTTTTCCAAGTGTTTGGAGGTTTTCTTTGTAAAATATTATAAAAAAAGTACTTTCTACTTCTTTCTACTTTTGCTTTTAGCGCGCAGTACCAAATAACAACAAAAATTTCTGTATTTTTTAACAATAGTTGTTTACTTTTATCTTACGTTTTGTAACTAAATATTTTACTAAAAAAATAAAGTTACAACGTTTAGGTTTTTTTATAAAGAATTTTCTTGGTTATTGAAAAAGTTTCCAGTTTTGCTTCAGATAAAATAAAAAAAAAATATTTCTGGTAACAAGATATTTCATTTTTAAAACAAATAATGTTAAATAAATATTTATAAGTTTTGGTAGTAATACAAAAGAAAGTTTTTGATTTAAAAGATGTAAGAAAAAGAAATTGATTTAGTTAAAATTAATAAATTTTTTATTTAAAACCATTTTTTTCACATATTATTTCCTATTTTAAAACATAACTAAAAAATATTTAATTATAAAAAAAATACTCACCCATCACTTCCAAATGCCTTAAGTTCACGGTTCAAGGTCTCGTTGACATTTTGCTGCGAGTACAAGCCCATGGGGGAGTTGAATTGCTTGTGTACTAATTTACGTGGTTGAACAGCGGCCATTTTTTAAAAAGTTTTTCTTATTTCTTATAAATTTTCAACGTTAAGAAAATAATTTCAAATTTTGAATGTAACCAAACACTTTTATTTAGCTTAAGCAAATTTTCTAAGTATTGATAGCAACTGAATATTTTAAACTTTCTGAAGCTTAGTTTTTTGGAAAAAAATTGGAAAAAATGTAAAAAATTATATAGAAAAATTTAAATTCAAATTTATAAAGAAACACAAATAAAGGCTAAAAAACAATAAACTAGAAAAATATTTAAATTTAAAAAAAAAATTTAAATCCTAAACGAAAAAATTAATTTAAAAAGCTTTGGAAAACTAAGTTCTTGAGACACTAAAAATCTGAAAGAAACAATTTTGGACGGATTTTGAAATTACTCTAAATAGATTTGTTTCCGTATTCTTAATATAACTTTTATCAATAAATTCGTTGATCGTTATCGTTGTGGTATTCGCTCTGAAAATAGAAAAAGACAATTTTATTTTATTTTTTTTTGCAAAGAACAAAATAATTGTGTTTAATTAAAGTCAAAAAAGAACCCTCCATCAAATTTCATCCCCCTTATAAAAAAAAGTTTTACTTTTATAGAAAATTTTAAAAATTTTTTATTTTTTTTATAGGAAATTTTTAAACAATTTCTTATTTTTTTATAGGAAATTTTTAAAAAATTTCTTACTTTTTTATAGGAAATTGTTCAAAAATTTCTTACTTTTTTATAGGAATTTTTTTAAAAATTTCTGTTTTTTTTAAAGGAATTTTTTTAAAAATTTCTGTTTTTTTAAAGGAGATTTTTCAAAAATTACATATATTTTTATAGAAAAATTTTCAATTTTTTTTTCTTTTAATATAGGAAATTTTTCAAAAATTGCATATTTTTTATAGGAAATGTTTGAAAATTTTCTTATTTTTTTAAGTAAATTTTCAAAAACTTCTTTTATTTTTAAAGGAAATTTTTCACAAATTACTTATATTTTCATAGAAAATTTCTTATTTTATTATAGAAAATTTTTCAAAAATTTTTTATTTTTTATAGGAAATTTTTCAAAAAATTAATTTTTTTTATATGAAGTTTTAAATTTTTTTTTTTATTTTTATAGGATATTTTTCAAAAACTCCTTATGTTTTTAGGTAATTTTTCAAAATTTTTTTATTTTTATAGGAAATTTTTCAAAAAGTTCTTATTTTTTTTATAGGAAATTTTCCAAAAATTTCTTATATTTTTATAGGAAATTTTTAAAAAAATTTAAATTTTTTATAGGAAGTTTTTCAAAAATTTCGTATTTTTATAAGAAATGTTTAAAATTTTTTTTATAGGAAATTTTTTAAAATTTCTCATTTTTTTATAGGAAATATTTAAAAAATTTCTCGTTTTTTTATAGAAAATCTTTCAAAAACTTCTTATTTTTATAAAAAATTTTCAAAATTTTTTTCTTTTTATAAGAAATTTTTCTATTTTTTTTTTTATAGGAAACTTTTCAAAAATGTCTTATTTTTATAGGAAATTTTTGAAAATTTTTTTGTTTTATAGGAAATTTTTCGAAAATTCCCTATTTTATTGAAACTTTTCAAACATTTCTTATTTTTAAGGGAAATTTTTCAAAAATTAATTATTTCTATAGGATTCCTATTTTGTATAGTAAATTTTTTAAAAATTTCTTTTTTTATAGGAAATTTTTCAAAAATTTGTTATTATTATAGGAAATTCTTTTAAAAATTTTTATTTATATGGGAAATTTTTGAAGAATTTGTTAATTTTGCAGTAAATTTTTTAAAAATTCCTTACTTTTATATGAAATTTTACAAAAATTTCTAATTTTGATAAGAAATTTTTTAAAAATTTCTTATTTTTATAGGACAATGTTCAAAAATTTTCGTTTTTAATAGGAAATTTTTTGAAAAAATGTCTCATTTTTTTATAGGAAAATTTTCAAAAATTTTCTTTTTCAATATGAAATTTTTCAAAAATTTCTTATTTTTATAGAAAATTTTTCAAAAAATTTTTATTTTTATAGGATACTTTATGGGAAATTTTTAAAAAATTTTTAATTTTTATAGAAAAATTTCAAAAATGTCTTATTTTGATATTAAATTTTGTTAAAAATTTCCCATTTTTGTAGAAAATTTAAAAAAAATTCTTATTTTTATTGCAAATTTTTCATAAATTTCTTAAAATCAAATTTTTTTTTAAATATCTTATTTTTGTAGAAACTTATTCAAAAAGTTCTTATTTTTATGCGAAACTTTTAAAAATTTATCATTTTTATAAAAGAATTTCAAAAATTTCTTATTTTGATATTAAATTTTTTAAAAATTTCTTATTTTTGTGGTAAATTTGTTTAAAATTTCCCATTTTTATAGAAAATTTTTCAAAAATTCTTATTTTTACAAGATTTTTTTCAAAAATTTCCTATTTTGTTGAAAATTTTTCAAAAATTTCTTATTTTTATAGGAAATTTTTCAAAAAATTTTAATTTTTATAGGAAATTTTTCAAAAATTTCTTATTTTTATTGAAAATTTTTCATAAATTTCTTAAATTTATTGAAAATTTTTTAAAAAAATCTTATTTTTGTAGAAAATTATTCAAAAAGTTCTTATTTTTATGGGAAATTTTTAAAAAATTTATAATTATTATAGAAAAATTGCAAAAATTTCTTTTTTTGGTATTGAATTTTTTAAAAGTTTCTTTTTGTGTAGTAAATTTGTTGAAAATTTCGCATTTTTGTAGAAAATTTTTCAAAAATTCTTATTTTTATAAGGTTTTGTTCAAAAGTTTCTTATTTTGTTGGAAATTTTTAAAAAATTTCGTATTTTTATAGGAAATTTTTCAAAAATTTATTATTTTCATAGGAATTTTTTCAAAAAATTTTTTACTTTTAAACGAAGTCTTTAAAAAAATTCTTATTTTTATAAAAAAATTTTCTAAAATTTTTATTTTTGTAGGCAATTTTTTTTAGATTTCTTATTTTTATTGAAAATTTTTCATAAATTTATTGAAAATTTTTTTTAAATAACTTATTTTTGTAGAAAATTATTTAAAAAATTCTTATTTTTATAGGAAATTTTTAAAAAATTTATAATTTTTATAGAAAAATTTCAAAAATTTCTTTTTTTGATATTATATTTTTAAAAATTTCTTATTTTTATAGTTAATCTGCTTAAAATTTCCCATTTTTGTAGAAAATTTCCAAAAAAGTTAAGGTTTTTTTCAAAAATTTCTCACTTGGTTGGAAGTTTTTCGAAAATTTCTTATTTTTATAGGAAATTTTTCAAAATTTTGTTATTTTTATAGGAAATTTTTCAAAAATTTCTTATATTTTGTAGAAAATTGTTCAAAGGTTTCTTATTTATATTGGAATTTTTTTAAAAGTTTACACATTTTTAGGAATTTTCAAAAATTTCCTATTTTTATGGAAAATTTATTTGTTTTTGAAAAAAAATTTTAAAAAATTACTAATTTATATGGGAAATTTTTCAGAAATTTATCGTTTTTATAGGAGTATTTCAAAAATTTTTAATATTATAGAAAATTTTTCAAAACTTTATTATTTTTATAGGAAATTTTTAAAATTTTCTTATCTTTTAGGTAAATTATTCAAAACTTCCTTATTTTTTTTTAGGAAATTCTTAAAAAGTTTCCTATTTTAACAGAAAAATTTTGAAAATTTTTTTTTGTATAGGAAATTTACAAAAATGTCTTATTTTTATTGAACATTTTTCAGAAATTTCTCATTTTTACGTTCAATTTTTCCAAAATTTCCAAAATTTCAAATTTTTCAAAACTTTCAATTTTTTCAAAAATTTATATTTTTTTAGGTAATTAAAAAAAAACATCCTATTTTTATACAAAATTTTTCAATTTTATTGAAATTTTTTTTATTTTTTTTTCAAATTTCTTTATATTTATTAAATTAAAAATATTTAAAAAATTTCTAATTTTTATTGAATAATTTTCTATTGTTAACTATTATTAAATATTTTCAAGTTTTAAATTTTGGTCATATTTTAATTTGCATTTATGTTTAAATACTTGTTCTGAGCCAAGTAAAACAAGTAAGAAAGTGCTGTAGTAGGTCAAGCCCGAGCATATCGTATGCTCGGGCCCATATCGTATGCTATGCCCTTCCCCACTAAGGTCAAAAGTGTTCTTTTTTCTGTATAAAGACAAATATTTGCTAAATTTTGCCATCATACAAACATTTTCTCAAAGCTTATATATTTAAACTGTTTCCGTCATTTGGACTTATATGAGAGCTAGGGTCAAATGTAGACTGATTATCTCGAAATTTGGCAAATTGATTTAGGTTTTTACAAAAATTATATATGCAAAAAATAAACTCAAATTTCTCATTATCTTCAGATTTACGATCGTTTTAGTGATTTTTTGTCTCTTTAAGTGCGTTTTAACAAAAAAAAAAGGTTGTATGGGAGCTATGGTCAAATGTGGACCGATTTCAAAGAAATTTGGTACAGCGATTAGGATTTACATACGCAGTATTTTTTTGAAATTTTATGAAAAATTATTGATATTTTTGACCAATGTGTCAATTGCGGGAAGTGGGACCTATGGGAGGTACCATAAATACTAGACTGATTTTGACGATTTAGCCAGTATCAAAACAATTATCTGTACCGAATTTCATCAAATTAGCTCTACAATTGCAACCTGTACTTTAATTACATCGTTTACATGAGGGTCTAGCCAGCCGTCCTGATTGACGGACGGACGGACTTCGCTATGCCTTTTGGTATACTAAAAGATGGGTCTAAGACAAATATTTCTTTGCGTTACATACATCAGCATGAACTTGTTATAAGTTTCCACCTATGGTGGCGAAGGGTAAAAAAATTGAAGCTTAGATAAATTTTTTACAACGGCATTTATATGCTTTCGTGTGAAATATCAGAGATAGATAGCGATATTATTTTTATGATTTTTTTTAACCAAAATCATATAAGGTCATCCCTATGCTCTAAAACTTTAATAAGTTATCAAATATTTAATTAACAATAATTGTGTATTTGCAGTCAATTTATCATTAATCCTTTGTTGTCAACATTCTGTTATTTTCTAAATTGAATTGAATTATAAAAGATTTTTTTTTTTTTTTTGTATAAAATTTTCAATTGAAATATAGAGCAACAAGTATCTATGCCAATTCAGCGATAGTGCTTAATAGTTATTAGGTATATTGTATTATAAATTTATATTTAAAGTTAATACATATAAATTGATTATATCTCTTTATAGTATTTAGCTAAAATAAGAATAGATAAATTTTCAATTTTTTTCAAACAGCAAAAGGTGAACAGGTTGGAAAATTTTAAAAGTATGTTTTCAAATAACGGCCTAGAAATATATAGAAATTTAAATATACAAAAATAACAGCTGGTCACTTCAGCCTCTATATATCTATAAATGTTTACGAACAATATTGTATGTTTAAACAATATATCCACTGAATATTATAAATTGTATATAAACTTATTATCAATGTTGGATAATTAAATTTAACTGCACAATTACAGCGAACCTATTAGGTTCAATGAAAATCTATATAGATATTGAACATACATACAAATGTTTTGTTTTCTGTGTTTTTCTACTCTATTCTACACTCAGCAAAACTGATAGGAATACAAAAAATATGAAAGCTTACCTAAGTAAATACGGTAAATATTAATTCATTTATATTTAAAAAAGAATTTCTATATGTTATCCATTTTTCGAGTGTTTCATTTGCCTGAATGCGGCGAGAGCTTTGAATGCATTACATACATTTAAATTGGATTTTACCCAAAATAGTTGCCGATAGTGATAGAAAAACGTGTAAATGCTTTTGTTTTATAAAAGTGTTATTGCATGTCATGTGTCTATCAATAAAATAATATTACACGTATGAACTATTTTTGGCATATTGAACAATTACCCATACAGATACATATGTACAATGTAGATACATGTGTATGAAGATTTGTATTAATATATAAATGGCTATATCTGTCTTTGTGAGTGGCTCATACTCATGTGGAGGAAATTGTATTAAGCCACCTGTTGTTCGGTATTCTTTTTTATACAAAGAAAAATGTGGCATATTAGGTTTGTCATTGCAATTGTAATATCGAGATCAACAATAAACTGACATGACTTATTGAAAGGAAACAGATAATAACCAAACAACAGTTTTAGAAAATGATCGTTAATACTAGCACTTCAGTTGGTCAAAGGAAACAAATTCACTTTATATATTGAATAAATGAATTGAATATTTGTTATTAAATCTTTTCAGATTTGTTATACCTCCATATTTTTTACTTTTCCAAAGCTAAAGTTGACGTATGATTGATATTCAATAAAATTTGCATACATATTAATTATACGTAACCCTCTTACTTTAGTTATTTGGCAAAATATGTAACATACTTTGGGGAGTCATGAAAAAAACTATTTCATTGCAAAAAAACATTTTTCAAAAATTTCCAAAAAAAATAAATTTTTGAAAAATTTCCTATAAAACTAAAAAACTTTGAAAAGTTACCTATAAAACTAAGAAACTTTCAAAAGTTACCTATAAAAATAAGAAATTTTTGAAAAATTTCCCACAAAAATAAGAAACTTTTGAAAAATTTCCTATAAAGATAAGAAATTATCAAAAAATTTCCAATAAAAGTAAGGAATTTTAACAATTTTTACTATTATAACAAGAAGATTTCTAGAAATTTCTTATAAAAATTAGAAATCTATGAAAAATTAAGAAAAAAATAAGAAATTTTTTAAAAGTTTCCTTAAAATAATAAGAAATTTTTTAAATTTTCCCAAAATAAAATAAGAAATTTTTAAAAAATTTCCTATAAAAATAAGAAATTTTTTAAAAACTTCCTATAAAAATAAAAAATTTTTGAAAATTTTCTGAAAATATCCTATAATAATAAAAAAATATTTTTTTTTAATTTCGTATAAAAATAAAAAAAATTTTTGAAAATTTCGTATAAAAAAAAAAATAAAAATTTTAAAATTTTCTATAAAAATAAGAAATTTTTGAAAAACTTTCTATAAAAATAAGGAATTGTTGAAAAATTTCCAATAAAATTAAAAATTAAAAAAAAAAACATTCATGTAAAATTAAAAAATTTTGGAAAAATTTCCTATAAAACTAAAAAACTTTGAAAAGTTACCTAAAAATAAGAAATTTTTGAAAATTTTCCCACAAAAACAAGAAATTTTTGAAAAATTTCCTATACAAATTAGAAATTATCAAAAAATTTCCAATAAAAGTAAGGAATTTTAACAATTTTTACTATTATAACAAGAAGATTTCTAAAAATTTCTTATAAAAATTAGAAATCTATAAAAAATTAAGAAAAAAATAAGAAATTTTTTAAAAATTTCCTATAAAAATAAGAAATTTTTTAAAAACTTCCTATAAAAATAAAAATTTTTTGAAAATTTTCTGAAAATATCCTATAATAATATAATAATATGACAACTCATTTAAAAAAATACTTTTTTTTTTAAATTTCGTATAAAAATAAAAAAATTTTTTTTAAAAATTTCGTATAAAAATAAAAAAAATTTTTAAAATTTTCTATAAAAATAAGAAATTTTTCAAAAAATTTCTATAAAAATAAGATATTGTTGAAAAATTTCCAATAAAATTAAAAATTAAAAAAGAATTCATGTAAAATTAAAAAATTTTGGAAAAATTTCCTGTAAAAGTAAGAAATTTCTGAAAATATCATATAATAATACGAAAATTCTTTTAAAACAATAATTTTTTTTTAATTTCGTATAAAAATAAGAAATTTTTTTAATGTTTTCTATAAAAATAAGAAATTTTTGAAAATTTTTTTACAAAAATAAGAAATTTTTGAAAAATTTTTTACAAAAATAAGAAATTTTTGAAAAATTTCTAATAAACAAAGAAAAAGAAATTTTTAGAAAAATAATATGAGAAATATTTAGAAAATTTCCTATTAACATAAAAAATTTTGGCAAATTTATAAAATTTCTTAAAAAAATAAGAAAATTTTCGATAAAATAAGAAATCTTTGAAAAATTTCTCATAAAAATTAAAATTTTTTGAAAAAAATCCTATAATATTAAGAAATTTTTGAAAAATTTTCTAAAAAAAACAATATTTTTTTTGTTAAATTTCCTATAAAAATAAGAAATTTTTTAAAAATTTCTTATAAAAATACGAAATTTTTGAAAAATTTTCTATAAAAATAAGAAATTTAAAAAAAAAAATTTCTATAAAAATAAGAAATTTTTGAAAAATTTTCTATATAAATAAGAATTTTTTGAAAAATTTCCTATAAAAACAAGAAATTTTTTAAAACTTTCCCATAAAATAAGAAATTTTTGAAAATTTTCCTATAAAAATAAGAATTTTTTGACAAATTTCCAATAAAAATAAGAAATTTTTGAAAAATTTCCTATAAAAATAAGAAATTTTTGAAAAATTTCCTATAAAAATAAGAAATTTTTGAAAAATTTTTTATAAAAATTATAAGTTTTTTAAAAATTTCCTATAAAAATAGAAAATTTTTAAAAAATTTCCTGTAAAAATAAGAAAATTTTAAAAAATTTCCTATAAAAAGAAGTATTTTTTGAAAAATTTCCTATGAAAATAAGAATTTTTTTAAAAATTTCCTGTACAAATTAAAAATTTTTTGGGAAATTTTCTATAAAAATTAGTATTTTTTGAAACATTTCCTATAAAAATAAGAAATTTTTAAAAAATTTCCTATAAAATCATAAAATTTTTGAAAAGTTTCTTATAAAAATAGGAAATTTTTGAAAAATTTCCTACAAATAAGAAAAGAAAATAAGAAACTTGTGAAAAATTTCCTATAAAAGTTAGAAATTTTTGAAAAATTTTCTATAAATATAAAAAATTTTTGAAAAATTTAGTACAATTAGAAATTTTTGAAAATTTTTTATAAAAATAAGATATTTTTGAAAAATTTCCTATAAAAATAAGAAATTTATGAAAACTAAAATAGGAAATTTTTGAAAATTTTCTATAAAAATAAGATTTTTTCAATAAAAATAAGATTTTTTCAATAAAAATAAGATTTTTCTATAAATATTAGATATTTTTGAAAAATTTCCTATAAAAATAACAAATTTATGAAAACTTTAGTACTAAAATGAAAAATTTTTGAAAATTTTTGTATAAAAATATGACATTTTTGAAAAATTTCCTATAAAAATAAGAAATTTTTGAAAACTTTCCTACTAAAATAAGAAATTTTCTAAAATTTTTTATAAAAATAAAAAACTTTTGAAAAATTTCCTATAAAAAAGATATTTAAAAAAAAAATTCTTTAAAAATAAGAAATTTTTGAAGAATTTCCTATTAAATTAAGCAATTTTTGAAAAATTTCCTATAAAAATAAGAAATTTTTTATAAATTTCCTATAAAAATAAGAAACTTTTGAAAATTTTCTTGAGAAATTTTCAATAAAAATAAGAAATTTTTGAGAAATTTGAAAAATTTCCTATAAAAATAAGAAATTTGAAAAATTTCCTATAAAGTAAGAAACTTTTCAAAAATTTGTTATAAGTATAAGAAATTTCAGAAAATTTTTTTATGAAAATAAGAAAAATTTCCTACATGAATTAAAAATTTTTTAAAAATCTTGCTATAAAGATACGAAATTCTTATAAAAATAATAAATTTTTGAAAACTCTTCTATAAAAACAAGAAGTTAAAAAAAAATTTCAAAAAAATTGGAAATTTTTAAAAAATTTCATGTTCATTTTCTCTTTTCATAAGAAATTTTTTAAACATTTTTGAAAAATATAAAATTTCTAAATTTAAGGATTTTTCATTGTTGGTGTTGACCAACCTTAACATGTTCTATACAAGTTTACATATGCATGTAGTATTTGTATATACTTTTTCGATAGCCCTTTTAAAAGCGGCAAACTTCAATAACAATAAAATGATCGACTAGTTGGATTTGTTTAATTGGATACAGCTGTATGTTTTAATTGAATTTATTTTTCAATATTAAATTTTATTATCAACAAAAACGATACACCGACAGAAACCACCTACACATACATAATGAATTTTATTCAATTACAATATAAAATTTGTATGCTAGTGGACAAGTTTAAGGATATTTTTTTTGTTGTTATTTTATTTCGACGTTTATTTCAATGATATTAAAGAAGGCTTAAATGGAAAATAAAATTTGAACCATATGAAGACCGGGACAAAAACTATAGCAGTTTAGCCAAAATTGCAATTAGCAAGCTAAAGCCGTAGAACAAAGGCAATACAAATTAAAAATTAACAAATGTATCAAATAAATATAATTAGCTAAATACGTTGGAGAATTTTAATTTGAAACTATTATCCCTCGAAACATTATACTAATAAGAGGAAAATATGTAAGACTAATAATCAAAATTATTCTAAATCAAAAAATTGTTTTGGCTTAAATTTGTTTCATCATTTCTTAAACTTTTTTAAATTTTTACTAAACATTTTCTTAAACAGATACTGAAAAAACAAACTTTTATATTGTTGTTATTTTTTTGTTTATAAAAAACAAAAGATACCATATTCACATAATAACAATTTACATAATAGTCCTTTAAGTCTTTTAGAAACACTTACATGAAATGCAAAAAGGATACAAACAAATACATTGACAAAAAACATTAAAATAAACACATGTAGATTTTTTAAATGGATGTCACTGTGGCTGCATTAAAACATAACCCGAAGGCAAAACTCATCTACAACAAATAAAAACAGCAAGTGCTTTTGAATAGCAGGCACAGTGTAATGAAATATAAAATTTTTTTCAAAAATTTCATATTTTTATAAATTTTTCAAAAATTTCTTAATTTTATAGGAAATTTAAAAAATTTCTAATTTTTATAGGAAATTTTTCAAAAATTTCTTATTTTTAAAGGAAATTTTTCAAAAATTTCTTATATTTATAGTAAATTTTTCAAAAATTTCTTATATTTGTAGGAAATTTTTCAAGATTTTCTTATTTTTAAAGGCAGTTTTTTAAAAATTTCTAATTTTTATAGGAAATTTTTCAAAATTTTCTGATTTTTAAAGGAAATTTTTCAAAAATTTCTAATTTTTATAGCAAATTTTCCAAAAATTTCTTATTTTCATAAGAATTTTTTGTAAAATTTTTCATTTTAATAAAAAATTAAAAAAAAAATTATAAAATAATTTTCGAATATTTTTTTTTTCTTTCTTGTTTTTAATTTCTTGTTTTTATATTAAATTTTTCAAAAGTTTTTAATTTTTATATAAAATTTTGAAAACATTTCTTATTTTTGTTTATAATTTTTCAAAAATTTCTAATTTTTATAGGAAATTTTTCAAAAGTTTCTTATTGTTATAGGAAATTTTTCAAAAATTTCTTATTTTTATAGGGAATTTTTCAAAAATTTCTTATTTTTATAGGAACTTTTCAAAAATTTCTTATTTTTATAGGAAATTTTTCAAAAATGTCTAATTCTTATAGGAAATTTTTCAAAAATTTTCAAATTTTATAGGAAATTTTTCAAAAATTTCTTATTTTTATAGGAAATTTTTTAAAAATTTCCTATTTTTATAGGAAATTTTTCAAAAATTTCTTATTTTTATAGGAAATTTTTTAAAAATTTCCTATTTTTATAGGAAATTTTTCAAAAATTTCTTATTTTTATAGGAAATTTCCTATTTTTATAGGAAATTTTTCCAAAGTTTCCTATTTTTATAGGAAATTTTTTAAAAATTTCCTATTTTTATAGGAAATTTTTCAAAAATTTCCTATTTTTATAGGAAATTTTTCAAAAATTTACTATTTTTATAGAAAATTTTTCAAAAATTTCCTATTTTTTTAGGAAAATTTTCAAAAATTTCCTATTTTTTAGGAAATTTTTCAAATATTTCCTATTTTTTCAGGAAATTTTTCAAAAATTTCCTATTTTTTTAGGAAATTTTTCAAAAATTTCCTACTTTTATAGAAAATTTTTCAAAAATTTCCTATTTTTATAGGAAATTTTTCAAAAATTTCCTATTTTTATAGGAAATTTTTCAAAAATTTCCTATTTTTATAGGAAATTTTTCAAAAATTTCCTATTTTTATAGGAAATTTTTCAAAAATTTCCTATTTTTATAGGAAATTTTTCAAAAATTTCCTATTTTTATAGGAAATTTTTCAAAAATTTCCTATTTTTATAGGAAATTTTTCAAAAATTTCCTATTTTTATAGGAAATTTTTCAAAAATTTCCTATTTTTATAGGAAATTTTTCAAAAATTTCCTATTTTTATAGGAAATTTTTCAAAAATTTCCTATTTTTATAGGAAATTTTTCAAAAATTTCCTATTTTTATAGGAAATTTTTCAAAAATTTCTTATTTTTATAGGAAATTTTTCAAAAATTTCTTATTTTTATAGGAAATTTTTCAAAAATTTCTTTTTTTTATAGGAAATTTTTCAAAAATTTCTTTTTTTTATAGGAAATTTTTCAAAAATTTCTTATTCTAAAAGGAACTTTTTCAAAAAATTATATTTTCTTATAGGAAATTTTTCAAAAATTTCCTATTTTTATTGGAAATTTTTCAAAAATTTCTTATTTTAAAAGGAACTTTTTCAAAAAATTATATTTTTTATAGGAAATTTTTCAAAAATTTCCTATTTTTATAGGAAATTTTTCAAAAATTTCTTATTTTATAGGAAATTTTGCAAAAATGTCTTATTTTAATAGTTAATGTTTCGAAAATTTTCCTGTTTTTATAGAAAATTTTTCAAAAATTACCTATTTTTGTAGGAAATTTTTCAAAAATTTCCTAATTTTTTAAGAAAATTTTTAAAAATTTTATATATTTTTAGGATTTATTTTTTTTTTTAATTTTACAATTTTTTAGAAAATTTTTCAAAAATTTCTTAGTTTTGCATAAAATTTTTCAATAATTTGCTATTTTTTTAGGATTTCTATTAAAAATTTTAAATGTTTTTCAGGAAATAAAAAAAAATTCCTTGGTTTTAGGAAAATTTTCAAAAGTTTCCTCTTATTTTGGAAAATTTTCAAAAGTTTCCTCTTTTTTAGGAAAATTTTCAAAAATTTCTTATTTTTTTTTAATTTTTCAAAAATTTCCTATCTTTTATTAAATTTTCCAAAATTTCGTATTTTTTTGGAAAATTTTCCAAAATTTCCTATATTTGTAGGAAATTTTTCAAAAGTTTGCATTTTGATAGGAAATTTTTTAAAAATTTATATGTTTTTAACAAAAAATTTGCTATTTTCATAGGAAGTTTTTCAAACATTTCCAATTTTTAAGGAAATTTTTTAAAAATTTATTATTTTTAAAAATTTCTTATATAGAATTTTTCCAAAATCTTTTTATTTTTATAGAAAATTTTTCAAAAATTTTCTACGTTTTTTTTTTAATTTTTAAAAAACTTCTAATTTTTTTGAGGAAATTTTTCGTATTGTTTTATTTTATTATTAATTTTTAAAAAATTTTTTATTTTGATGCAAAGTTTTGGAAAAATTTTATATTTTTATAGGAAATTAAAAAAAAAAAAAATCCTACTTTTATAGGAAATTTTTCAAAAAGTTCCTATTTTTAAAGGAAAGTTTTCAAAAATTTTGTATTTTTAAAGGAAAGTTTTCAAAAATTTTATATTTTTATAGGAAATTTTTCAAAATTTTCTTATTTTTTTGCTTTCACTGTTAGTTGTCTCATTGGATAGTGGAATAAAAATAATAGGAAGTGAAAATGAAATGAAAATGAGAAACTGAATTGTAAGGAAAATTACTAAAGACGTCATTTGTTTTCTTAAGGATGCATATTCCTTGTATTCGCCTGTGAATGAGTGAATGTTTGCATATAAAATGGTTTGTTTTTTTCCGCTTCCATTACAAACATATTAAGCTTCTTTTTCATGTTTCTTGTATTATTTTCTTAATACTTTTGGGTTATTTTCTCCTTTTGCTTCTTTGCATATAACGTCTTTGTTTGTTTATTGTATGTATCTGTTTAACCCCATGTTAGAGAGTAGGTCATAAGTTAATTGGCTTGGTAACACTCTGTAATAAAGCATTTCTTAAACAAACCCACAAACATACAAATGGATTTACCACAGAAATGGATACATATGTAAATTTATATCAAAATATTGTTAAGAGTGTCCAAAAAATGGGTTTATGGTATCAGAAAAAGAATGAGCCCTATTGTATCGCTTAAAAATGACATGTTTTAGGTGTCGCGCAAATGCTTTTATATTTTGTTACATATGGACTTAAATCAAATATACTTAGATTTAATCAAAACCATGAACACCCTAATATTCATTTACTTTAATGTTTATGTATGTATGTGTATAAATATACAGTAATGTGTTAGTTTGCTAAATATGCGATTGTATGCGTTTAAGTGTATGTGCATGTGTCTATGTTTATGTTATGTTTATTGTTGTTGTCTTATTTTTTTTGTGACTAGAAACAGTTACTGCAATGTTTTATATCGTTTATGCAATTGTAAACATTTCCGGTTCATGTTTGATATTGACAACAAACTTGTTTTTTTATTGTATTTTTTTATGCTTTTCTGTTTTGATGTTTTTGTTATTTGTGGTTTGTTGTTTTTAGAAAATGTGGTATATTTTTCCTATTTCGAAAATATTTTTGCATATATGCATATTTTATAAATATTTAGTGTGTTATAATAAACATATGGGAGGAGATGACAAATGTTTTAGTAAATTTTTTGCATTAAAGGCTTAAATTTTTAAGATCTTTAAATAGCTTATATATAATAAAAAGCGAATTTTACATAAAACTTAAGAAATTGACTTTGATTTCGAAAAATTCCTTTCAAAAACGCAACATTTAACCAAAAATTTTTTTAAAAATTTCATATAAAAATAAAAAAAATGTTGAAAATTTTTTTATAAAAATAAGAATTTTCTGAAAATTTTCCTATATAAAAAATTTCCTTTCAAAATAAGATATTTTTGAAAATTGTCTATAAAAATAAGAAATTTTTGAAAATTTCCTATAAAGATAAGAAATTTTTAAAAAGTTTCCTATAAAAATAAGAAATTTTGAAAAAATTTCCTATAAAAATAAGGAATTTTTGAAAAATTTCCTATAAAAATATGAAACTTATGTTTAATTTCCTCTAAAATAAGAAATTTTTGAAAAACTTCTTTGACAAAGAAAAATTTTTATAAAATTTTCTAAAAAAATTTGAAAATGAGATGACAATGAGAAATTTTCTAAAGATTTCCTAAAATAATTAGAATTTTTTGAAATATTTTCTAAAAAATGACAAATTTTTGAAAAATTTCATAAAAAATAATTAAGAAATTTTTGAAAAAATCACCAAAAAAGTAAGAAATATTTTATAGATTTCCTATAATAATTGGAAATTTTTGAAAATTTTCCTAAAAAAATAATAAATTTTTGAAAAATTTCCTATAAGAAATAAGAAATTTTTGAAAAATTTCCTACAAAAATAGGAAATTTTTGAAAAATTTCATCGAAAAAAATATGAAATTTTTGAAAAATTTCCTTGAAAAATAGGAAATTTTTGAAAATTTTCCTTGAAAAATAGGAAATTTTTAAAAAATTTCCTAGAAAAATAGGAAATTTTTGAAAAATTTCCGTCAAGTAAATATTTTGAATATTTTGTACAAAAAAAAAGAAATTTTTAAAATATTTTCCACAAAAATAAGAAATTTTTGAAAAATTTCTTACCCAAATTTGAAATTTTTAAAAATTTCCTGTAAGCATATGAAATTTTTGGAAATTTTCCAATAAAAATAAGAAAATTTTAAAAAATTTCCTATACAAAAAAAAAAAAAATTTTTGAAAAATTTCCTATATAAATAAGAAATTTTTGAAAAGTTTCCAATAAAAATAAGAAATTTTTGAAAAATTTCTTTTAAAAATAATAAATTTTTGAAAAATTTCCTAAAAAAAATAATAAATTTTTGAAAAGTTTCCTATAAAAATAAAAAATTTTAAAAAATTTCGTATAAAAATAGGAAATTTTTGAAAAATTTTCTATAAAAATAAAAAATTTTGAAAAATTTTTTATAAATATAGGAAATTTTTAAGCACAAGAAATTTTTGGAAATTTTCCTATAAAAATAAGAAAGTTTTGAAAAAATTCCTATACAAAAAAGAAGTTTTGAAAAATTTCCTATACAAAACAGATCTTTCAAAAATTTCCTACAAAAATAAGGAATTTTTTAAAATTTTCCGATAAAAATAAGAAATTTTTAAAAACTTTTATAAAAAATAAGAAACTTTTAAAAATTTTCTATAAAATAAAGAAAATTTTTAAAAATTTCTTATTAAAATAGGACATTTTTGAAAAATTTCTTTTTAAAATAGGACATTTTTGAAAAATTTCCTATAGAAATATGAATTTTTTGAAAAATTTCCTTTAAAAATAGGATATTATTAAAAGATTTCTTATTAAAATAGAAAATTTTAGAAAAATTTTCTACAAAAATAAGAAATTTTTGAAAAAATTCCTATAAAAGTAAGAAAATTTTGAAAAATTTTCTATAAAAAAAATATTCTATAAAATACGAATCTTTTTAACTTTTCTATAAAAATAAGAAAATTTGGGATATATTTTAAAAATTTGAGATATATTTTAAAAATTTTGTATAAAAATAAATAAATTTTAAAAATTTGAAAGAAAAAAAATTCCTATAAAAATAGGAACATTTTTAAAAATATTAAAAAAAAAATTTTGAAAAATTTACTAAAACTGCTCAGTCAGCCAAAAACGGTCCAGTCATCTTAAAAGTTCTGAGTCATCATAAACGTGTTAGGCAAAAATGCTAAGTCACTATGAAACTGATGAGTCATCCTAAACAGCTGAGTCACCTGGAATTGATGACTTATCCTTAAACAGCTTAGGATTCATCTTGAACCGTTAAAATAAGCTATAGGAAATATTTAAAGAAGATAAATCTTTGATACTTTTTAGAAACTGAGCTGGATATAGCTGGATATATCAACCAAATTTATAAACGGATAATTAAATTATCTAAGCTTTATAATAGAAATTTTGAATGAAAAATTTAAATTATACAATTGTCATATCAGTTTTCGTTTGAATTAAGGGACAAATTTATATCCCAATAGTTTAATACAAAAAAAAAATTTAAACACGATTCTCGTACTTTTTCGAAGTTATGGGATGTTAGCACTTTTTTCAGGCAACTTCATCAATTCTAAATTTACCGCTTAAGAAGTAGTTGATTTAAATTCTACATGAATATCAAATTTTGATAAAAAAGACCATTTAAATAAATCATCGATATTAAGGCTATACATTTTTGAAGTGACGAGAAGTTTCCAATTTTTAGGGTTGATTGCCTGTCTCTTTTAATTTATTGGACTTTAGATTTATAATCTTAAAAAGTGCTGAAAAAGTAGGCTAATGGACAAGTTGGCATTGAAAAGCACAAGTTTTCAAATGTCATACAGATCGAAAGATTTCTTAATTTTAAGGTTTGCTGGAACCTTTATTATTAGAAAAAAAATGTTTGGATTTGTATCACAGCTCCACAGATTATTCAAAGATGGGGTCAATGTCATGAATTTTTCGTGTTAAATTCAGCCTTGAATACAATCGTACATAATCTTTTCGGATTTTGAGTAGCTTCAAAGCTAGTACCTAATAAAATATTATTCATTCATACTTCAAAAGCTTGGCGTAAAAGCTTAACAAAATAAAAAAACTTTTTAAAAAACTGTAATTGGGATTACAATTTCTGAAGCTCACAGCTTTTTATTAAAAGTTATTGACAAATAGGTCAGATTTAAGAAATTTAATTTCATTTCTTGACTCCTTTCTAATGATTCACAAGAATGGTTATTCTTTAATTCACTTTTTTTTTCATTTCTTTGGCACGTTTAATCAATGGTTTAAAAATAGTTATAAAAATCTTATTAAAATTATACACCGACGCAAAATTTTAGCATCAAATCTTATACATATTTTTGTGACATTTTGATTTATCTGAAATATTTTTTTGCTGGTCTCTAAGCATATTTTTAAACATTTTCCAGTATTTTAATATTTTATAAACATGTGGTTTGGGAAAGAAATTTTTAAATTTTAAAATAAAATTTAGCTTATAAATGACACATAACTCCATTATAAGAATGAATTTTAACTATTTTTTTTAATTCTTGTTCATAATTTTCATTTTTTATTGGTCAAGCGACCACAAAACAGTTTTTAAGCCCAATATTTTTTGAATAAAAAATTTCTGTTTTTTTTTGTAGCTTTTCAATTCACCATTTAGTACACATATGTACATCGTATATATGTAAAGTAAATATTTTTAATGTAGTTAGTTTTTTAATAAACAATTTTTCTTTTTTCAAAAACGAATATTTCTTTTTCCAGTTTTTTTTTTATTCTATAGCAAATTCAATCTAAATATTTGATGACATCCACAAATATATTTGAAAATATTGGTTTTTCAATAGAATTATTGAGTTAAAAAAATAAACGGATTGTTGGAACAAAGAACGAAAAAAAATCACCTTTTTGCTACGATATCACTACTGTCACACCTTAATATTAATTGAAAACTGAAATAAAAAAATTTGCTCTATATTTTTAACACATTTCACATTCATTGGCAAACATATATGTAGCTAAAAATTTAAAAGAATCGAAAAGAAAAAAATTTTAAGCGAAATATACATATAATAATATTAAAAAGTTTGCTTTAGATTTTGTAGTTTCTATTTTATTTCATGAAGAATATGTACCCGTTAAGCGTTGGTAGGCTTGATCGAGGTAAATTTGAACATGAATCATGAAATTAAAAGTAAATAAGACAATTCGATCCGAAAAGGATCGATATTAATTATTCTTAAAGAATGATTATTAGGAAACTTTTTTATCGAAAAAATCGATGGAGATCACTTTTATAGAAAACAAGTAAGAAAGCGCTATAGTCGGTCAAGCCGACCATTCGACACCCTTCACCACTAAGGTCAAAGGTGTTATTTTTCCTGTATAAAGACAAATATTTGCTAAATTTTGCCATCATACAAACATTTTCTCAAAACGTATATATTCAACCTGTTTCCGTCATTTGGACTTATATGAGAGCTAGGGTCAAATCTGGACCGATTATCTCGAAATTTGGCAAATTGTTTAGAGTTGTTACAAAAATTATGGATGCAAAAAATAAACTCAAAATTTTCATTATCTTTAGATTTACGAGCGTTTTAGTGATTTTTTGTCTCATTTAGTGCGTTTTTAAAGAAGAGTTTGTATGGGAGCTATGGTCAAATGTAGACCGATTTCAACAGAATTTGGTACAGTGATTTAAGTTTACATAAGCAGTATCTGTTTTAAATTTCATGAAAAAATATTGATATTTGTGGCCAATATAGCAATTCCGGGAAGTGGGACCTATGGGAGGTACCATAAATAATGGACTGATTTTGACCAATTTCAATAAATATGGTCCCATTATCAAAAACATTATTTGTGCCAAATTTCATCAAATTATCTTTAGAATTGCGACCTGTAGTTTGATTACAAGGTTTAGATGGGGGTCCAGCCGTCCAGCCAGACGGACGGACGGACGGACATCGCTAAATCGACTCAGAGAGTGATTCTAAGTCTATTGGTATACTAAAAGGTGGGTCTAAGACAAATATTTCTATGCGTTACAAACACCAGCACAAACTTATAATACCCTTTCCACCCATGGTGGTGAAGGGTATAATTATTGATATAGATCATTAAAAAAATGATGAAATCTTTTTATAAAAATGACTCCATGGATCATTTTAATTTTTATAAAAAACGATCGTTAAAGATCATTCCTTTAAAAGCGATCGAAGAGACCATTTCTATAGAAAATAATCGATAAAGATCATTTTCATAAAAAATATCTATATAAAATACTTTTATATAAATGACTCCAAAGATCATTTTAATTTTCATAATAAAAAACGATCGGTAGAGATCATTCCTTTAAAAACGATCATTTTTATAGAAATTGATCGAAGATACCATTTCTATAGAAAATGATCGATAAAGATCATTTTAATAAAAAAAAAATTATAGATAAATATTTTTATATAAACGGCTCCAAAGATCATTTTAATTTTTATAAAAAAGGATCGGTAGAGATCATCCCTTTAAAAAGGAACATCAGAGATCATTTTTATAGAAAACGATCAAAGAGACCATTTCTATAGAAAATGATCGATAAAGATCATTTCAATAAAAAAGGGAAAGAAAAAAATCGATAGAGATCACTTTTAGAGAAAACGATCGAAAGACATAATTTTTACAGAAAACGACCAATAAAGATCATAGAAAAAATCGACAAAGTCAATCTTTTTAGAAAATTATTGATAGAGATATTTTGTTAGGAACTGATCGATAGCGATCATTTAATAGAAAACGATCGATAAAGACATATTTATAGAAAACCATCGGAAGAGATCATCTTTATTTAAAACGATCGAACAATTTTTAATAGAAAATGAACGATAGGGATCACTTAAGTAGAGAAAATGATCGATAAAGATCACCAAAATAGAGAAAATCGATAGAGATAATCGAGATAAAAAAAAAAAAACAATTTCTATAGCATACGATCGAACAAAAAAATTTTGTTGCAAAATTTATATCGAAAAAATGTCTATTAAAATAATAAAGCGAATATTTCTTTATACAAATTTTACAAAGAAAAAGTTTCCTAAAAAATGCATATTTCGAAAAATTTTACATTCAAATTTCATTTGGAAAATTTTCTATGAAATTTTTTCATGAAAAATTTTTACTTCTAAAATTTTTTTTAATCGAAAATTTGTTATTTCGAAAATTTTCTATAAATATTGTTATATCGATCATTTTCTATAAAAAATTTTTTCATCTAAAATTTTGTATAAAAAATTTTTCATCGAAAATTTTCTATGAAAAATTTTTACATCGATAACTTTTTTTAAAATATTTTTTAGTTAAAAATTTTCTATAAAATATTTTTTCGTAAAAAATTTTCTAAAAAAAATGTTCATCGTAAATTTTCTATAAAAGATTTTTTTATCGAAAATTTTCTATGAAAAAGTTTTCTTAAAAATATTTTTTCATCGTAAATAATCTATAAAAAATGTTTACATCAAAAATTTTTTAAAAAAATTTCAATCGAAAAATGAATATAGAAAAATTTTCAATTTTCGATGAAATTTTTTTTTATAAATGTATCTTACACAAATTTTCATTAAACAATTTCCCAATAAAAATTATAAAAAATTGTTCATCGAAAATTTCTTACAAGAAATTTTCAATTCGAAAATTTTCTATAAAAAATTTTTAAATCGAAAATTTTCTATAAAAAATTCTTACATTGAAAATTTTCTATAAAAAAATTTTACATCGAACATTTTCTATAAAAAATTTTTTAATCAAAAATTTTCTACAAAAAATTTTTACATTGAAAATTTTCTATAAAAATTTTCTATTAAAAAAATTTTACATCGAAAATTTTCTATTAAAAAAATTTTGCATTGAAAATTTTCTATAAAAAATTTTTACATCGAAAATTTTCTATAAAAAACTTTTTATATCTGAAAATTTAATATAAAAAATTTTTACATCAGAAATTTTCTATAAAAAATTTTTAAATCGAAAATTTTCTATAAAAAGTTTTACATCGAACATATTCTATAAAAGATGTTTACATCGAAAATTTTCTTTAAGACATTTTTACATCGAAAATTTTCTATAAAAAAATTTTACATCGAAAATTTTCTATAAAAAATATTCTATATCGAAAATTTTCTATATAAAATTTTTATATCGAAAATTTTTGCATCAAAAATTTTCTAAAAAAAATTTTATAATAATTTTGTACAAAAAATGTTTACATCAAAAATTTCCTACAAAAATGTTTGCACCAAAAATTTTTTTATCGAAAATTTTCTATAAAAAAAGAATATAAAACTTTTGTGTGGAAAGTTCTTATAATAAAGAATTTCCTACAAAAATTTTTGCACCAAAAATTTTTTTATCGAAAATTTTCTATAAAAAAAGAATATAAAACTTTTGTGTTGAAAGTTTTTATAATAACGAATTTGCTATAAAAAATTTGGTATCTACAATTTATATGAAAAATTTTTACCGATCCGGCGGTGAATTTTTCTAGCATTCACTCATTAACATTTTTATTTTCCATATATTTCAGAATTTTCATAACGGCTAAAAATATCATTTATTTGGTGAAATGGAAGTGGTGGAAAAATATTTTTAATGTTTTTATTCCGCACGTTGGCGTTAGTGAAAATAGTCTCTCTTTTCTCCACATTAACACATTCATTCTCACTAGATGTTTTTGTAGTTTTGGCGGTCGGGCAACAGCAGCAGCAGCAGCAGTCGATGAGGAAAATTGTCACATCTTATTTTTATATACAAAGATATTTTGTTTTTTGTTTAATTTTATTACTCAATCTAAAGTAGAGAAATTCTTAAAGTGTCCCTTTGTGTGTGTGTGTGTGGCTGAGTGTTTGTTAAAGTGTGTCTAATCGATGCAACAACAAAATACACTCAAATATATTAATTATTAATAAGCGAAAAATAAAAACTTTTATATTTATTTTCTTACCAATAAGAAATTGGCCAAGTTGACTGACTATTAATTTTTGTTTTTATTATTTCGTTTTCTCGTCTTATTGCTAATTTTATTTTATTTTTATTTGTATTATTAACTCGGAAAATATTGTGTTTTCAGAATAAATAATATAAATGTTGTCTACGTCATGTGTCTATAAAAATTATAGATATTCATTATTAAAAAAAATAAGAAAAGAAAAATTATAGCAAATTTGTTTTGTTTTATTTTCCATTTTTAAGACAATTTATGGAATTTAAATTAAAATATTTTGGCTGAGAGAATTAGAAAATGACCTTAACAGCTTGATATTTTTATGTTGTTTAGAAAATAGTTAAGTTCAAACTATTTTACAGAAATCCTTATCTTTTTTATGTATTAAGCGAAATAAAACAAAAAATGAGAGGTTTAACTTGTCCTAAATGTTAAAAAATTCAGAGAAAAAAATATTTTCAAAAATTGGTATTAATGGTTAATTTTGTGGTCTAAGTTTGGTGGTCATAAATATAAAATGTCATCATTTATTAATTTAAATTATATTACTAATTTCATTATAAATTTTTTATTTAATACTAATTGGATTCCGGTATTTAAGTGGTGTCTAGTTTTTCTGTCTAGAAATCGCTAAAGAATCGAAACTGGTGATAGAAAATTGGTTAGATTGTCGATAAATGACTCTTTGTGTATAGTTAAGAAGGAAGAAATCTCTCAGAAGCGGCTGGTATTGGCCAAAAGATAACGCCAGACCACAAACGAGCCACACATTTGCAAGTCAGGAGTTCCGTTGGGAATCTCTTATATACATATATCTACCATTTAGTCCGTTTAGTTTATTAACATTTAAATGGCTGAGTGGTATTTGTGTAAATAGTTTTGGAAGTGATGTTTTTAAGTAAGATATGGCTCAATATTTTACGCGCTGTCAGATAGTCATAAAGAACTTTTATATACTCTATCATCATAGTTATTATAATTTAATAATTATCAGCAGGCGTAGGCAGCCCATACCACCAGAAGCCGAAGAGTTTGTGTAATTTTCGTAAATACCACGATCATTAATAACATTCATGAAAATGAGTATTAAAATCATTCAGTTGGAATTTGGATGTTAACACAGTCGGCTGGAAAAGACAAAAACAAAATAAGAAACAAATCAAAGTCCAATTTATAGAAACAAAATACATGGTTCGAGAGAGCAAAGAAATATAATCTCGAACATTGTTGCCACGATACTATTATAATTGTAAACATTAGGAATATTTTTTGTAAATATTGGGAACATTTTTCAAAACAGAAATAAATTCTAATATTGACCAATTTTAGATTTTTAGATATTTTCGATTCAAATATTTTTTTAATAAAAATATTTTTCTTTGAGAAAATTTTTTGAAATATTTTTCTTTTTAATAGAATTTCTATAAAAAAAAATTCTATTAAAAAAAATTTTATAGAAAACGTTTTGATAAAAAAAAATTTCTATAAAAAAATTTTCTATAAAAAAATGTTTGATAAAAAAATATTATATACAAAATTTTTGATAAAAAAAAAATTTCAAATTCGCATTTGATCCCAAATCTGTTACATTTATTTATTAATGTAATAGACCAATTTGTTGATAAAAAGCCAAAAAATGTTTGCGGAGAAACCAAAATTCATCGAAAATTCTTTTATAAAAAAATTTTCTATAGAAAAATTTTTGATAAAAATATTTTCTGTAGAAAAACTTTTTATAAAAAAATTTCTCTTGAAAAGTTTTTGATAAAACATAAAAAGATTTTCCATAGAAAAATTTTTGATAAAAAAATGAATAAAAAATTTTTTAAAGAAAAATTTTTAATAAAAATATTTTTCTTTGGAACATTTTTTTGAAATATTTTTTTTTAGAAAATTTTTGAAAAAATTTTCTAAGGCTAAATTTTTGGTAAAAGAATTTTCTATCGAAAAATTTTTGTTAAAAAGTTTTGAATAGAAAAATTTTTGATAAAATATTTTCTATAGAAAAATTTTTGATAAAAAAATTTTCTATAGAAAAATTTTTGTCAAAAAAGTTTTGAAGAGAAAAATTTTTGTGAAAAAAGTTTTGAAGAGAAAAATTTTTGATAAAAAATTTTCTATAGAAAAACTTTTTATATAAAAATT
This sequence comes from Stomorhina lunata, assembly GCA_933228675.1. Classification (NCBI taxonomy): domain Eukaryota; kingdom Metazoa; phylum Arthropoda; class Insecta; order Diptera; family Rhiniidae; genus Stomorhina; species Stomorhina lunata. Next base: position 53,006,403 of record OW121742.1, read on the forward strand.
TCTACTGAAAATTTTTTGATAAAACATAATAAAATTTTCTATAGAAAAATTTTTGATAAAAAAATGAATAAAAAATTTTTTATAGAAAAATTTTTAATAAAAATATTTTTCTTTGGAACATTTTTTTAAATATTTTTTTTTAGAAAATTTTTGAAAAAATTTTCAAAGGCTAAAGTTTTGATAAAAGAATTTTCTAAGGCTAAAGTTTTGATAAAATAATTTTCTATATAAAAATTTTTCTTAAACAGTTTTGAATAGAAAAACTTTTGATAAAAAATTTTCTATAGAAAAATTTTTGATAAAAAAATGTTCTATAGAAACATTTTTGATAAAAAAATTTTCTATAGAAAAATTTTTGGTAAAAAAATAATAAAAAATTTTTATAGAAACATTTTTGATAACAAAATTTTCTATAGAAAAATTTTTAATAAAAAAAATTTATATAGAAAAATTTTTGATAAACAGATTTTCTATAGTAAAATTTTTGAAAAAAAAAAACATTTTATTTGGAAATTTATTATTCGAACTTTAAATTGAATTAATTGAAAAGTTGGATTTATCAGGCTTGCGTTCATTTTTAATTTTCAAATTATTAATTTAAAAGTAATAATTTGGAGAAAAACGGACAAAATTATTTTTGAAAGCGGCTCAGTGGATTGCAATTTCTGTCCCGCCACAGGACGTCATCAGCACTTAGCGCCCTCGACCACAGTCGATGTGTTAAATTGTAGAGATAATCATCAATTTAACTCATTGAGTTTGATCGAACATCACTATGTTTAATTGATTGTGTATTATCCTATTACTTTGGCACGTTGCATTTACATATACATACATACATTCATGTAATTTACTTACATATGTGAACACTGTTACTATTCTAAAAATAACACCAAACCAAAAGTCTCTGCAATTTAACAACTCGACTGTGGTCGAGTGCGCTAAGTGCTGATGACGTCCCGTGGCGGGACAGGAACCTCAGTCCACTGAGACGCTTTCAAAAATAATTGTTTCATAACAAATTGTGTCTTTTGGTTTCTCAATTATGATGTTTTTAGTCTTGTGCGAGCTTCTATTGCCGTTTTGGATAATTATTCGTCTTTGTCGATTATCATAGCTCATTTCGTTAAGGCGCTATTGCGCCTTTAACTAACGGACAGACGGACATAAACTTTTTCCTTTTTTGTATTTTTCCGTAAGTTTTTTATATGGGATTGTAACCAAATTTGAGACACTGGCTGGTATTGGCATAGGACTTTTTTGTGCTAAATTTAGTGTCATAGCTACATATTGCAGTTTATCATTTATTGGCACTTAAGTGTATTTTAGGTGGAGTTTAGGGTGTTTTCGTAAATTTTTTGTATGGGAGCTATGGTCAAATGTAAACCGATTTAAATGAAATTTTATATGCTGCCTAGTACTTATGTGAAACTTTTATATATCAAATTTTATCATCATAGCTATTATAATTTGTCATTTATTAGCAAATAAGCGATTAGCCTAGACGAGGTTATACGGGAGCTATGGTCAAATGTCAACCGATTTTGCTCGTTTTCAATACCAAAATTTTCCAAGAAATGAAGTATATTTATCCCAAATTTTAGTGACCTTTCTTTAAGGTTTTATCGTGCAGACAATAAACAGACAGACAGACGGACATCGCTCAATCGTCTTAGAATTTCATAAGGATTCATAATATAATTTAATTTTGGTTTTTGAGCTAATATTTAGGAAATTACATACGGAAGGACAATCTCAATATACCTTCCATTCTTTTTGATGGTGGGTACAAAAATATATTAAAAATTCCTATATAAAGACTATTCTGATACTGTCGAAATTCTTAAATTTTTACTCATACTAACTTAAATGACTATAGCTTTTTGTATGTAATGCTTACATTAAAGTTCACCCTGAACTTTATAGAAGTGAATTTTTTTCGATTTATTTTTAATATTCCTTTTTTCCAAAAGATTATCTTTATATCCATTTGTTGTTTCATTTGAATTCTACTTAATGCTTATGTTATTTATGAAATGTAAAATGTGTAAGTATAATTTTAACAGGATATTCAAACAACATGTTTTTCTTTAATTTTATTTTACAGTTTTTTGCGCTTCTCTACCCCACTTTCTTTTATTGTGATTTCCAATATGTATTATCATGTACTTTAAGTTATTTTTATTGCCGTACACCCTCCCCAAATCGCCATCAAACTGAGAAAAAAAAAAACCAAAGTTGAAATGTCTTTCAAATTGTTGTAGTTTTTTTTTTTTTTGTTTCTTGTGTTGCATTATTGTTGTTGCTGCTGTTGTTGGACTTTATGTTCATGTTGATTATATTAAAAATCGTTAACATTATGGCCATGTTCTTTCTTCTCTGTAGCTTAAGTCTGTGATTTTTTTAACATTTGAGTATATATTTTTTTGTTCTTTATTTTATTTAATTTTTTTTTCGTTCCATAATAAAAAACGGAAATATTGTGTTTATGTTGTGAATTATAGAAAGTTTATCAAGAAGAACAAGTGGAAAATGTTTGCTTTCTTTTAGTCTGAGTTATAGGAATTTATTTTTTGTTTTATTTCTAAAGAAAAGAAAAAACTCAAATTTGTTTCGTTTTTTTGTTGTTGTTGTTGTTGTTGTTGTTTTTTTGTTATTACTGTTGTGGTACCGTGTGCTCATAATTACAGTTGTGAGTAGATTTTGTTTGGTGTGAGAATTTGAAACAAAAATTTTTTTTTTTTGAAACAAAGAAAAAAGTTTAACAAACGAACAAAACTTTTTTGAAAACTTAAACGGTGTTATGAAAAATCAAATAAATAAAGCAAAACTTTTGTGTTTTTGATAGCTTACATTATGAAGGTGGAGCAGGGGGTAGGCTATCAATACATCAAAAAAAATTGTTGTTTTAAATTGTATTTTAAATTTAAGGTATTTGTTAAAAAGTACTCTACAGTCAGCATATAGAGGATGGCCCTTACTTGAATTATAACTGGCAGGATAAACTTCTACAGATAGTTATATGGTCTATAGTTATATGGTCTATATGATGATAAATTATGTCTAATTTTTAAATTTCTTTATTTACAACATACAATTTTTGGTGCATATCCTTAGGCGCGTTTTTAAGGACATGAATTTTCATTGGAAAAACTATTTCATTTATTTTTGTTTTTGACTATTTGAAATAAAGCTTTGTTTGTTTTCTTAAATATTCCATTATTTTTTCTTGTAAAAATTGTTTATTTTTGGTTGAAATTTCTCAAAAATTAAGAGATAACCTATTTTTTGCCATAAAAGTGGGCTCTTAAACTTTGGACGCGATGCGCGCCCGTAGAACGTTGTCCGATTTGGCTCAAATTTTCAGAACTAAACCTTTAGACCTAGTGCCATTATATTCCGTTGAAAAACATTTGAAATCAAAGAAAAAAAACTTTCCTATAGCATATTTTCCGGTTTACTGGCCAATCCAAAACGAAGGTAAATTCCAGAGAATCAATGACTTTGATAGCGTTTTGTTACCGATAAGACCTTCGACTTTAAGGCATATCTAAATCACTGTTTGATAATTAATTTATGTTTATCCTTCGATAGCCAACCTCTTAATGATTTAGTTTATAATCTAACTAGCTGTTTGGACCCGGCGTTGCCCGGGTTGATAAAAAAAGATTTTTACTTATATAAAAATTAACAATGAACTAAAAATATCAAACAACATACAGATAGACAAACAGACGAGAACATTTTTTGATATAAATAGATCATTAAAAAATTATCAAACAGTCGTCAAACAATCATTAAACAATTGTAAAATCTAATAACCTTAAAAAAATCGCCATTCAATCGTTAAAAAATCATTAAAAATCATTGAATAGTCGTCAGTCAATCATCAAACAACTGTTAAACAATCATCAAACAATCGTCAAAAAATCTCCAGTTTGTAGTTAACTAAAAATCAAACAATCATTAAAAATCTTCAGACAATCATAAGTCAATCAAACATCAAACAACTATTTAACCATCATTTGGAAAAAAAACTGTCTTCATATATGCAAACGTTCTCAAGTGATGCAATTTTAAAGAAAAAGTAAATGTTGTCCTCATTTTTCGATTCCCAGGTAATTATTGGTCCATTCTCAAAAAATTCAAAAAGCGAAAAACTATAGTGAGAAAATATCCACATTTCAAACTTTACTTAATTCGGTTTAGTCGTTTTGATCTTTTTATTCATATTTATCATTTTTAATATTTGACTTATATGGGAAGGGCCACACCCACTTGAGATTTCAAAAAAAAATCTTACCTATTTTACCCAACGGTCACACCTTAAAATATTGCCAAAATTTCAGATAAATCGATTCGCTCGGTCTTCCGTATTTGTCAGTTTTAATATTTGACTAACATGGGAATGGTTACGCCCACTTGAGATTTAACATATCGTCAAAATTTGAGAAAAATCGGTACTGATACTGATACCGATATTAATACTAATATACTAATAATGATACTAATACTGATACTAATGCTTATAACGATACTAATACTATTAACAAATTATGACACTAACACTGTACTTATACTAACACTAATACTTAGACTAATACTGACACTAACTGTCGGAGATCAAACTAGTGCTTTACTAGTACTTAACTAATACCAAAAGTACCAGTACTAGTTCCCAACTGTAAACTTTCCTATACCATCTTAATGTTCAAATTAGCATTGAGTGTGTTTAGAAAATTACTAGTACCATAGGTTCTAGTAGTGCACTAGTACATTTTGGTACAATGAGTTGCAATGGAACCAGTTTAATACTAGTACTAATGTATGTAAAAAGTCCCCATATTGTGGTCCCTTTTTCCTTTGTTCCCCTAATAAAAATTACCCTTAATTATAAATTTTTCAATAGTTTTATTTATTAGATTAATTAAAAAAAAATATTAAATTTAATCATGTGATTTAGGTCTTCAATTTCAGCGTTTTCATTGCTTTCCATATTTTCTTTTTCTAATTTTTCCAAACGGTTGGTTGGTCTTTTGTAGTTGCAAGGCTTTTCTGAAGACGATATCGGGACCATCGGTAAATACAGCAATGGCATTTAAATAATTAAACATGAGTAAGCAGAATTTTACGATTACGCACTGGATTTAAGATTACATTTTTTTTACATACCTATTCTTCTGTTATCCTTGACTCCCAATGGAGCATAGGGCCTCAATACCTATTATTTCTTTTTTGAGATTCTGCTTTTCAACGCTAAATTCATTTTTATTTTAATTTTTTTAATATTTTCTATTTTTTATTGTTTTTTATATATTCTATTTTTTAATTTTTTGTTGACAAAAACCAAACTTCAATACAAAAATACAAAATTGTCGTAGGCTTGCCAAGTTATTTATTTTATAACGGAATGTTTAAAGTCTTTTAATTGATATAGCAATCCTTTTTAAAAGAGAAAAGCCGATGAATAAAATTACGTTTTGTATTTAAGTATTTTATTCTTAAATATATAAATAGAACAAAATATACTTAAATAAATTTTAAAAGCAGTACCAAAACAGATATAGACGAATTTTTGTTCCATTAAACAAAATTCTATCGATCTGCAAGTGGTGCACTAAAACCACTTCGAGAACTAGTACTTTTCTACTAAAGTTTCAACTCCGTTTGCACTAGTACTTGCTGTAGTAGAAAATTACTAGTAACTTTTAGACAATTGACACTCAATCTCCTACAGGGTACTAATGATACTAATACTGACACAAAAAGTGATACTAATACTTACACAAATACTGATACTAGTGCTGACACTTAAATTGATACTTATACTTAAATCACTCGTTTGTAATACTGATACTAATACTTATACTAATAATGATACTAATTCTGATACTAATACTAATATTATCACTTTTACTAATACTGATACTAATACTGATACTTATAAAGATACTAATACTAATATTAATACTGATAATACTGGCACCAATAATATTATTAATACTGATCTAATACTGATACTAATATTGATACTTATAATGATAATAATGCTGATAATAATAAAGATACTGTCAGTATTAGTATCTGTATTAAATTGATACTAATACTGATAGTAATACTAATCTTACTATGTACAACACCTAACAACTTTCTGTAAGATAGAGCAACTATTTTATTCGACTTAAGCCATCACATTTGATAAAAAATTTCACATTTGTCATTTCCATTAAAGTTTTCTATTATTTTATTTTTTCAACATAAATTCAAGGTGTCTGCCAATAATTTTGTTTAATGTCAAACCGTGTTTTTTTAATATCTCGAATACTAAAAATCTCTATTTCGTATTTGTTTAATTTCTTTAAAATTTAACATCTAATCTCGTAACACTGTTTCCGTAAGTCATGGGATTAATTTTATTTTTTTTTTTTTTTCAGCAAAAACTTTTTGTTTGTTTTAATGTTTTCAAACATAAAGAAAAAGCTGAAAATTTAATAAGCAAATTGAAGCTATTATTAACTTTTTTAATTTATTATTACATCCCTCTGTTTGCCGAAGTACGAGTATATGTGAGTTTTTTCACTTTTCAACAATTCAATTATTAGTTATTTGAGTTAAACTTTATCAGCTGTTTTTTTGTCTTTGTCTTCTATTCTATGATGATGCTTTTTAGAAACTACCAAAAACTAATTTGATTATAATGAACTTGGAATTCCATTTAAATTTTTTTCTTTCTTATTTTTTTTTTCAATTCGACAAAATGTTTTTCTAAAAAAGTTGTAAAATTTATACAATCACTTTTTTCTGCCATTTTTGTCACAAAAAATTTAAAAACAAAAAAAGATCGCAAAGGAGGAAACAACAAGAGCAAAATGTCCAAACTAACGCGCAAATAAATTAAAACACTAAAACAATTAATTAGAAAAAGGAAGAAGCAAAAGAAAACTTTGTTAGACCGAGCATTAATAGAAATACTCTCGTTGTACTATTTCATTCACTTTTAGCAACTAAAGGAGGAATAATATAAATGAAGGACAGTGGTCGGATTTGTAGCAAAAAAGGTTAAAATTTAAATTTTTATAAAAAATCTTTAGGCTTTGAAGTCTTTTTTTTTATTTATTTATTTTTATTTATTCATTTTTATTTATTTATTTATTATTAAAGTCTATGGAAAAAAAAAAAATCCTTACAGACTATTACATTAAAATAGATTTGAAAGAGTAATATAAATTTGAATCTTAATTAGGTATTTAAATATGTTAGTACCTGGTTGACCCAGCCTTGCTCGGAGCTTTATGATAAGCATTTTGAGGAAAATTTTAAAGTTTTTATATATTTTATATTATAAAGTGCTAAAATAAATTTAGAGGAAAGACATTGTAGAAATATTCAGTTAATTTTGAATTATTTAATTTATTTTGTCCGACCAACACATAGTTTGCATAGTTTACAGTTTAACTCATTTTGAATAATTTTGGAAATTATTCATATCAACAGAAACCTCCGTCGACTCATGCGCAACAACTTTGCTAAAGATTATAGTCTGATCAAATGCACAGTTTACAATTTAATTCATTTTGAGTAGTTTGCAGTGGCGCCACCTGAAGTTGTTCATACCATATAAGAAACCTTTGTCTGCTTATTCGTAACAACTTTGCTTATGATTATAACATGATCAAATGCACAGTTTACGATTTAATTCACTTTGAGTAATTTTCTGTGGCGCCACCTGTCGGACTTTACTCATTCCAATTCATAAACCTTCTTCGGCTTATCCGTAACAACTTTGCTGAAGATTATAGCATGATTAAATGTACAGCATACGATTAAATTGACTTTGAGTAAATTTCAGAGGCGCCACCTGTCGAAATTTCTTCATACCAACTAAGAAACCTTCGTCGGCTCATATGCAACGACTTTGCTAAAGATTGTAGCATGATTAAATGTACAGATTACGATTAAATTGACCTTGAGTAAGTTTCTGTAGTGCCACCTATCGGAAATTATTCATACCAACTAAAAAGCCTTCGTCGGCTCATGCGCCACAACTTTGCTAAAGATCATAGCATGATCAAATGTACAGTTTACGATTTAATTAATTTTTAGTAATTTTTAGTGGCACCATCTGTCGGAAATTAGTCTTATCAACTTTAACCATCGCCGGCTTATCCGCAACATCTTCGCTAAAGAGCATAACATGATCAAATTTACAGTTTACTATTCTATAAAGAACATACATACAGACAAACATTCATTTGTTTAAAATAATACTAATTTTTCCCCCTTTTTATTCCCTAATTTCTAAAAGTTCCATATGTATATTTGGTACTTTTTTGGTGCCATTTTTTTAAAACGCATTTACCATAATGTATAATGTTCCTATTCATATTACTTTGGAGATGTTAAGTTATAATTTTATCCCTTTTTTACCCATTTTGGCTCCAAAATCAAAAAAGTACCAAATACATGTTTCATGTTTCTTTTACATCTATTGATTGCAGTACCAAGTTTCTTTCTATATTCTTTAGTTTAAAATATAAGAGTGGGTTAAAAAGCTGCCAAAAAAACTATTTTCACCATTTTTTACCCCCTATCGGACATAGTTTCAAAAAAGTACCAAACACCTGTCCGCTTATTTTCATAGCTATTTAAAACGTAATTTTAATTTTGTTTCTATTTCGATTTTTTTCCCTTTTTACCCGTTTTTACCCTCTTAGAGGTAAAAGTTTCAAAAGTCCCTTCTTCTTCGACCTATACATCAAAAAAGATACCCACTGTCCAAATTTTATCAAAATCGTTAGAGCCGTTTTCGAGATATATATATATATATATATATGTATATATATATATATATATATATATATATATATATATATATATATATATATATATATATATATATATATATATATATATATATATATACATATATATATATAAATACATACATACAATTATTGCTCGTTTAAGAATATAAGATAAGATAAGTTAATTCTTTGTTTGACAGTTTTTGTAGATAATGAGAAATCAATAATATTATATAAGTCGTTGAAATCTTTACAAATCCTTCTAATGGGGTCAGCATCAGCATAATTTCTGCGGAAAACTTCTATAAATAGCGGCCGAAAATTACCAGTAAGTCTTTGCGGGACGTTAAAGAAAATGTTGTGTATTACAAATTCAGCGTTAACTTCACCATTAATTAAGTTGAGAAGGAATGATACATTGAGCATGGTACGACGGCTCTGCAGTGTCGGCAATCTTATAAGCAACAATCTACTACGGTACGATGGTAGGTTAACTCCAGGATTCCAAGACAATCCACGTAGGCAAAATAATAAAAACTGTTTTTGAACCGATTCAATGTGATTTATATGAATATTGTATTGCGGGTCCCAGATTATAGATCCATATTCAAGGATAGGCCTAACGAGAGAAATATATAGTCTTTTTGTTATGTGTGGACCTGAAAATTCTTTGGACCATCGTTTGATAAAGGCTTAGTGTTCCTCTAGCTTTATTTACGGTCATATGAATATATGCAATAAAATCAAGTTTTATATCTAATAAAACTCCCAGGTCTAGAATGCTATCAACCAAATCCAGTCGATGGGTACCCAAAAAAATAGCTGGTTTCAAATAATTTTTTTCTGGAAAATCGCATACATTTGCATTTAAGCAGATTTAGCTCCATAAGATTATAGTTGCATCATTTTTGAAAATTATTTAAATCAGTTTGAAATTCTGAAACACATGAAGGGTGTTTATAGCTAAAGAAAACTTTTACATCATCAGCGTAGAGCAAAATTTTAGCATATTTTATAACATTAGGTAAGTCGTTGATGAATAAAGAAAATAGGATAGGTCCTAAATGACTACCCTGAGGTACACCAGAAAAAACAGGAACGGATTTGGAGGTAGTATTCTTGAAACGCACTCTTTGATATCGATTGGTTAGATAGGATAAAATCCAATTGATGCTATTTGGCGAGACATTCCAATATTGAACTTTTCTGGGTACACAGTCATAGAAATGTGCCAGGCAATATCACTGCGGACAACCTAGCGAAAGGTGGTGCTCTCCTTGGTCAGGAGAACACTGACCAATTCATAGGTTTACCGCTTTCTGCATGCAAACTGCTCATTAAGCAGTTTCTTTTTAGGTCCGCACAGACCAACTGGTCCACAGAATTGACCTGTTCGATATCTAGACTTACATGGCCAACTTACGACTGTAAGCGTTCTGCAATCTTGGTTAGCCTTCCGCGCCAAAGACTTCGCACCCTCATCTCAGTACTCACAGGACACTGGGTGATAGGTTCTCATGCTAAAGAGTGCTCTAAATAAAATTTGTAGTTGGATTTTCTTAAATAAAAATCAAACCTTTTAATATAAAAACTTTACAAAATATTATTTTATTAAATATTATTCTTGGAAATATTTCCTGTGTTCTTCAATTCCTTTTTTACCAGAGCCCAATACCTTTCCACAGGCCGAAGTTCTGGACAGTTAGGTGGATTTGCCTCTCGTGGTACAAAAATGACATTATTCTTTGAGTACCACTCAAGTGCCATTTTTCCATAATGGCATGATGCCAAATAGGGCCAAAAAAATGTAGTCACTCTGTGCTCTCTTAAAAAGGGTAACAACCGTTTTTGTAGGCACTCCTTTATATAAATTTCTGTGTTTATTGTGCCAGATGCCACAAATACTTTACTTCTTTTGCCACAACTGCAAATAGCTTGCCACACGAGAAACTTCTTAGGAAATTTTGTTTGTTTTTTTGTGCGAAACTCTTGCCGAACATTGCCCCGTTTATCAACAACATAAAAATCTTGACCAGGAAGTTGAGAAAAGTCTGCCAGTACGTATGTTTCATCATCCATCACACAACAGGTGTATTTTTTTATTAAATCAGACTTCAATTTGTTCGCTCGTTTTTTTGCTTCTAAGTTCTTTATAGTATTGCGATCTGGAACCTTTTGGACTTTGTATGTCTTCAGTCCAGCATAAGCTTTGATTCTATATGCAAAATTCGTAGAACATTTCACCGTAAGAGCTGCTTTTCTTAAAGAAGTGTTAGGCGCTCTTCGAAAGAGTTGCTCGACTTCTTTTGCCTTACCAATATCTGTAGGACCTTTTTTCCTTCCTGATCCAGGTTTTCTTTCAATGCTCAGGTTTTCCTAATACCGTCTGATGGCATTAGAAACCGTTCGAGGGTCAACTTTCAAATTTTTAGCTATTTTTTTAAAAGTCCATGACGGATTTTTTTGAAAAGTTTTAATTATATTTTCACAAACTTTTTTTTCGCAGTCCATTTTGATTGAAATAACTATTGAAAATTAATAATTTCTAAAATAATAGTATCTGACATATCTATAGAAGCTAACTTGATCAAAAAATAAATTATTTCTTGCACTATGGATAAATTTTGTCTAAAATAGTAAATGCATATTTTTTTTAGAACACTCTTTAGAAGACTTAATCTTCATAGTAATGACTATTGCAGAAGCTGTCACAACGTAGAGGAAGAGGAAACCGTCACACACTTCCTCTGCCATTGCCCTGCCCTTGCTGATATTAGGAAAATCCACTTGGGTTTCCCTTTTTGGCATGATCTTTCAGAGATCGCGGACCTCAGTATTCGCAAAATTTGCTCCTTCATTGGTGCAACAGGATGGCTCTAACTAAGTCTCTTATATCTTTTATGGTAGTTTAGAAACCTTTATCTTTCTCTTCTATCCATTTGCAGGAATTACAAAGGGACCTCTCTGGACCCAAGTGACGCGGACCATATGGGCTGCATCCTGCCTAACCTAACCTAACTATTTGGAGAAAACCCCAACTCCAAAAATTTTTAAAGGTAGAATTAGTATTAGTAATGGTAATAGTATTTTTACCCGTACCACATCAGTACTGATACCAGTATTTTTAATTTCTTAGCAAATCACTGTATCCGAACAGAAGAAACATCACTTTTGTACATCAGCAAATATTACAGAAACTATTTAATTTGCCAAAAGTGAAAAAGGGCATAAAACAACAACTGAAACAAACAAAAAACGAAAAGAGCCAACAAAAAATAATACAATAACTAGAAGCAAAACTACTTTATATTTCTACATAAAGTACTAGTACCAGTAATAGTTGGGAAAAACTACAGAACAAACAAAAAAATGCTATATACAAGAGGCACTTGGTCAGATAGCTGCCATTAAATTACAAGAACTTCATATTTCTCTCAGTCAGTTATCTTTACTTTTTGTTATACTAAATGGAAAATAAGACCAACTTAAAAAAAAGACCCTAGATAATATAGGGGATATTACTAAGATACTTTTCCCTGATCTTTTCAATAGATTTCTATTTAAAAGACCTCAGTTCTACCCGGTCACATTTAGCATTTGGACGACATTGAATTTAAGCCATCGCCATCATCAATATGCTGTTAACCCAGGCTAAATGTTTCTGGCTATTGAATTCGTTATACACATGCACTTATGTTTGTTAAGCGACTTAAGTGTTTTATACCTACAACCATGGACGTTATCGCAACTGCATCTATATGCCCTTTAGACAATCTACAGAAAAAAGATAGTTCGAAAAATAAAGTCAAGTTTTTGTGTCAACTCCACTTAAAGAGTTTTTTTTCTTTTTGGTAAAATTCATTTAAAGACACTTGTATTTTTAACTTAATGGTAATTTTCAAAAACTGTTAGCTAACTGCCAAAACATGCAAATTTTTCGGCAAATGCTTAAATTTAAAAATAGAGACTTTAATTTAGCTATTCAATATATTTGAATTTTCCAACAAAAATTAATATTTAACCGTAATATTAAAACTTTTCAAAAATTTATAAACTTAAATCCTATAACAATGTTTTTTTTAATTTCTTTTATGGGAAATTTTTCAAAAATTTCTGATTTTTGTACGAAATTTTTCAAAAATTTATGTTTTTTGTAGGAAATTTTTCAAAAATTTCTTATTTTTATAGGAAATTGTTCAAAAATTTCTTATTTTTATAGGAAATTGTTTAAAAATTTCTTATTTTTATGTGAAATTTTTCAATAATTTCTTATTTTTATAGGTAATTAAAAAAAACAAGTAAGAAAGCGCTATAGTCGGTCAAGCCCGACCATACAATACCCTTCACCACTAAGGTCAAAAGTGTTATTTTTCCTGTGTAAAGACAAATATTTGCTAAATTTTGCCATCATACAAACATTTTCTCAAAACTTATATATTTAAGCTGTTTCCATCATTTGGGCTTATATGAGAGCTAGGGTCAAATGTGGACCGATTATCTCGAAATTTAGGAAATTGATTACAGTTGTTTAAAAAATAAACTCAAAATTTTCAATATCTTTGGATTTACGAGCGTTTTAGTGATTTTTTTGTCTCATTTAGTGCATTTTTAAAGAAAAGTTTGTATGGGAGCTATGGCCAAATGTGGACCGATTTCAACGAAATTTGGTACAGTGATTTAGGTTTACATAAGAATTATATGTTTTAAATTTCATGAATAAATATTGATATTTGTGGGCAATATGTCAATTCCGGGAAGTGGGACCTATGGGAGGTAACATAAATAATGGACCGATTTCGACCAATTTCAATAGTCATGGTCCCATTATCAAAAAAATGATCTGTACCAAATTCCAAATTATCTTTAGAATTACGACCTATAGTTTGATTACAAGGTTTACATGGGGGTCCAGCCAGACGGACGGACGGACATTGCTAAATCGACTCAGAAAGTGATTCTAAGCCTATTGGTATACTAAAAGGTGGGTCTAAGACAAATATTTCTATGAGTTACATACATCGGCACAAACTTATAATACCCTTTCCACCTATGGTGGTGAAGGGTATAAAAAAATTATTTTTGTAGGAAATTTTTAAAAAATTTCTTATTTTTCTAGGAAATTTTTGTAAATTTCTTTATAAGACATTTTTTAAAAGTTTCTTATTTTTTAGAATATTTTTTTTTTAATTTCCTATTTTTATAGGAAATGTTTCAAAAATTTCCTATTTTCATAGGAAATGTTTCAAAAATTTCTTCTTTTTATAGAAAAATTTTCAAAAATTTGTTATTTTTATAGGAAGTTTTTAAAAAGTTTCTTATTTTTATAAGAAATTTTTTTTCAAAAATTACTTATTTTTATAGGAAGGATTTCAATAATTTGTTATTTTTACAGAAAATATTTCAAAAATTTCTAGCGTTTACAGAAAATTAAAAAAAAATTCTTACTTTTATAGAAAATATTAAGAAAGTTTCTTATTTTTATAGGAAGTTTTATTTTTTTTATTTTAGTAGGAAATTTTTCAAAAATTTCTTATTTTTATAGCAAAATTTTCAAAAATTTCTTATTTTTATAGATTATTTTTGAAACATTTCCTATCTTTATAGATAATTTTTGAAACATTTCTTGATTTTAGAACAAATTTTTCAGAAATTTTTTATATTTATACTAATTTTTGCTTTAAATTTCTTATATTTTCTTATTTTCTTAAAAAATGTCATATTTTTATAGGTAATTTTTTAAAAATATTATCTTATTTTTACATTAAATTTTTAAAAATGTTCTTCTTGTATATTTTTCAAAAATTTTTTATTTTTATAGAAAATTTTCCAATTTTTTTTTATTTTATAGCTCATTCACATTGAGCTCGAAAACTTGTTAAAGTAGTTTTCGCCTCAAAACAATATTGAAAACTTAAGTTTTCACATACAAAACGAAAACTCCTTCCGTATGAGTTTTCAACGAAAACTTATTTGAAAACTATTAAAATACCGATACAACACTGAGTTCATACCATTTATTACAACTCTATATTAGAAAAATGGGAAAATATCAAAAATAAATGTCAGTGTAAAATAAAATATAAAAAAAACAATAACTTTAATTTTAAAAATTTCTGAAAAAATATTATAAAAGTGATGAAAAAGTTATTATTTTATTGTTTTTTAATAAAATCTAATAAGTGGGAAGCATTTGGTGTTCGGTTTTTAAAATTAATCGCGAGTAAATAAATAAATTTCTTCCGAAAACTTATGAAATGTCAAATTTTCATAGTGAGAATGGTAAAGTTTTCGATGGTGTTTTCATTTCCGAAAACACCTAAAAACTTATAGTGTGAATGGGCTATTATCGCAAATTTTTCTTACTTTTTGAAATTTTAAAAAAATTTGTTACTTCTATGAGAAATTTTTCAAAAATTTCTTGTTTTATATATTTTTAAAAAATTTCTTATTTTTAGAATTTTCTTAAAAAATCCTTATCTGTGATAATTTTTTAAAAATTTCTTAAATTTGGAAATATTTTAAAAATTTCTTATTTTTATTGTCAATGTTTCAAAAATATCTTATTTTTATAAATTTTTAAGAAATTTCTTATTTTTGGAAATTTCTTAAAAATCTCTTTTCTGTGATAATTTTACAAAAATTTCTTAAATTTGGAAATTTTTTAAAAATTTATTTTTTTTATAGTCAATTTTTCAAAAATTTCTTATTTTTATAAGAAATTTTTCAAAAATTTCTTATGTTTGTAGGAAATTTTTCAAAAATTTCTTATTTTTATAGAAAAGTTTTTTAAATATTTCTCATTTTTTTCTAATTATATTTTTAGGAAATTTTTCAAATTTTTTTTTATTTTTATGGAGAATTTTTCAAAAACTTCTAATTTTTATAGAAAAGTTTTCAAGAATTTCTTATTTTTATAGGAAAATTTTCCAACTTTTTTTAATTTCATAGGAAATTTTTCTCAAATTTTCTTATTTTTACAAGAAAATTTCCAAAACATTCAGGTATGTGATGGAAAACGATCGTTTTCAAATCGATCGATTTTAGATATATTTTTGAGATAATTTTCGGTTATTTTCCCAAAAAATTCAAACCAAATGAAAGATAAAATATCAGTCAAAAGGATTAAAGCCAAAATTTTCATTTTTTTGGGGGAAATTACCGAAAATTAGCTAAAAAATATGTCTGAAATCGATCGATTTGAAAACGAAAAATGTCCATCACATACCTGATTTTTATTTTTATAAGAAATTTTTCAAGAATTTTTTTTATTTTATAGAAAGTTTTTCAAAAATTTCTTATTTTTATAGGAATTTTTTGAACAATTTGTTACTTTTGTAGGAAATTGTTAAAAAATTTCTTATTTTATAGGAAGTTTTTAAAAATTTCTTATTTTTATAGGAAATTTTTTCAAAAATTTCTTGTTGTTGGATTTTTTTTTAATTTCTAATTTTTGTAGGAAAGTTTTTAAAAATTTCTTATTTTTATGGGATTTTTTTTAAAAATTTCTTATTTTTGTAGGAAATTTTTCAAAAATTTCTTAATTTTATAGGAAAATTTTCAAAAATTTCTTATTTTATAGGAAAATTTTTTAAAAATTTTTTATTTCTAAAGGGAATTTTTAAAAAATTTCTTAGTTGATAGGAAATTTTTCAAAAATTTCTTATTTTTTATGAAATTTTTTAAAAATTTCTAATTTTTTATGAAATTTTTCAAAAATTTCTTATTTTTATATGAATATTTTCAAAAATTTCTTATTTTATTAGGAAATTTTTCAAAAAAATTTTATTTTTATAGGAAATTTAAAAAAAAAAAAATATTTTTATAGGAAATTTTTCAAAACTTTCTTATTTTTACAATGAATTTTTAAATTTTTTTTAATTTTTTGAGGAAATTTTTCCAAATTTTCTTATTTTTATAGGAAAATTTTAAAAAATGTCTTTATTTATGGGACATTTTTCAAAAATTTCGTATTTTTACATTAAATTTTTCAAAAATTTCTTGTTTTTATATAAAATTTTTCAAAAATTTCTTGTTTTTATATAAAATTTTTCAAAAATTTCCTATCCAAGTTTCTACTTGCATACTTTTTGGCTTAATTTTGTGTAACTAAAATGGACCAGTATTTTGAAATACTTTAGTTTCTTCTTAGCAAAGTATATACTGTAGAATAAGGCTTATTAAATGCTTTTCACTTTAGCCACATATTTCTATCTTTGTATAATGAAAACAAAGGAATTTTAGTAATTTATCATTAACATTTTTAAAATTGTCAATTATATTTTTAAGACTCTTTATATGTATACAAGTACTTAGGAATTATAATTCGTTATTAATTACGAAATTAACGTTTAAACACAGAAAGACTCTGACTCATAAAAAGAAAAAGAAAGGCTCTGACTCATAAAAACAGTTTACAAGAAACTACTAAGGATACCTTTTACACTATATGTTTTAGTCAACAAATTCATGAGGTATATAATAAAGTACAGAGCCAATACACGCGGCATGCGGCTTCGGGCGGTCGTAGTATTGCCAGTACATAAAATGTGCGCTTGTTTACAAAAATGTTCATATAAAGAAATATTTGAGTAGGATATTATTAAATTTGGCAGCACTGAAAAAATCTGTCGCGCGGAAAAGTAGAACAAAGTTCTACTTTTTTCCATTGCCGCTTGAAATTTGACAAATCAAAAAACAGCTGATTGCCGCCCTCAGCCGCTTGCCGAGTGCATTGGCCTTCTACCTATAGTCATATTTTTACATTTGAATTACTTGATACAAATTTATAAGATTATTCATACAGTTTTGCTTATAACTTCTAAACCAATTAAAATATAATAATCAGGTATATATTATTATAAAGTTAATGACATTAGCTTTAAAATTATGCTATTATAGTTTCTTTGTCAGTAGTTAAAGTGGTTTAATTTTAAGGTATAAGGTTAAAATTTCTTTTAAGATTTATTATTTATTTATTACAATAATTGTAATGAATTGGGATCTTAGTGCAATATACTATAGTAAAACTTTTTAATTAATTTTTCTTTAATTTGTGCTAAAACTAAAGCCGAAATCTCGGATGACTACGAAGTTATAAAGTACATTGGAAAAATTCGTTGAATTTTACTTGTTATCAAAAAGTAAATAAATACCGCATACAGTCTAAAGGCACCCCCTGTATATTATCATACCTTTCAACAAAAAGAACAAGAAAATAGAGGTAATTTTTGTTTTATGCAAATTTTCTTTTATTATTTTGTACTTCTTCCTACCATGTCTGCCTGTCGGTCCGTCCGTCCGCTTGTCTGTTTGTCCGTCTATCTGCTCGTATGCCTGTGAAAATGATGTTCACGCTGAAGGAAGAACAAGTTCAACTTTTGACATGAATGTTTATGTTATTAAATTATTATTATTTTTCGTCTTATATAAGTTGTAACGAGAATTTTGCCGCTTATGCTTTTTGTTATGTTAAGGCTTAAGGAAAAGAATCAAGTCTTAAGAAGAAACATTAAAGCGAATGAAAAGAGAATTGTTTATATCCTTAAAGCAAACAGGGGTATTAAAAGTTTGGCAAGATGGTGTTTCTTTCTTCTTAAAGTCACAAGAAATAAAATATGAAAAAAGTTGAAGGTGAAAGTAGGGAAAGAATTTGATTTAGTTGTTTGTTGTGTTTTTTTTTGCTTCGAAAATTAGCTTGAATTTAAGGAAATTTTTCCTTTAACAAAATTCAAAGAATCATAGCAAAGGTATTTATATTCCAACAACAAAAATTTACCTAATATTTTTTAAGTACTTGCTTTTTGAAAAAAAAAAAGTTTTCAATAATTTTTAAGTATTAAATTTTTTTAATATTTACTTAATGAAATCTTTTAACATTTCAAATTTTCTTAAATGAAATATTTTTGCAACAACTATCTATATGTATTAAATTTTTTTAACAATATCTATTCAATTTGACAATAACATTCAAATTCCTTAGGGTTTATCTCTCGTGCATTAAAAGTACTTTTTTATACCCTTCACCACCATAGGTGGAAATGGTATTATAAGTTTGTGCTGATGCATGTGACGCATAGAAATATTTGTCTTAGACCCACCTTTTAGTATACCAATAGACTTAGAATCACTTTCTGAGTCGATTTAGCGATGTCCGTCCGTCCGTCTGGCTGGCTGGACGGTTGGCCCCCATGTAAATCTTGAAATCAAACTACAGGTCGCAATTCTAAAGATAATTTGATAAAATTTGGCACATATCATTCTTTTGATAATGGGACCATGGTTATTGAAATTCGTCAAAATCGGTAAATTATTTATGGTACCTCCCATAGGTCCCACTTCCCGGAATTGATATATTGGCCACAAATATCAATATTTTTTCATGAAATTTAAAAAAAATACTGCCTATGTAAACCAAACCACTGTACCAAATTTCGTTGACATCGGTCCAAATTTGACTATAGCTCCCATACAAACTTTTCTTTAAAAACGCACTAAATCAGACAAAAATCACAAAAAAGCTCGTAAATCATAAGCTAATGAAAATTTTTAAATGTATTTTTTGCATACACAATTTTTGTAACAACTGTAATCAATTTCCTAAATTTCGAGATAATCCGTCTACATTTGACCCCAGCTCTTATATAAGACCAAATGACGGAAACAGCATAAATATTTAAGTTTTGAGAAAATGTTTGTATGAAGGCAAAATTTCGCAAATATTTGTCTTTATACAGGAACAAAAAAAAAAAAACTCCTTTGACGTTAGTGGTAAAGGGTATCGTATGGTCGGGCTTGACCTGCTTACACTTACTTACTTGTTTAAAATGACTTTGATCTTTCATACATTGAAGCAGAAAATATGTTGATATTTGAATGACAACGAAAGGGTGAAAAATAAAAATAAACTTTAATAGTATTTTTTAATAATAATTTTGCATTAGTTTTGAACCTTTGTTCTAAGAAATCTCTATAAAATTCATACATTTTTCTATGACATGTGGATGTATTAATATTATAAAATTTTAGATAAAGACATAAATTAAAAATCTTTTCTTGGAAATTTCTAAGGCTATATTTATTACTTAACAATTCTTAGAAATTACTTTAGAAACTTTGTCAAATATTTAATTTTTTTAATATATTTTGGTCACAAAGTAAATTTCATACAAATTTATCAAACCTTTGATTTTTGATTTCGTATAAATGCTTTGCATACTTTTAGGCATATGCAATAAACCACTTGAGTTGTTATAGGCCTTGCCGTTATACTGTGTTCTTAATGTGAAAACAACAGAAACATTGCCAAGTAAGAGTGTTATATTCGGCTGTGCCGAATCTTGTATACCCACCATCAAGTTGTACGAAAGTGCAGCTAATTCAAAATGTTGACCAAATGTGGTATTGTTGGTAATATATTTGGACTAAATTCGGTTGCAGTGGTATAGTTACTATAGTTCCACATTTTTAAAGTATCTAAGTGGTTTCCCAAGTAGTTACCTTTGACAAAATGCTGTTCCATAACCGAATATAGATTTACATTCATTGTGCCTTAAACATGTTGATAGCAACACGGCAGGTTCATATATTTTGTAAGGAGTTCCTAATGTATCTAACGTGTATAAAGTCTGGACCTAACATTGAATGATAGCTTTCTATTTTCGTAGATGCATTCTTTGTATACTTAATGTACCTCCAAATCTTTTTGATTGTAGATATAAAAAGGGGATGTTATATATATAAGAACTATAGCCAAATGTTGACCGATTGTCACAAAATTTAATATACTGGCTGGTATAAATATAAAGTTTATCTGTGCAAAATTTTTGTGCCATAGCTGACATAATTTATAATTTAATAGCTTTTAACTGGCGTTTGTGGCATTTTAGTGATTACCGGGAGCGGTTTTTATATGAAAGCTATAATCAAAAATGGACCGATTCCTATAAAATTTGACATACTGACTGAAATTTGCATAAAACTACTCTCTTCTAAATTGAGTAGTCATAGATTTTACAATTTTATTCAATTTATCAGCATAAATGTGATTCCCGGATATGGGAGCTCTAACTAAATGTGAACTGATTTTACCCATTTTCAGCACACAATTTCTATATTATATAGAAAATACTTTTGATAAATTTTGTCTCTCTAGCTCTTGTAGTTAAGGAGCTATCGGGCTTTTCGCTGACGGAAAGACGGACATAAACCGTATTTATACCCTTCACAACCATAGGTAGAAAGGGTATTATAAGTTTGTGCTGACGTATGTAACGCATATAAATATATGTCTTAGACCCATCTTTTAGTATACCAATATGCTTAGAATCACTTTTTGGGTCGATTTAGCGATGTCCGTCCGTCCGTCTGGCTGGCTGGACCCCCATGTAAGCCTTGTAATCAAACTACAGGTTGCAATTTTAAAGATAATTTGATGAAATTTGGCACAGATCATAATGGGACCATGGCTATTAAAATTCGTCGAAATTAGTCCATTATTTATGGTACCTCCCATAGGAATTGATATATTGATATATTGATATATATTCCCGGAATTGATATATTGGCCACAAAAATTAATATTTTTTCATGAAATTTAAAACAAATACTGCTTATGTAAACCAAGATCACTGTGTGAAATCGGTCCACATTTGACCATAGCTCCCATACAAACTCTTTTCTCAAAACGCACTAAATGAGACAAAATTGACTTAAACGCTCGTAAATCCGAAGATAATGAGAATTTTAAGTTTATTTTTGCATACATAATTTTTGCAACAACTGTAATCAATTTATCAAATTTTTAGATAATCGGTCGACATTTGACCCTAGCTCTCATATAAGTCCAAATGGCGGAAACAGCTTAAATGTATAAGTTTTGAGAATATGTTTGTATGATGGCAAAATTTAGCAAATATTCGTCTTTATACAGAAAAAGAACACCTTTGACTTTAGTGGTGACTATATAGCACTTTCTTACTTGCTTCTTTTTGTATTTTTGTGTTTCCGTAAGTTTTTTATATGGGAGCTATGGTTAAATAGTAACCGATTGTAACATAATTTTGCACACTGGCTGGCATTCACATAAAACTTCCTTTTGTAAAATTTTGTTGATGTAGGACTTTTCGTTAAGGCGCTATCGCGCTTTTATCTGACGGACAGACGGACATAAAGCCCCTTTTCTTTTTGTATTTTTGTGTTTCCATAAGTCAAATGGTCAAATGGTCAAATGGTGACTGATTGTTTCAAAATTTTGCACACTGGTTGGCATTGACATAAGACCTCCTCGTGCCAAATTTAGTGGCTATATCTGATATAGTTTCTGTTATAGATTTATTGGTATTTAAGTGTATTTTAGGCGAAATTTTGGCTGTTTCCGTAAGTTTTTTGTATGGGAGCTATGACTAAATGTGAACCGATTTTGATGAAATTTTACTCGCTGCCTAGAACTTATGCCAAACTTCTATATACCAAGTTTTATCATCATAGCTATTATAGTTTGTTATTTATTAACAAATAAGCGATTAGCGTAGGCGAGGTTATACGGGAGCTATTGTCAAATGTCAACCGATTTTGTCCAATTTCAATACCAAAATTTTCTCATAGATGAAGAATGTTTTTACTTAGTTTCAATGAGCTAGCTCCTATGGTTTACGCGTTATCGTGATTTCAACAGACAGACGGACAGACAGACAGACACACACGCAGACAGACACACACACACACAGACAGACAGACAGACACACAGAAGACAGACAGACAGACAGACAGACAGACACACACACAGACAGACAGACATGCAGACAGACAAACAGACAGACAGACAGACAGACAGACAGACAGACAGACAGACAGACAGACAGACAGACAGACAGACAGACAGACAGACAGACGAACAGACGAACAGACGGACAGACAGGCAGACAGGCAGACAGACAGACAGATATCGCTCAATCGTCTTAGAATTTCATAAGGTTTCCGAATATATATCATTTTTGATTTTTGTGCC
The DNA here is from genome assembly GCA_933228675.1 of Stomorhina lunata. NCBI lineage: Eukaryota > Metazoa > Arthropoda > Insecta > Diptera > Rhiniidae > Stomorhina > Stomorhina lunata. The sequence continues at coordinate 53,029,212 of OW121742.1, forward strand.
AATATTAAGGAAATTTTTTTTGATGGTGGGTTTAACAAGCGTACTACACTCAAACATGCCCAATGATACCCTACGCTACTTTAGTCAAATGTTATCCATTTTCAACAAATCTTAAAATTTTGCAAAATGTTTTCATTGTATCGCAGCTATAGTGGGCTTAAAAATTAGCCAATTGTTACGAAATATTCCATACATATTGATATACATATATATACAATAATATACATATATATACAATAATATACATGTATACAACAATTTGAACCGATTTTAGTTCCATGACAATAGCTCAAACGAGCTTTCTATAAGCCACAAATAGTCAATATATTATACATGTCTAGTATCAACAACTCCTTAAAACTGCTGCGAACAAACAAAATAATTTAAAAGCCAAATTTAAATTTATTCCTGACGAATCTTTCATTTTAAATCCTCTTCAAAAGACTTTAATACATTTTCTATTTTAAAGCTTTAAATTCAATTTTCTCAACAGACAATTTCTAAACTAAATACAAAATATAATATATTCTTATAAAAATACATTCGTTCGTCTACGGGTACGTGTGTGTTGAGGATCCAGAGTGTACAACCCATAAATGTCACTTAGACAAGAATATGCAAATATTGCCAACAACAACTACAACAACAAAAACGACAAAACAACTACAAAATGTTTGCGAATAACAATGATAAATGACTTTTTATTAGAATTTTCTCTTCAAAAATACACTTTTTTTCTGTTGACAGAGGAAAAATTAATAAAAAAAAAAATGAAATAAAAAGCAGACCTGGCACAGAACAAACCTCCTCGTAGTTTTTCTCGTATCATTTTAAATAGGGGATACAAAATGTTAAAACAATATATGAGTATAGAAGGAAATAACCAACGAAATTGTTAAGTGATGTGTCCTAGATAACAAAATTCATATGAAATGAAAGAAACTAAAAGAAAAGAAAGGACTAAAATAAATATTTAAAATAAATGTTTTCTATACCCGAGACAATTTTCACATATGAAATTGTACCTTTATTTTAGTGTATGTAAATTCCTATGAATGTGGTTAATGATGTAGTTTACCTTTTGGAATTTGACCGACATAAATTGAAAGTTTGCAATAAAAATTGAATTTAATACACTCTGAACTAGCTATTTTTAAACCCACCATCAAAAAGAAGGAGTTGTATTGAGATTGTCATTCCTTAATATTGGCTTATAAGCCAAAGGGGATATATATTCTGAATCCTTATGAAATTCTTAGAGCAATGAACCTCTGTCTGTCTGGTATAGAAATTCGGCGAAATCGGCTTATATTTGACCATAGATCCAGTATAACCTAGCCTAGGTTATAGATTTGTAAAGTTTAGGGTATATCATGTAAAATTTCATCAAAAAACACTTACAAAAACAGCCTAAATTCCACCTAAAATATAAATTTTTCATAAAAAATTTTTATATGAAGACTTTATTTTGAAAGTGGAATAAGTCTGCATTCCAACAAAGTTAAGGTAATGATATGGAAAGGTTCTGCAATTGTGGAAATTACTTTGCGAAAAATAAATAATTTTAAATTTACAAAACCTACTAAAATATTGACAGTCAAAATTTTTCAAAAATTTTCTTTTAATAAAAATTTTTTCCAAAATTTACTTTTTATAGGAAATTTTTCAAAAATTTACTTTTTATAGGAAATTTTTTAAAAATTTACTTTTTATAGGAAATTTTTTAAAAATTTACTTTTTATAGGAAATTTTTTAAAAATTTACTTTTTATAGGAAATTTTTCAAAAATTTGCGTTTAAGAGGAATTTTTTCAAAAATTTGCGCTTTCTAGGAAATTTTTCAAAAATTTACTTTTTATAGGAAATTTTTCAAAAATTTACTTTTTATAGGAAAATTTTCAAAAATTTACTTTTTATAGGAAATTTTTCAAAAATTTACTTTTTATAGGAAATTTTTCAAAAATTTACTTTTTATAGGAAATTTTTCAAAAATTTACTTTTTATAGGAAATTTTTTAAAAATTTTCTTTTTATAGGAAACTTTTCAAAAATTTGCGCTTTCTAGGAAATTTTTCAAAAATTTACTTTTTATAAGAAATTTTTCAAAAATTTACTTTTTATAAGAAATTTTTCAAAAATTTACTTTTTATAGGAAATTTTTCAAAAATTTACTTTTTATAGGAAACTTTTCAAAAATTTACTTTTTATAGGAAATTTTTCAAAAATTTACTTTTTATAGGAAATTTTTCAAAAATTTACTTTTTATAGGAAATTTTTCAAAAATTTACTTTTTATAGGAAATTTTTCAAAAATTTACTTTTTATAGGAAATTTTTCAAAAATTTAGTTTTAATAGGAAAATTTTCAAAAATTTACTTTTTATAGGAAATTTTTCAAAAATTTGCGATTAATAGAAATTTTTTCAAAAATTTGCGTTTTCAAGGAAATTTTTCAAAAATTTGCGTTTAATAGGAATTTTTTCAAAAATTTGCGTTTTCTGGGAAATTTTTAAAAAATTTACTTTTTATAGGAAATTTTTCAAAAATTTAGTTTTTAAAGGAAATTTTTCAAAAATTTACTTTTTATAGGAAATTTTTCAAAAATTTACTTTTTATAGGAAATTTTTCAAAAATTTTCTTTCTATAGGAAATTTTTCAAAAATTTACTTTTTATAGGAAATTTATCAAAAATTTACTTTTTATAGGAAATTTTTCAAAAATTTACTTTTTATAGAAAATTTTTAAAGGTGCTATTTTTTTCTGCATAAAGACAAATATTTGCAAATTTTGCCATCATACAAACATTTTCTCAAAACTTATATATTTAAGCTGTTTCAGTCATTTGGACTTATATGAGAGTTAGGGTCAAGTGTGGATCGATTATCTCGCAAATTGATTACAGTTGTTACAAAAATTATGTATGCAAAAAATAAACTTAAAATTCTCATTATCTTTAAATTTACAAGCGTTTTAGTGATTTTTGTCCCATTTAATGTGTTTTTAAAGAAAAGTTTGCAGAGTTTGGGAGCTATGGCCAAATGTGGACCGATTGCAACAAAATTTGGTACAGTGATTTAAGATTACATAAGCAATATTTGATTTAAATTTCATGAAAAAATATTGATATTTGTGGCCGGGAAGTGGGAACTATGGGAGGTACCATAAATAATGTACCAATTTTGACGAATTTCAATAGTCATGGTCCCTCTATCAAAAAAATTATCTGTGCCAAATTCCATTAAATTATCTTTAGAATTGCGACCTGTAGTTTGATTACAAGGTTTACATGGGGGTCCAGCCAGACGGACGGACGGACGTACATCGCTAAATCGACTCAGAAAGTGATTCCAAGCCTATGGTATACTAAAAGGTGGGTCTAAGACAAATATTTCCATGCGTTACATACATCAGCACAAACCTATTGTGGTGAAGGGTATAAAAATACCCATCCAATGTTGCTAACATATTGTCAATTCATTGCACCAACAAGTCAGTATTTGCAATTTTTTTTTTAAATAAATAAGATTTTATTTAATTCCATTACATGCCATAACAAATTTGGCCACATTAAATAAACACATTTTTTCATTGAATAAATAAATTTTCGATTAAAGTCAAATGAAATAGACACGTTTTAAGTGGATGTGAAATAACCAATGGAATATGTAATTTTATTGACACGATGAAATTCTAAATTTGTACATATATAATAAAATCATATACGATACATTTTAAATGTTTTCAAAACACGGAACATTTCCTAGATTAGTACAAAGTACACATGGAAATCAATAGTCAAATATGTAAACTTTTAATTATTGAAACAGCTGATAGTAACAACTAAATCTTGAAATCTGGCATCACATTCTAATTAAAGAATATGTTGTTAGATACTTTGATTTGGTAGAATTTAAGGGATTAGGTCTAATACTGGAACCTACTTCTGAATTAAGGTAATACATAGAAGTATAAACGGTTTGAAAGACATTATTTATATGTCGTTAAAATTGATTCTAAGTCTGCTTAAGTGGGTGTTATATCGGGTGTTTTTTATTGAGGTATAGAACTTTAAGTTGGCATCACTTTTTTAACTGGCGGCCATTTTGTCAGCTGTCAAGTGATTAATATTTAGTTTGGTTTGCCATTTCATCATGAACAGGTTGACAAAAGAACAACGCTTGCAAATCGTGCAAATTTATTTCGAAAATAATGGTTCAGTTCGCGAAGTTTACCGCAAGCTCCGTCCATTTTATGGTCGACATAATCGTCCATCAGAGCAATTAATTCGGTTAACCATGGATCGTTTTCGCACTACGTTTACTCTATGTGATAATACGCATAAGCAGCGACGTCGAACAGTGCGCACCGAAGAAACAATTGCCGCTGTAGAGCAAAGTGTTGAAGAGGACCCGAATGAATCGATTCGCCACCGTGCACAGCAATTGGAGCTTTGTCCATCAACTTTATGGAAGATTTTGCGCAAAGATCTTGGCTTGCGACCTTACAAGATCCAGCTTGTGCAAGAATTAAAGCCGCGAGACCATGCAATGCGTCGTGATTTTGGTGTATGGGCCGAAAATGAGATTGATCTCGATGCTGATTTTCATCGCAAAATTTTGTTCAGTGATGAGGCTTATTTTTGGTTGAATGGCTACGTCAACAAGCAAAATTGCCGCATTTGGAGTGAAGAGAATCCACATGAGACCCTTGAGACTCCATTACATCCACAAAAACTGACTGTTTGGTGTGCTCTATGGGCTGGTGGAGTCATTGGGCTATACTTCTTCCGAAATAATGCTGGAGAGTCAGTTACCATAAATGGAGACCGGTATAGAGCCATGATAACCGACTATTTTGTTCCCCAATTGGATGACATGAATGTGGATGAGTTGTGGTTCCAACAAGACGATGCTACATGCCATACAGCGCACGTCACAATTGATTTATTGAAGGAAACATTCGATGAGCGCATAATTTCGCGGAATGGACCTGTCAATTGGCCACCAAGATCGTGCGATTTGACACCACTGGATTATTTTCTTTGGGGATATGTGAAGTCGCTCGTCTACGCCAACAAACCAGAAACGTTAGGGGACTTGGAAGCCAACATTCGTGGCGTTATTGCCAACATACGGCCCCATATACTCGAAAAAGTAGTTGAAAATTGGATCTGTAGAATTGGCTTTATTCGAGCCAGCCGCGGCGGCCAAATGCCCGAAAACATATTTAAACATTAATGTCATAAAATTATCTTTCCATTAAAGCCAAATTGATGGACATTAAAACGATTTTCTTGTGTTTTATTTCAATTCGAAGTTCTATACCTCTAAAAAGAACACCCATTATAAACTTGTCAATGATTAATTATTCGGCATTATATTTTCTACCCTTACGATAGAGTAGTTTAGAGATATTTACTGATTCCAACTTTATAATCCTAACAATGACTTTATTGTAAAGTGTTGCCTAACATTTCAATATAATTAATCGTAATACTCGATAAACTTACATCAATGGCAGATAAGCCCAAGCCCTCTGTGTCAACACTTTGAATTAACGCGTCCCCTGTCATAATATTTTGTATAACATTTCCTATAATTTTCCATGGAAATCTAAATTTGTCAACCAAATATTTTGGTTGAAACAATGTACAAACATTTCAACTGATTTAAGCCGACGAAGAAAGAGCCACCAAAAACGTAAGCAAATAGACACATAATAATGTTCTAAAGCCAAAACAAAACAGGAAGTTCAAACAAAAAAAAAAAAAAAAAAGAATAGATAAATAAAAACAACATCAAAACGGGAATATAAAATATGATGTTTAGAAGGACGTGTAAGTGTGTATGTGTGATGAAAAGCAACAGTACTAACAAAAACTGAAACATAAAAACAGGAATAAAGTACTTAACACCAATGGCGGAACTAGCATTTAAATGGTACTACACTCTAAACGCGTACTAACAACAACTATTTACTCAAAACTATAACAGAGTTTACATACATTAAAAAGTACGTGATTTGATAGGGTGAGCCCTAAAAATGATCCAAGATTAAGAACAAAAACTTAAAGACTGATCTATGGTCCAGAATATAGACTGATCTTCAGTCCTTACTATAAATTGGTCTAGTTTAGACTATAGAATGATATATAGTCCCGACTATAGACTGATATATAGTCCATACTATAGACTGATCTATAGTTCAGACTAAAGACTGATATATAGTCCATATTAAACTAAAGAATTATCTATAGTCCTAACTATAGACGGATCTATAGTCCAGACTATAAACTGATCTATAGCCTAGATTATAGACTTCTTTATAGTCCAGACTTAAGACTGATCTATAGCCTAGACTATACCTGATCTATAGCCTCGACTATACTTGATCTATAGCCTAGACTATAGACTGATCGATAGTCCAGACTACAGACTGATCTGTAGTATAGACTATAGACTGATCTATAGTCCAGACTATTGACTGATCTAACGTCCAGACCATAGACTGATCTAAAGTTCTAACTATAGACTAATCTATAGCCAAGACTGATCTAAAGTCCAGACCATAGACTGACCTATAGTCTAGAACTTAGACTGATCTATAGTATAGACTAATTTTTTTGTTTTAACGAAAATTTTATATAGAAAAATAATTTTAGAGAATATTTTTCTATGAAACATACTTCTATCAAAGTATTTCTATAGAAAAATATTTTTAACAAAAATTTTGCTATAGAAAAATATTTTAACAAAAATTTTTCTAAAGAAAAATATTTTTTTAACAAAAATTTTTCTAAAGAAAAATATTTTTTTAACAAAAATTTTTCTATAGAAAAATATTTTTAACAAAAATTTTTCTATAGAAAAATATTTTTAACAAAAATTTTTCTATAGAAAAATATTTTTAACAAAAATTTTTCTATAGAAAAATATTTTTAACAAAAATTTTTCTATAGAAAAATATTTTTAACAAAAATTTTTCTATAGAAAAATATTTTTAACAAAAATTTTTCTATAGAAAAATATTTTTAACAAAAATTTTTCTATAGAAAAATATTTTTAACAAAAATTTTTCTATAAAAATATTTTTAACAAAAATTTTTCTATAGAAAAATATTTAAAAAAAAAATTTTTCTATAGAAAAATATTTTTAAAAAAAATTTTTCTATAGAAAAATATTTTTAACAAAAATTTTTCTATAGAAAAATATTTTTAACAAAAATTTTTCTATAGAAAAATATTTCTAACAAAAATTTTTCTATAGAAAAATATTTTTAACAAAAATTTTCTATAGAAAAATATTTTTAACAAAAATTTTTCTATAGAAAAATATTTTTAACAAAAATTTTTCTATAGAAAGATATTTTTAACAAAAATTTTTCTATAGAAAAATATTTTTAACAAAAATTTTTCTATAGAAAAATATTTTTAACAAAAATTTTTCTATAGAAAAATATTTTTAACAAAAATTTTTCTATAGAAAAATATTTTTAACAAAAATTTTTCTATAGAAAAATATTTTTAACAAAAATCTTTCTATAGAAAAATATTTTTAACAAAAATTTTTCTATAGAAAAATATTTTTAACAAAAATTTGTCTATAGAAAAATATTTTTAACAAAAATTTTTCTATAGAAAAATATTTTTAACAAAAATTTTTCTATAGAAAAATATTTTTAACAAAAATTTTTCTATAGAAAAATATTTTTAACAAAAATTTTTCTATAGAAAAATATTTTTAACAAAAATTTGTCTATAGAAAAATATTTTTAACAAAAATTTTTCTATAGAAAAATATTTTTAACAAAAATTTTTCTATAGAAAAATATTTTTAACAAAAATTTTTCTATAGAAAAATATTTTTAACAAAAATTTTTCTATAGAAAAATATTTTTAACAAAAATTTTTCTATAGAAAAATATTTTTAACAAAAATTTTTCTATAGAAAAATATTTTTAACAAAAATTTTTCTATAGAAAAATATTTTTAACAAAAATTTTTCTATAGAAAAATATTTTTAACAAAAATTTTTCTATAGAAAAATATTTTTAACAAAAATTTTTCTATAGAAAAATATTTTTAACAAAAATTTTTCTATAGAAAAATATTTTTAACAAAAATTTTTCTATAGAAAAATATTTTTAACAAAAATTTTTCTATAGAAAAATATTTTTAACAAAAATTTTTCTATAGAAAAATATTTTTAACAAAAATTTTTCTATAGAAAAATATTTTTAACAAAAATTTTTCTATAGAAAAATATTTTTAACAAAAATTTTTCTATAGAAAAATATTTTTAACAAAAATTTTTCTATAGAAAAATATTTTTAACAAAAATTTTTCTATAGAAAAATATTTTTAACAAAAATTTTTCTATAGAAAAATATTTTTAACAAAAATTTTTCTATAGAAAAATATTTTTAACAAAAATCTTTCTATAGAAAAATTTTTTTATCAAAAATGTTTCTATAGAAAAAAATTTTTATCAAAATTTTTTCTATAGAAAAATATTTTTAACGAAAAGTTTTCTATAGAAAAATATTTTTATCAAAAATTTTTCTATAGAAAAATATGTTTATCAAAAATTTTTCTATAGAAAAATATTTTTATCAAAAAATTTTCTATAGAAAAATATTTTTATCAAAAATTTTTCTATAGAAAAATATTTTTATCAAAAATTTTTCTATAGAAAAATATTTTTATCAAAAATTTTGCTATAGAAAAATATTTTTATCAAAAATTTTTCTATAGAAAAAAATTTTTATCAAAATTTTTTCTATAGAAAAATTTTTGTTAAAAATATAAATAAAAATTTTTCTCTAAAAAAATATTTATATTGAAAACTTTTCTAAAGAAAAATGTTTCTAATAAAAATTGTTTTATAGGGGAACCTTAATGTTGTAAATATGATTGTGTGCTTATTGTATATATGTCTTAGTATTAGTACTGTTAGCTGAAGCAATAGGGCAAAAATACTAATAATAACATCAACTTCATTGTGTTTATATGTAGTTGCACAGTTTGTGTTTTTTTATTTTTCCTACAATCACATGAGAAGTAATATAGTGGCAGTAAAGCTAAAATAACAACATCACTACTATGGAAATAAGGAAAAATCCTATATAAATACATCAACACAAACATATACCAAATGCGAGCATAATACTACAACATAAAAGCAGAGCAAAAACATCAACATCTCTAACAACAACAACAACTAACTAACAAACAAGCCAAGTCGGGCCAGGCCAGGCCGGGCCAGGCCAACCAACAACTCTAACAAATAATGACAAAATAGGCCTGATTTATGTTTACAACGCGAACGTGACAATCTTAGAAATACGTGCCAAATTGCCACAATTGCATAACTCTGCGACATTGTTTGAATAAATCAATATACATACATACTTTTTTACACACACACACATATACAATTGTATACACACATTTAGACTTATGTTGTATTGTGTTATATTGAACAAAAAATCTGGATGAATGAAAACATATATAATATATTCGTACATACAAGAGGACATAAACTAACATTATGCTCTTGTGGACAGTATTGCAGAGTAACAATGTTATTTATAGTAAATAACGGTAACAGAACATGATACTACTACAGCAAATACACAAATGAACACAAAGGCACATGCACGTGCAAATACTCACTTATACAATAAATAGAAAAAATAATACAACAATCCCTAGTAAATACATGCATATATACATGAATAAGTTCAAATATTTTTATGCGTAAATACAATATTTATGTTTGAGTGTATGTATGCAAGCATTTACACATAAAAGCTTGTATGCTTTACTTTGTGTATGAACCCTTGTAGGTAAAGCGTAAATAAACACTTACAGTCAGGAGCCAAAAAAAAGTGGTTTACCAAAATGATCTTACCAGAATCTAAATTTTACATTTTATATTTTGTCAGTTCTTGAGTTCTTGCGTTGATATATATCATAGAATAATAGATCAAATTTGGGCGATAAGTACGTATAGATAAAGTAGATTTTTTGTTAACAATATTTTACTATAGAAAAACTTTTATTAAAAATATTATTCTATAGAAAAATTTTTGATAAAAACATTTTTCTATAGAAAAATTTTTGATAAAAAGATTTTCTATAGAAAAATTTTTGATAAAAAGATTTTCTATAGAAAAATCTTTGATAAAAAAATTTTTCTGTAGAAAAATTTTTGATAAAAAAATTTGTCTATAGAAAAATTTTTGATAAAAAAAATTTTCTATAGAAATTTTTGATAAAAAAAATTTTCTATAGAAAAATTTTTTCTGTAGAAAATTTTTTGATAAAAAAATTTTTCTATAGAAAAATTTTTGATAAAAAAATGTTTCTATAGAAAAATTTTTAATTTAAAAATTTTTGGTACAAAAATTTTTCTATAGACAAAATTTTTGTTAAAAATATTTTTCTATAGAAAAATTTTTGATAAAAAAATTTTTCTATAGAAAAATTTTTGATAAAAAAATTTTTCTATAGAAAAATTTTTGATAAAAAAATTTTTCTATAGAAAAATTTTTGATAAAAAAATTTTTCTATAGAAAAATTTTTGATAAAAAATTTTTCTATAGAAAAATTTTTGATAAAAAATTTTTCTATAGAAAAATTTTTGATAAAAAAATTTTTCTATAGAAAAATTTATGATAAAAAAATTTTTCTATAGAAAAATTTTTGATAAAAATATTTTTCTATAGAAAAATTTTTGATAAAAATATTTTCCTATAAAAAAACTTTTGTTAAAAATATTTTTCTATAGAAAAATTTTTGTTAGAAATATTTTTCTATAGAAAAATTTTTGTTAAAAATATTTTTCTATAGAAAAATTTTTGTTAAAAATATTTTTCTATAGAAAAATTTTTGTTAAAAATATTTTTCTATAGAAAAATTTTTGTTAAAAATATTTTTCTATAGAAAAATTTTTGTTAAAAATATTTTTCTATAGAAAAATTTTTGTTAAAAATATTTTTCTATAGAAAAATTTTTGTTAAAAATATTTTTCTATAGAAAAATTTTTGTTAAAAATATTTTTCTATAGAAAAATTTTTGTTAAAAATATTTTTCTATAGAAAAATTTTTGTTAAAAATATTTTTCTATACAAAAATTTTTGTTAAAAATATTTTTCTATACAAAAATTTTTGTTAAAAATATTTTTCTTTAGAAAAATTTTTGTTAAAAATATTTTTCTATAGAAAAATTTTTGTTAAAAATATTTTTCTTTAGAAAAATATTTGTTCAAAATATTTTTCTTTAGAAAAATATTTGTTCAAAATATTTTTCTTTAGAAAAATATTTGTTCAAAATATTTTTCTTTAGAAAAATTTTTGTTCAAAATATTTTTCTTTAGAAAAATTTTTGTTCAAAATATTTTTCTTTAGAAAAATTTTTGTTCAAAATATTTTTCTTTAGAAAAATTTTTGTTCAAAATATTTTTCTTTAGAAAAATTTTTGTTCAAAATATTTTTCTTTAAAAAAATTTTTGTTCAAAATATTTTTCTTTAGAAAAATTTTTGTTCAAAATATTTTTCTTTAGAAAAATTTTTGTTCAAAATATTTTTCTTTAGAAAAATTTTTATTCAAAATATTTTTCTTTAGAAAAATTTTTGTTCAAAATATTTTTCTTTAGAAAAATTTTTGTTCAAAATATTTTTCTTTAGAAAATTTTTGTTCAAATTATTTTTCTTTAGAAAAATTTTTGTTAAAAATATTTTTCTTTAGAAAAATTTTTGTTAAAAATATTTTTCTATAGAAAAATGTTTGTTAAAAATATTTTCCTATAGAAAAATTTTTGTTAAAAATATTTTTCTATAGAAAAATTTTTGTTAAAAATATTTTTCTATAGAAAAATTTTTGTTAAAAATATTTCTCTATAGAAAAATTTTTGTTAAAAATATTTTTCTATAGAAAAATTTTTGTTAAAAATATTTTTCTATAGAAAAATTTTTGTTAAAAATATTTTTCTATAAAAAAATTTTTGTTAAAAATATTTTTCTATAGAAAAATTTTTGTTAAAAATATTTTTCTATAGAAAAATTTTTGTTAAAAATATTTTTCTATAGAAAAATTTTTGTTAAAAATGTTTTTCGATAGAAAAATTTTTGTTAAAAATATTTTTCTATAGAAAAATTTTTGTTAAAAATATTTTTCTACAGAAAAATTTTTGTTAAGAATATTTTTCTATAGAAAAATTTTTGTTAAAATTATTTTTCTATAGAAAAATTTTTGTTAAAATTATTTTTCTATAGACAAATTTTTGTTAAAAATATTTTTTTATAGAAAAATTTTTGTTAAAAATATTTTTCTATAGAAAAGTTTTTGTGTAAAAATGTTTAACAAAAATTTTCTGTAGAAAAATATTTTTAACTGCTATAATTTCAAACATTCCACACATTGGCACTAGTATATCGTTAATAAGGATATGCGTAGGTATATAAAAATATATGAAAGTATGTACAACTTTAAGTATTTTATTTAATTTTTTTGCTTTTTTATTTATCAGGAAGATCAAGGAGATGTACAAGTAGCGCCAATAATACAAACATTTACAACATAAAGGATAATGCAATCTAAGCCAATCAAATCTTTACCAAATCTTTCAATTTATTATATATACAATATTTACTTGCTTCCCGACTTACAGTTATTGTTGTTATTGTTGTTGTCTTAAAGCTATTTTTCCTGTTCACTTGTAGCCATTTTTTGTTTAGTTATCAACCTAATGCTGTGATTTGGTTGCCATTTTTTGGATGTTTGTCTTCGTGTAAGTGGGAGAGTTGTGAAGGGTCTGGATCTCTTATATACTTTTATCCCTGATGTTAATAATGGGGAATAGGTTGTGCAAAAAAGGATTTCTTCATACCCGTATGTGTATTAGCATTTACGTGTACAAATTCAGAATATGAAAGTGTTGGTGAAGCTGGCTAATGTGTCTTTGTGTTTGCTTGTTTGTGTTCATTGGTTTGTGTGATCTTTTAAGTGTTTCACTTTTCTTGAGAAAGTAAAATCTTTACAGAAAATAATCATGTTTTACATGTGGGGGTTTTACTTTAGCTGACATTGTGTAAATACACGTAAAGTATATAATTTTTGGAAAAGTATCATAAATTAGCAAATGATTTAGAAAGTTTTAGGTATTATGTTAAGCATATAAAATACAATATAATGAAGTTATTTCATACATACATAAAAGAAGTCGAGAATTTATACAAAGACTCCTTACGAAAAGGCCTTGAGTAGAAGTTGTAGGACAAAATTTTAAATGATGTTAAATTATATAATTTACAATAAAACTCAAGAATTCAATATTCAATAAATCACTGTCTAAGATTAAAAAAAAAATTCCTTATAATCATTCTACATACATAAATTCACACAAAATTTTTCACTGGAAAATTAGATTTCCTCTTACAAAAAGCACTTACAATATCTGTATCATGTAAATCTGGAAAATTTTTTTAAAGCAACAGTAACATACAAACATTTATTGCATGTCATTTACATTAAAAATCATTATGATAATTTTATGTTTCTCTTCAAGTCTCCCCATGTTGTCATAGTTGTTGCTATCGCCTTACTATTGTTGAATATTCTATCATTTTTAAAAGAAAGTGTCACAAGTGATGTGATGATGTTAAATGCAAATGACATAGACGTGTTTCTAATGACACTGTGACTTGCAGTTATGATTTTTTTTTATTTCTCTTTTCAATATCCTTTTTTGTTCACTTTTGTGTTAAGTTTTTTTGTATAATATTTGTAGAGCACATACCAAGACACTTCAGCTCATATACAGTCATAAACACTTATTACTTTATAGCTAAAAGGCTTACACTGCAGTTGAACTAAATGAGACAATGATAAATGATGGCGACACAAATAAGCGACAAAAAACAAAAAGCCAGTTTAAGGCAACTTTGTCCTATGCTATATTTAGTCAAAATTTTGCTATACTTTTCTCATAGTCTAGTCATAGTCTAGTCATAGTCTAGTCATAGTCTAGTCATAGTCTAGTCATAGTCTAGTCATAGTCTAGTCATAGTCTAGTCATAGTCTAGTCATAGTCTAGTCATAGTCTAGTCATAGTCTAGTCATAGTCTAGTCATAGTCTAGTCATAGTCTAGTCATAGTCTAGTCATAGTCTAGTCATAGTCTAGTCATAGTCTAGTCATAGTCTAGTCATAGTCTAGTCATAGTCTAGTCATAGTCTAGTCATAGTCTAGTCATAGTCTAGTCATAGTCTAGTCATAGTCTAGTCATAGTCTAGTCATAGTCTAGTCATAGTCTAGTCATAGTCTAGTCATAGTCTAGTCATAGTCTAGTCATAGTCTAGTCATAGTCTAGTCATAGTCTAGTCATAGTCTAGTCATAGTCTAGTCATAGTCTAGTCATAGTCTAGTCATAGTCTAGTCATAGTCTAGTCATAGTCTAGTCATAGTCTAGTCATAGTCTAGTCATAGTCTAGTCATAGTCTAGTCATAGTCTAGTCATAGTCTAGTCATAGTCTAGTCATAGTCTAGTCATAGTCTAGTCATAGTCTAGTCATAGTCTAGTCATAGTCTAGTCATAGTCTAGTCATAGTCTAGTCATAGTCTAGTCATAGTCTAGTCATAGTCTAGTCATAGTCTAGTCATAGTCTAGTCATAGTCTAGTCATAGTCTAGTCATAGTCTAGTCATAGTCTAGTCATAGTCTAGTCATAGTCTAGTCATAGTCTAGTCATAGTCTAGTCATAGTCTAGTCATAGTCTAGTCATAGTCTAGTCATAGTCTAGTCATAGTCTAGTCATAGTCTAGTCATAGTCTAGTCATAGTCTAGTCATAGTCTAGTCATAGTCTAGTCATAGTCTAGTCATAGTCTAGTCATAGTCTAGTCATAGTCTAGTCATAGTCTAGTCATAGTCTAGTCATAGTCTAGTCATAGTCTAGTCATAGTCTAGTCATAGTCTAGTCATAGTCTAGTCATAGTCTAGTCATAGTCTAGTCATAGTCTAGTCATAGTCTAGTCATAGTCTAGTCATAGTCTAGTCATAGTCTAGTCATAGTCTAGTCATAGTCTAGTCATAGTCTAGTCATAGTCTAGTCATAGTCTAGTCATAGTCTAGTCATAGTCTAGTCATAGTCTAGTCATAGTCTAGTCATAGTCTAGTCATAGTCTAGTCATAGTCTAGTCATAGTCTAGTCATAGTCTAGTCATAGTCTAGTCATAGTCTAGTCATAGTCTAGTCATAGTCTAGTCATAGTCTAGTCATAGTCTAGTCATAGTCTAGTCATAGTCTAGTCATAGTCTAGTCATAGTCTAGTCATAGTCTAGTCATAGTCTAGTCATAGTCTAGTCATAGTCTAGTCATAGTCTAGTCATAGTCTAGTCATAGTCTAGTCATAGTCTAGTCATAGTCTAGTCATAGTCTAGTCATAGTCTAGTCATAGTCTAGTCATAGTCTAGTCATAGTCTAGTCATAGTCTAGTCATAGTCTAGTCATAGTCTAGTCATAGTCTAGTCATAGTCTAGTCATAGTCTAGTCATAGTCTAGTCATAGTCTAGTCATAGTCTAGTCATAGTCTAGTCATAGTCTAGTCATAGTCTAGTCATAGTCTAGTCATAGTCTAGTCATAGTCTAGTCATAGTCTAGTCATAGTCTAGTCATAGTCTAGTCATAGTCTAGTCATAGTCTAGTCATAGTCTAGTCATAGTCTAGTCATAGTCTAGTCATAGTCTAGTCATAGTCTAGTCATAGTCTAGTCATAGTCTAGTCATAGTCTAGTCATAGTCTAGTCATAGTCTAGTCATAGTCTAGTCATAGTCTAGTCATAGTCTAGTCATAGTCTAGTCATAGTCTAGTCATAGTCTAGTCATAGTCTAGTCATAGTCTAGTCATAGTCTAGTCATAGTCTAGTCATAGTCTAGTCATAGTCTAGTCATAGTCTAGTCATAGTCTAGTCATAGTCTAGTCATAGTCTAGTCATAGTCTAGTCATAGTCTAGTCATAGTCTAGTCATAGTCTAGTCATAGTCTAGTCATAGTCTAGTCATAGTCTAGTCATAGTCTAGTCATAGTCTAGTCATAGTCTAGTCATAGTCTAGTCATAGTCTAGTCATAGTCTAGTCATAGTCTAGTCATAGTCTAGTCATAGTCTAGTCATAGTCTAGTCATAGTCTAGTCATAGTCTAGTCATAGTCTAGTCATAGTCTAGTCATAGTCTAGTCATAGTCTAGTCATAGTCTAGTCATAGTCTAGTCATAGTCTAGTCATAGTCTAGTCATAGTCTAGTCATAGTCTAGTCATAGTCTAGTCATAGTCTAGTCATAGTCTAGTCATAGTCTAGTCATAGTCTAGTCATAGTCTAGTCATAGTCTAGTCATAGTCTAGTCATAGTCTAGTCATAGTCTAGTCATAGTCTAGTCATAGTCTAGTCATAGTCTAGTCATAGTCTAGTCATAGTCTAGTCATAGTCTAGTCATAGTCTAGTCATAGTCTAGTCATAGTCTAGTCATAGTCTAGTCATAGTCTAGTCATAGTCTAGTCATAGTCTAGTCATAGTCTAGTCATAGTCTAGTCATAGTCTAGTCATAGTCTAGTCATAGTCTAGTCATAGTCTAGTCATAGTCTAGTCATAGTCTAGTCATAGTCTAGTCATAGTCTAGTCATAGTCTAGTCATAGTCTAGTCATAGTCTAGTCATAGTCTAGTCATAGTCTAGTCATAGTCTAGTCATAGTCTAGTCATAGTCTAGTCATAGTCTAGTCATAGTCTAGTCATAGTCTAGTCATAGTCTAGTCATAGTCTAGTCATAGTCTAGTCATAGTCTAGTCATAGTCTAGTCATAGTCTAGTCATAGTCTAGTCATAGTCTAGTCATAGTCTAGTCATAGTCTAGTCATAGTCTAGTCATAGTCTAGTCATAGTCTAGTCATAGTCTAGTCATAGTCTAGTCATAGTCTAGTCATAGTCTAGTCATAGTCTAGTCATAGTCTAGTCATAGTCTAGTCATAGTCTAGTCATAGTCTAGTCATAGTCTAGTCATAGTCTAGTCATAGTCTAGTCATAGTCTAGTCATAGTCTAGTCATAGTCTAGTCATAGTCTAGTCATAGTCTAGTCATAGTCTAGTCATAGTCTAGTCATAGTCTAGTCATAGTCTAGTCATAGTCTAGTCATAGTCTAGTCATAGTCTAGTCATAGTCTAGTCATAGTCTAGTCATAGTCTAGTCATAGTCTAGTCATAGTCTAGTCATAGTCTAGTCATAGTCTAGTCATAGTCTAGTCATAGTCTAGTCATAGTCTAGTCATAGTCTAGTCATAGTCTAGTCATAGTCTAGTCATAGTCTAGTCATAGTCTAGTCATAGTCTAGTCATAGTCTAGTCATAGTCTAGTCATAGTCTAGTCATAGTCTAGTCATAGTCTAGTCATAGTCTAGTCATAGTCTAGTCATAGTCTAGTCATAGTCTAGTCATAGTCTAGTCATAGTCTAGTCATAGTCTAGTCATAGTCTAGTCATAGTCTAGTCATAGTCTAGTCATAGTCTAGTCATAGTCTAGTCATAGTCTAGTCATAGTCTAGTCATAGTCTAGTCATAGTCTAGTCATAGTCTAGTCATAGTCTAGTCATAGTCTAGTCATAGTCTAGTCATAGTCTAGTCATAGTCTAGTCATAGTCTAGTCATAGTCTAGTCATAGTCTAGTCATAGTCTAGTCATAGTCTAGTCATAGTCTAGTCATAGTCTAGTCATAGTCTAGTCATAGTCTAGTCATAGTCTAGTCATAGTCTAGTCATAGTCTAGTCATAGTCTAGTCATAGTCTAGTCATAGTCTAGTCATAGTCTAGTCATAGTCTAGTCATAGTCTAGTCATAGTCTAGTCATAGTCTAGTCATAGTCTAGTCATAGTCTAGTCATAGTCTAGTCATAGTCTAGTCATAGTCTAGTCATAGTCTAGTCATAGTCTAGTCATAGTCTAGTCATAGTCTAGTCATAGTCTAGTCATAGTCTAGTCATAGTCTAGTCATAGTCTAGTCATAGTCTAGTCATAGTCTAGTCATAGTCTAGTCATAGTCTAGTCATAGTCTAGTCATAGTCTAGTCATAGTCTAGTCATAGTCTAGTCATAGTCTAGTCATAGTCTAGTCATAGTCTAGTCATAGTCTAGTCATAGTCTAGTCATAGTCTAGTCATAGTCTAGTCATAGTCTAGTCATAGTCTAGTCATAGTCTAGTCATAGTCTAGTCATAGTCTAGTCATAGTCTAGTCATAGTCTAGTCATAGTCTAGTCATAGTCTAGTCATAGTCTAGTCATAGTCTAGTCATAGTCTAGTCATAGTCTAGTCATAGTCTAGTCATAGTCTAGTCATAGTCTAGTCATAGTCTAGTCATAGTCTAGTCATAGTCTAGTCATAGTCTAGTCATAGTCTAGTCATAGTCTAGTCATAGTCTAGTCATAGTCTAGTCATAGTCTAGTCATAGTCTAGTCATAGTCTAGTCATAGTCTAGTCATAGTCTAGTCATAGTCTAGTCATAGTCTAGTCATAGTCTAGTCATAGTCTAGTCATAGTCTAGTCATAGTCTAGTCATAGTCTAGTCATAGTCTAGTCATAGTCTAGTCATAGTCTAGTCATAGTCTAGTCATAGTCTAGTCATAGTCTAGTCATAGTCTAGTCATAGTCTAGTCATAGTCTAGTCATAGTCTAGTCATAGTCTAGTCATAGTCTAGTCATAGTCTAGTCATAGTCTAGTCATAGTCTAGTCATAGTCTAGTCATAGTCTAGTCATAGTCTAGTCATAGTCTAGTCATAGTCTAGTCATAGTCTAGTCATAGTCTAGTCATAGTCTAGTCATAGTCTAGTCATAGTCTAGTCATAGTCTAGTCATAGTCTAGTCATAGTCTAGTCATAGTCTAGTCATAGTCTAGTCATAGTCTAGTCATAGTCTAGTCATAGTCTAGTCATAGTCTAGTCATAGTCTAGTCATAGTCTAGTCATAGTCTAGTCATAGTCTAGTCATAGTCTAGTCATAGTCTAGTCATAGTCTAGTCATAGTCTAGTCATAGTCTAGTCATAGTCTAGTCATAGTCTAGTCATAGTCTAGTCATAGTCTAGTCATAGTCTAGTCATAGTCTAGTCATAGTCTAGTCATAGTCTAGTCATAGTCTAGTCATAGTCTAGTCATAGTCTAGTCATAGTCTAGTCATAGTCTAGTCATAGTCTAGTCATAGTCTAGTCATAGTCTAGTCATAGTCTAGTCATAGTCTAGTCATAGTCTAGTCATAGTCTAGTCATAGTCTAGTCATAGTCTAGTCATAGTCTAGTCATAGTCTAGTCATAGTCTAGTCATAGTCTAGTCATAGTCTAGTCATAGTCTAGTCATAGTCTAGTCATAGTCTAGTCATAGTCTAGTCATAGTCTAGTCATAGTCTAGTCATAGTCTAGTCATAGTCTAGTCATAGTCTAGTCATAGTCTAGTCATAGTCTAGTCATAGTCTAGTCATAGTCTAGTCATAGTCTAGTCATAGTCTAGTCATAGTCTAGTCATAGTCTAGTCATAGTCTAGTCATAGTCTAGTCATAGTCTAGTCATAGTCTAGTCATAGTCTAGTCATAGTCTAGTCATAGTCTAGTCATAGTCTAGTCATAGTCTAGTCATAGTCTAGTCATAGTCTAGTCATAGTCTAGTCATAGTCTAGTCATAGTCTAGTCATAGTCTAGTCATAGTCTAGTCATAGTCTAGTCATAGTCTAGTCATAGTCTAGTCATAGTCTAGTCATAGTCTAGTCATAGTCTAGTCATAGTCTAGTCATAGTCTAGTCATAGTCTAGTCATAGTCTAGTCATAGTCTAGTCATAGTCTAGTCATAGTCTAGTCATAGTCTAGTCATAGTCTAGTCATAGTCTAGTCATAGTCTAGTCATAGTCTAGTCATAGTCTAGTCATAGTCTAGTCATAGTCTAGTCATAGTCTAGTCATAGTCTAGTCATAGTCTAGTCATAGTCTAGTCATAGTCTAGTCATAGTCTAGTCATAGTCTAGTCATAGTCTAGTCATAGTCTAGTCATAGTCTAGTCATAGTCTAGTCATAGTCTAGTCATAGTCTAGTCATAGTCTAGTCATAGTCTAGTCATAGTCTAGTCATAGTCTAGTCATAGTCTAGTCATAGTCTAGTCATAGTCTAGTCATAGTCTAGTCATAGTCTAGTCATAGTCTAGTCATAGTCTAGTCATAGTCATAGTCATAGTCATAGTCTAGTCATAGTCTAGTCATAGTCTAGTCATAGTCTAGTCATAGTCTAGTCATAGTCTAGTCATAGTCTAGTCATAGTCTAGTCATAGTCTAGTCATAGTCTAGTCATAGTCTAGTCATAGTCTAGTCATAGTCTAGTCATAGTCTAGTCATAGTCTAGTCATAGTCTAGTCATAGTCTAGTCATAGTCTAGTCATAGTCTAGTCATAGTCTAGTCATAGTCTAGTCATAGTCTAGTAATACCACCTAAAATATTGTAGGGGAAATGGTAAAAACAACATGCATAATGTGGTAATATACGGAGAAAGAAAATAACTGTAAAGAAAAAGTTGCAGTTATTTTTTTTTTGTTATTGTTGTTTGTTAGTTAAACTACTGATGCTTGTTTTAAAGCTGAGACTATACACAAACGGACAAACAAACATTTGATAAGTGTTATAGGATTTATACATGTAGAGTATATTTGCTATTATATACAGCAAAACGGTTTACAAATACTAACAAGTATCTGTTCGTATGTATCTGTGTCTATGTGTAAGGCTACATATAAAGTTTTTTGAGGATATGGTTCCTTGTAGTTGAAAAATAAAAAATGACTGTTAGAACGAATGAATGAAGAATGAATGGTTTTGACTTGAGCATGTCGCCGCTTTAACTCAAACTCACACCACTTGAGCTGTTAAATACTGAAAGAGCTAGAGAAAAAGAAACATTCAGAAAAAAAG
Organism: Stomorhina lunata; assembly: GCA_933228675.1. Taxonomy (NCBI): domain Eukaryota; kingdom Metazoa; phylum Arthropoda; class Insecta; order Diptera; family Rhiniidae; genus Stomorhina; species Stomorhina lunata. The sequence continues at coordinate 53,050,180 of OW121742.1, forward strand.
TAAAAGGATAGTGTAAGCGGAAAAAAGTTTGTGACATATAGGCCAGAAGTGCATCAATGAAGTGTGTATGATTTGCTAAGGATGATATGTATATGATGATTTATCATCACTTTTATGAAGAGTTTATCTTCAAGTTAAAATTTTCCTTAATATTTTTGCATATTAATGAAAAGATGAGAAAGAAGATACCAAAAGTCGTTCATGAACAGTAGTAATGAAGTTAGATAAAAGTTTTTAAGGGTATATATTTTTTTGTTCATAAATATTATCAAGTTATAACTGATGTCACGATAGAAATTAAGTTTGGAAATATAAATTAGTGTTAGTTCTATTTTAATCTTCGATTTATGTGTATAAATGAATAAAACGTTTTTGTCTGAGGATTTTTTTTTTGTTAGAGAATATTTCAATATTTTTTACGTAAAAACCAATTATAGCTGAAAGTTATTAAAATCCATATAATTAATTGTGTACTTTTATTTAGTTATGTAGAAATCTAAATTAGGATTTTTTGTTTAAAAGCACTTTATTTTTACTTAATGTTATAATGTTTTACTAAAGGTTGCCATGACTTTTTTTGTTTAAAAATATTCCAGAATTAAAGAATTTCCTAATAGATTTGTAATATTTCAAGTATGATGCCATATTTTTTAGTAGCCGAAGTCAATTGATAGATACTTATACGTTTCAAAGTTTTGCTAAAATTTTTATTTTTGCATAACCCTAAAACTATGCATTAGTAAAATATTGAAGACAAATGTTAATGCTAGAGCTTTTATACACACACAAATAAATGCATTTGGATAGATTTGAAAAAAAGCACCACAGCTAAAAATTATTTGAATTAACAGAAAGTTTATATTATAAATACCTATAACCCAACAATCAATTTAATGATTCAATGTTAAAGGGAGCAGTGAGACTAGGTAAAATACTAAGGAAATATTTCTTCGGAAATTTCTTAATTACAAAATTGGGTATGTTTACTTCATTTACTTTAATGTTAATAAAATCACCATTTATTTATAGATTTTGTATAAAAATGTTTTTTTTTATATATTCACAATTCTAATTTTTAAGAATTAAAAAAAGAGTAATATGTATGTGACCCGGTCTATGAGAAGGGAAAAGGTGGCTTATGACTCAAAAACAAAATTTCATTCATAGACCGGATCACATATATTGAAATATCTCATTGAAAAAAAAATTTTTATTTTAAGGTTCAATTAATTTGCTCCTCAGTAGGCTGCGTTATCTTGCAAAAAATTGGCGGAAAAATTATATATTTCGTGGTTGGATTAATTGTTATTTTTACGCATAGATTTTTCGTCAAAGCCAATTATCAAATAATCAAAAAAGTCGTCAAACAATCGAAAAACCATTACTAAAGGACCATCAAACAATTGTCAAACACCGGTAAAACAATAATCTATCAGCCATCAAACTATCATTTAACAATCGTCACAACCATCAGCAATTGTCTACTATTTATCTTCAACAGTCTTCAACAATCTTCAAACACTCAAAATATTGCCAGAGAATCAAATAAGAAAAAAAGAAATTGCTAAGCAATTATTAAACAATCGTCAAATAATCATCAAACAGTAGACAAAAAATCATCAACAGTCTTCACACAATCTCCAAAAAATTGTCAAATAATCAACAAACAGTCGTCAATCTATCATAAAACAATCACCAAAGAATCATCAAGCAATTCTCACATAACGGTTAAACAATCATCAAACATCAGAAAGACGATCATCAAACTATCGTCAAATAATCATTAAACTATAGTGGACAACCGTCCAACAAACGTCAAACATCATCAAACAATCATTAAGCAGTCGTCAAAAATTATAAATGGTTTTCACACAATCTTCGAACAATCGTCAAATGATCAACAAAAAGTTGTCAATCTATCATAAAACAATCACCAAAGAATCACCAAGTAATTCTTAAACACCAGTTGAACAATAATCAAACAGCCGTCAAAAAGTCATCAAACAAACGTGAAAGAATCATCAAACAATCGCCGACAGCCGTCCGACAATCGTCAACTATCATCAAACAGTCATCAAAAAATCATCAAAAAAGTTTTCATACTACCTTCAAATAATCGTCAAGCAATTATTGAACAACCATCGAACGGTCATTAAAAAATTCTTAAATCTTCACACAATCTCTATACAACCATCAAACAATCGCAAGTCAGTCGTAAAACAATTATTGAACAATCACCAAAAATCAACAAAAAAGTCATCAGTCAATCGTCAAATAATAATAATCAAACAATTAACAAGCAATCGTCAAATAACTATAAAAAAATCGTGAAAAATCTTTAAACAATATCCAATTAAACGACAAACCGGTATCTAATGGCCAAATATAATCAATATCACTGCAGCCGTTTTTCGAATTAAGATAAACCATAAAAAGTGGATGTAAAAGTGGGCATGTTATTGAATTACTACATTTTCCGATTTAAGATAAATTGTGGGCCGTGGTCAAATTTTCTTTATGTAAAAAATGTTTTAATAAAAACGTTTAGGAAAAAAATAGCCATAACCTTGTCTTCATTTTCCGTAAATGTAGGTGTGGTCAATTACTAGCGCAAACATTTAGAAACAAATTATTCTAATCGGTCCAGATGTTCTCAACTTATGCAATTTTGAAGAAAAATCGTCCCAGTTTTTCGATCCCCAGGCCATCCTTGATCCATTGTCAAAAAACACAAAACGCTTAAAACTATCTTATAGTAAAGAAATATTCAAAGTTTCAATGATTATGCTCTCTACTTTTCGATAAGAGGTACCTTACTTTTATAGAAACGATTTGTAAAAACTGTATTATGTCTTCTATATTGATAGTTCTCGGCTCAATAATCCGGTATGATTCGGAGTCTACATTAATGGCCCACAGATGAGTGCCGGGCCAAAGAAAAATATTTTGGCCTGTTCATTAAACGTTCATTAAACGATTTTTGCTTCATTACCCTTGAATGGTATTTTTGCTGCAAAAAGGCATTTTTATCATCACTTTTCAAAAATCCAATAATACCTTTTTATAGAGAAGAATCTGACAAGATCTCATATATATATATATATATATATATATATATATATATATATATATATATATATATCTATATATATATCTATATATATTTATAGACAAAATCGGTTGAAGTCAGCTAAATATTATGGTAAAATTATTGGAATTTATAGACCAAGTATCAAATATATTTTAACTGGCAAAATGAAGGTATCAATTTTATTTAAGTCTGAGATCTTGTTTTTGTTTAAAAGGAAAAAAAGTTTATTGCATATGTAGTTTGGGAGATATAATCGCATCAAAATGGTCCTATAAAATTCAGCATTGTCTGTTTTCGTTATGAAGTCAGTTAGCTCTGTTTACCTCCGGCCTCTCAGTATAAAGAAATGAAAGTCAAAAGGTTTTGCTTTCGAATAAGGTAAAAAAAAAAAAAACTTTTGTCAATGTTTTGAAAAAATCAAAATTTAGCACAAAACAAGAAAGTGCTATGGGCGGTCAAGCCCGACCATATGATACCCTTCACCACTAAGGTCATTTGTTATTTATTTTTCCATCATACAAACATTTTCTGAAAACTTATATATTTAAGCTGTTTCCGTCATTTGGACTTATATGAGAGCTAGGGTCAAATGTGGACCGATTATCTCGAAATTTGGGAAATTGATTACAGTTGTTATATATATATATATATATGTATATATATATATATATATATATATATATATATATATATATATATATATATATATATATATATATATATATATATATATGTATATAATTCCCCGACAACATTCCAATTCGAACAAGGGGCACTTCTCTCAGACAATGATTAAAGTTGTTACGTATGCAAAAAATGTTATGTATGCAAAAAATTAACTCAAAATTGTCATTAGATTGTCTTTAGATTTACAAGCGTTTTAAAGATTTTTGTCCCTTTTAGTGCGTTTTTAAAGAACAGTTTGTACGGGAGCTATGGTCAAATGTGGGCCGATTTCAACGAGATTTGGTACAGTGATTTTAGTTTACATAAGCATAATTTTTTTAAAATTAATGAAAAAATATTGTTATTTGTGGCCAATATATCAATTCCGGAAAGTGGGACCTATGGGAGGTACCATAAATAATGGACCGATTTTGTCTAATTTCAATAACCATGGTCCTCTTATCAAAAAAATTATCTGTGCCAAATTTCATCAAAATATATTTAGAATTGCGACCTGTAGTTTGCTTACAAGGTTTACTTGGGGGTCCAGCCAGCCAGCCAGACGGACGGAGGGACATCGCTAAATCGACTCAGAAAGTGATTCTAAGCATATTGGCATACTAAAAGGTGGGTCTAAGTCAAATATTTCCATGCGTTACATACATCAGCACAAACTTATTATACCCTTTCCAACTATAGTGGTGAAGGGTATAAAAAGTAACGAGTATTGCATATAATAAAAAATCATTGCATACCTTCAGGCTTAAATTTTTAATCAAATTGCAAATTGCAAGGAGTTCACGGATTTCAACCAAAACTATTAGAGCTCTCTTTTGGGTCAAGTAATAGAGTAGTGCCGATTTTCATGAAATTCTTGTGAAAAAATGGGGGTCCAAGGGAGGTACCCGAAGGACTAGACGGATCTCAAAGTTTTTTTTTTTTTTAATTTTTATTATCTTTATAAAACTAATTTCATCGTTGTAGGATCACTCCTTCTATTTTTTGCAGTTAGATGTATGAAAAAATATCACTGTGCGCTGTTATGCTATAGTTAATAACGATTGACTTTAAAAAAAGCTTAATATCTTCTCTGCACTGTGCATTAATGTTAATATGCCAGTAACTAAACCGTACCTATAGTGAACCTTTGTTTGTCATTTTACCCCAAAACCTTTGAACTTATAATATTTTTGTTTTCAAGCTCCTTTCAAATTAATGACTGTTTAAACATTTTGAAGTGCAATGCAACATTCAAACTTTTCGAAAATAAACAACATCATGGACGCATGTTTTCCTTTAAAATTTCCATTTTTTTTTCTTAGTTTTTGAATTTATTTTTATTTTATTTTTTACTTTAGTTTCATTCATTCACTCACTCATTCATTCGACATCAGGAATTTTAAAAGAAAACACTTTGCTATTAGGAAAAAAGCTGTAATGGAAGTGGAAACTGTAGTGGCTGTATGGCTTCATTGCACTTCATCTAACACCAAACCAACAACATCGATCCACCACTAAAATGGAATAAGTATAAGTCGGAGTAATAATAATGTTTTGCATGTTTATGCTGGCAGCTGAAGTTGAAGCTGAAGCAGTTCTAGCTGGCGAAAAATTCAATGAAGTCAGACATGAAAAGAAGGTGTAAAGCTTCTTGTGAATTGAAACATCTTGTGACTATTAAGTGTAAAATAACACTTGAGAAAATAGGGGGAAAAAAAAATCCAACTATTTTTGTTAAACAAAATAAAAACTTTACAAATAGAACAAAAACACACTCATACTTATCTGTAATAATAAGGTAACAGGAATTAGACCGGCCCAATACTCAGTCTTAAAAAGGATCTTAAAATGTGTGTTATAAACTAAATTATCTCGCATTGTCCCTCTAATATGTGTAGGTGTGAAGGCAAGTGATAGCTGTTTAATATTAATACTTACCCACTCTAAACTGATGGTTTGGTTGCTTGGGTTGGGTGCTGGTATGTCAAATTGAAAAATGCATACATCTTGTTTACTATGTGCATCAGGAAACCTAAGAACTTTTTAACTCATAAATGTTTATTGGTTAATTTTACGGAAAAATGCACGTAAAGGTAACAAAAGTATGTACGTTATTGTTTCCATAACATGCGCTAACAATTACACTCACCTAAATTGAAATACCTCCCGTCAGCCACAACCAACTAAACAATGTAAAAAAAAGCTGATAACATACGAACAGGAAAAAAAGAAGCTTTAAAATGTGAAACACGGTTTGCATGATAAGCAAAAGTTAAGGGGAAATTGTGCTCAAGTGTTAAAGTGTGTAAAATAAAAATTGTTTGATTTTAAATAGTTATTATTATTGCTGTTATTGTTACTGCTATTCTTCACTTCACTCCTTACAGCACTTTTAGCTTTTGTTTAGCTTTTTCCAAGAATATGGTAGAAACAATGGGGTGCAGTATATGGGGCTATGATCAAACCTTCAGAACAAGAAGTTTTAATTTTTAGTGACCTTTTTAGTAAAAAGTTGACTTTTTAGTAAAAAGTTGACTTTCTAGCAAAAAGTTGACTTTTTAGTAAAAAGTTGATTTTTTAGTAAAAAGTTGACTTTTCAGTAAAAAGTTGAATTTTTAGTAAAAACTTGACTTTTTAGTAAAAAGTTGACTTTTTAGTAAAAACTTGACTTTTTAGTAAAAAGTTGACTTTTTAGTAAAAAGTTGACTTTTTAGTAAAAAGTTGACTTTTTAGTAAAAACTTGACTTTTTAGTAAAAACTTGACTTTTTAGTAAAAAGTTGACTTTTTAGTAAAAAGTTGACTTTTTAGTAAAAAGTTGACTTTTTAGTAAAAAGTTGACTTTTTAGTAAGAAGTTGACTTCTTAGTAAAAAGTTGACTTTTTAGTAAAAAGTTGACTTTTTAGTAAAAAGTTGACTTTTTAGTAAAAAGTTGACTTTTTAGTAAAAAGTTGACTTTTTAGTAAAAAGTTGACTTTTTAGTAAAAAGTTGACTTTTTAGTAAAAAGTTGACTTTCTAGCAAAAAGTTGACTTTTTAGTGAGAAGTTGACTTTTTGGTAAAAAATGACTTTTTAGTAAAAAGATGACTTTTTAGTAAAAAGATGACTTTTTAGTAAAAAGTTGACTTTTTAGTAAAAAGTTGACTTATTAGTAAAAACTTGAATTATTAGTAAAAAGTTGACTTTTTAGTAAAAACTCAGAAAATTTTCTAAAATTTCATACAAAAAAAAAATAACTTTTTAGAAAAAATTTGACTTTCTTTTTTACAAAAATAAGAGACGTTTTAAAAATTTTATATGAAAATTATAAATTTTTTAAACATTTTCTATAAAAATTAAAAATCCTTGAAAAATGTTTTGTAAAAATAAGAAATTTTAAAAAATTTCTATAGAAATATTAAAAATATTTTCAAAAAAAAAAGGAAATTTTTGCAAAATTTTTCATAAAATTAGGAAATTTTTGAAAATTTTGCTATAAAATGAGAAATTTTTGAAAAAATGTTTAAAAATATTTTCTATAAAAATAAGAAATTTTTAAAAAATTTCCTATAAAAATAAGAAACTTTTGAAAAATTTCCTTTAAAAATAAGAAATTTTTGAAAAATTTCCTATCGAAATAAAAATTTGTTGAAAAAGTTCCTAAAAAATAAGAAATGTTTGAAAATTTCCTATAAAAATAGGAAGTTTTTAAACAATTTCCCGTAAAATTAAAAAATTTCTTACAAAATTTACTATAAAAATAAGAAATTTCGAAAAAATGATCTATAAAATAAAAAAAATTTTGAAATATTTCCTATAAAAAAAAGAAATTTTTGAAAAATTTCTTATAAAAATAAGAAAATGTTTGAAAAATTTGCTATAAAAATAATAAATTTTTGAAAAATTTCCTATAAAAATAGGAAAAAATAGGAAATTTTTGAACAATTTCGTATAATAATATGAAATTTTTGAAAAATTTCCTATAAAAATAAGAAATTTTTGAAAAATTACCTATAAAAATAAGAAATTTTTAAAAAATTTCTTATAAAAATAAGATATTACAAAAAATCCAATTTGTCAAAAATTTCCAATAAAAATAAGAAATTAAAAAAAAAATTAAAATTTCTTACTTTTTTAGGAATTTTTCAAAATTTCTTATGTTTATAGAAAATTTTTCAAAAATTTCTTACTTTAGTAGAAAATTTTTCAAAAATTTCTTATTTTTATAGGAAAATATTCAAAAATTTCTTATTTTTATAGGAAATTTTTTAAAAAATGTTTATATTTATAGAAAATTTTTCAAAAATTTCTTATGTTTATAGGAAATTTTTCAAAAATTTCTTATTTTTAAAGGAAAATTTTCAAAAAATTCTTATTATTCAAAAATTTATTATTTTTATAGGAAATTTTTCAGAAATTTCTTATTTTTTATAGGAAATTTTTCAAAAATTTTTTATTTTTATATGAAATTTTTCAAAAATTTCCTATTTTCTATAAAAACTAGGAAATTTTTGCAAAAGTTTCCATAAAATTAGGAAATTTTTAAAAATTTGCTATAAAATGAGAAATTTTTGAAATTTTTTTTATAAAAATAAAAAATTTTTGAAAAAATTTTCTATAAAAATAAGAGTTTTTTAAAACATTTCCCATAAAAATAATAAATTTTCAAAATTTTTTTTATTTTTACAGGAAACTTTTCAAAAATTTCTTATTTTTATAGGAAATTTTTCAAAAATTTCTTATTTTTATAGGAAATTTTTCAAAAATTTCTTATTTTTATAGGAAATTTTTCAAAAATTTCTTATTTTTATAGGAAATTTTTCAAAAATTTCTTATTTTTATAGGAAATTTTTCAAAAATTTATTATTTTTATAGGAAATTTTTCAAAAATTTATTATTTTTATAGGAAATTTTTCATAAATTTCTTATTTTTATAGGAAATTTTTCAAAAATTTCTGATTTTTATAGGAAACTTTTCAAAAATTTCTTATTTTTATAGGAAATTTTTCAAAAATTTTTTATTTTTATAGGAAATTTTTTAAAAATTTCTTATTTTTATAGGAAATTTTTCAAAAATTTCTTATTTTTATAGGAAATTTTTCAAAAATTTCTTATTTTTAATAGGAGATTTTTCAAAAATATTTTTATAGGAAATTTTTCAAAAATTTCTTATTTTTATAGGAAATTTTTAAAAAATTTCTTATTTTTATAGAAATTTTTTTAAAAATTTCTTATTTTTATAGAAATTTTTTTAAAAATTTCTTATTTTTATAGAAAATTTGTCAAAAATTTCTTATTTTTATATAAAATTTTTTAAAAATTTCTTATTTTATAGGAAATTTTTCAAAAATTTCTTATTTTATAGGAAATTTTTCAAAAATTTCTTATTTTATAGGAAATTTGTCACAAATTGCCTATTTTTAATAAAAGAAAAAGCAGAAAATTATTGTTATATCCTGTAGTAATATTTTTCTAAGATATATCTAAAACTGCTTTCACAAATGACCAATCTAAAGAAAAGAAGCAAAAACTTTTTATAATCTTTTCCAATCGTTTTAAGATTGACGGAAATGAAAAGTTTAACCTGTATTTATTTGCAGTAATAAATTTATTCTCATTAATTTAAAACATCCAACAATCTTTGTGGGTCGTCTTCTATACGATATATTCTTTCGTTCTATCCAACGACGATTTAAAAAATATTGTCAATAAATTTTTTTCCGTTCGATTTTGTGTAGATTTTATCACAATCATTGAAAATTACAAAAACATTTTAAGTATTTCCGGTATTTTACGCGTACAGTTTCTCTCTTGTCAGAGATCAATGCGCGTTAGGAAAAAATTCAATGAGGGCAACAAAAATGGAGAAAAAAAAATTCTGTAAAGAAAAAAAAGTTCAAAAAGAAAAGATTGATTTAACATTCAGTACAAAACGCTCTGATACCAATAAAATGTAATTCGTTGCTGTCGTTTGTGTTACGTTTGTCACAAACAAATTCAACAGAAGAAGAAAATAAAAGAAAAAAATGAAACCTTTTCGTTCTGGTGCAAAGGATGTTCGCTAACGGAGTAACAAATCGCTACTATTTGTTGCTGCTGTCATTGGTATTACATTTATCTATTATATTTATCCCGTTTCACAACTATTTGTAAATAAGAAAAAGCACTCAAAATGGAAATAAATAAAGATAAAATATACAAAGGAAAGAAAGAAAAAAACTTTAACTACGTATTGAAAGTGCAGTTAAATCAATAGTTATAATGAAAAAAAAAGAAACCTATTCAAGTATCTTATATATACATATAAATTTTATTCTTATTTCTACTCCTCAAATTCTGGAGGAGAAGAACAAATACAAAAAATTGAACGAAATATCATTTAATATTCTATTGAATATATTTTATTTTTTATTTAATATACATAAGTTTTAACCCTCTTATTTGAGGTTAAATAGAGATAATAAATTTTTTAGTGTTATAATTTTTACGGTAAAATAACTTAGGGATAAGGATGTTTCGTTGAGATTATAAACATTAATATGCACTCGATTTTGATAAAATTTGGACAGTGGGTATCTTTTTTGATGTATAGGTCGAAGAAGAAGGGAATTTTGGAACTTTTACCTCTAAGAGGGTAAAAACGGGTAAAAATGGGAAAAAATCGAAAACGCTATGTCTCCTAAAGTAATAGGTATAGAAACAAAATTAAAATTACGTTTTAAACAGCTTTGAAAATAAGCGGAGAGGTGTTTGGTACTTTTTTGAAACTATGTCCGATAGGGGGTAAAAAAGGGTGAAAATAGTTTTTTTGGCACCTTTTTAACCCACTCTTATATTTTAAACTAAAGAATATAGAAAGAAACTTGGTACCGCAATCAATAGATGTAAAAAAAACGTGAAACACGTATTTGGTACTTTTTTGATTTTGGAGCCAAAATGGGTAAAAAAGGGATAAAATGATAACTTAACATCTCCAAAGTAATATGAATAGGAACATTATACATTTTGTTAAATGCGTTTTAAAAAAATGTACCGAATTCAATTGGCACCAAAAAAGTACCAAATATACATATGGAACTTTTAGAAATTAGGGAATAAAAAGGAGGAAAAATTAGTATTATTTTAAACAAATGAATGTTTGTCTGTATGTATGTTCTTTATAGAATAGTAAACTGTGAATTTGATTGTGTTATGCTCTTTAGCAAAGATGTTGCGAATAAGCCGGCGAAGGTTTTAAAGTTGATAAGACTAATTTCCGACAGATGGCGCCACTGAAAGTTACTAAAAATTAATTAAATCGTAAACTGTACATTTGATCATGCTATGATCTTTAGCAAAGTTGTAGCGCATGAGCCGACGAAGGCTTTTTAGTTGGTATGAATAATTTCCGACAGGTGGCGCTACTGAAACTTACTCAAAGTCAATTTAATCGTAATCTGTACATTTAATCATGCTACAATCTTTAGCAAAGTTGTTGCACATGAGCCGACGAAGGTTTCTTAGTTGGTATGAAGAAATTTCGACAGGTGGCGCTACTGAAATTTACTCAAAGTCAATTTAATCGTATGCTGTACATTTAATCATGCTATAATCTTCAGCAAAGTTGTTACGGATATCTTAGGTTTATGAATTGGAATAAGCAAAGTCCGACAGGTGGCGCCACAGAAAACTACTCAAAATGAATTAAATCGTAAACTGTGCATTTGATCAGACTATAATCTTTAGCAAAGTTGTTGCGCATGAGTCGACAGAGGTTTCTGTTGATATGAATAATTTCCAAAATTATTCAAAATGAGTTAAACTGTAAACTATGCAAACTATGTGTTGGTCGGACAAAATAAATCAAATAATTAAAAATTAACTGAATATTTCTACAATGTCTTTCCTCTAAATTTATTTTAGCACTTTATAATATAAAATATATAAAAACTTTAAAATTTTCCTCAAAATGCTTATCATAAAGCTCCGAGCAAGGCTCGGTCTACCAGGTGCTATAATTTAACAGGTTGCGTATACAGGTGTGTACCCACTATATGACAAAATATTCTTAACTTTATTTTATAACAAGTATGAGTGTTATATTCGGCTGTGCCGATTCTTATATACCCACCATCAAGTTGTATTAAATTTAGAAATATCTCTCATATATCTACAAGGGTGCAGCTAATTCAAAATGTGGACCAAATTTGAAAAAAAGTTGTTACGCTTGTTGGTATTGTTGGTAAAATATTTGGAATAACTTCGGTATCAGTAGCTTTATAGTTCAACATTCAAAAGTGTTTAAGTGGTTTTCCTAGTATTTATTTACCTTTATTGATGTATAGGTCGAGTAAGAAGGGACTTTTGGAAACTTTACCTCTAAGGGGGTAAAAAGGGGACAAAATCGTAGACGTTAGATCTTCTAAAGTAATGGTATAGAAACAAAATTAAAATTAAGTTTTAACCTTCATCTGCTCTTTGCGTAGAAAACTACGCAAACGCTACACAATTTCTCTGTTTTTTTTTGGAAGTGCTAACTTTAAGTTGGCTACTACTTTATACAATAAAATATTTGAAAACTTTAAAATTTGCTTCAAAATGCTTATCCTAAATCTCCGAGCAAGGCTCGGTCAACCAGGTACTAAGTTGTTAAATACTTTTAGTTTATCTTAATATTTGTTTAGGATAAACATGTTGATAGTAATACGACAGGCCCATATATTTTGTTATGAGTTCCTTGAACCGTATATAAAGTCTGGACATTGGTGCAATTTTAATACGCTGCTTATATCTCCGAATCTTTTTGATTGTAGATATAAAAAGGGGATGTTATATACATATATATAAGAATTATAGCCAAATATTAACTGATTGTAACAAAATTTCGCACACGGGCTGGTATTTATACAGAGCTTGTTTTTGCAAAACTTAGTGGCCATAGCTGTCATAGTTTCTAATTTAATAGCTTTAAACTGCCCTTTGCTACATCATTTTTTTTTTTGGTTTCCGGGAGTGTTTTTTATATGAAAGCTATAGTCAAATATGGACCGATTCCTACAAAATTTGATATGCTGACCAATAGCTGCATAAAACTTCTCCATTCTAAATTTAGTCGTCATAGCTGTTACAATTGTATTCAATTTATCAGCATTCATGTGTTTCACGGGGCGGGGTTATATGGCAGCTCTTAATATATGTGAACCGATTTCACCCATTTTCAGTACACAATTTCTGTTACATATCAAAAATACTTTAAGTTTGTTTCTCTAGCTCTTGTAGTTAAGGAACTATCGCGCTTCTATCTGACGCAAAGACGGACATAAACTGTGTTTTCTTTTTGTATTTTTTTGTTTCCGTAAGATTTTAAATCGGTGAAATATTGACCGATTGTAACAAAATTTTGCACACCGGCTGGCATTCATATACGACTTCCTTTTGTAAAACTTTGTTGTAGCCCTTTTCGTTAAGGCGCTATCGCGCTTTTGTCTGATGTACAGACGGACATAAACCGCCTTTTCTTTTTGTATTTTTGTGTTTCCGTATGTTTTTTATATGGGAGCTATGGTCAAATGCTGACCGATTGTGACAACATTTTGCACACTGGCTGGTATTCACATGCAACTTTCTTGTGCTAAATTTAGTGGCCAAAGCTATTACAGTTTATCATTTATTGGCATATAAGTGTATTTCAGGTGGAATTTAGGCTGTTTCCGTAAGTTTTTTGTATGGGAGGTTAAATGTGAAACGATTGCGATGCAATTTTATATGCTGCCTAAAACTTATGTAAAACTTCTAGATACCTAATTTTGTCATCACAGCTGTTATAATTTGTCATTTATTAGCAAAAAGGCGATTAGCCTAGACAAGGATATACTGGAGCTTTGGTCAAATGTAAACCGATTTAGCCCGATTTCAACACCAAAATTGTCCAAGAAATGAAGAATATTTGTGCCAAATTTCAGTGACCTATAATCCTTTCGTTAAGGATTTATCGTGCCGACAACAGACAGACGGACAGACATACGGACGGACAGACAAACATCGCTACATCGTCTTAGAATTTCACAGGATACAGAATATACTTCAATTTTGGTTTTTGAGCCAATATTAAGAAAATTACAAACGGAATGACAATCTCAATATACCCCCCATTCTTTTTGATGGTGGTTATAAAAATATGTAATTAAAGCCATTTGTGCAAAATTGACGATTAAAAACCACTTAAGATTTTAATTAGAACTTTGTAAATATCTAAGTCTAAATTTTCGTGTTATACTTAAATCTTCAACAATATTTTGTTTGCATCTAAAGTAACACAAATTTTAAACAATTTTAAACTAATTCCCTTTATTTCACTATAATAAAAGGCTCTAACAAAAACCCTTTATACAGCCTAGATTTTATTTTTTTTATTGTACAAATTAGATACAAGTCGTATCAAATTGTAGCTTTTAGGTAAATAAAGACAAAAGAAATATATGGCAACATAAACTCACATACAAATTTTCTTCTCAAAATGATGCACTACAAAATATAAATGTGCATATTTAAGTCATTTTCCCCCTTCCCTCTTCGACACTCTTAGTTTGTCGTATTATTATTTTCAAGTTTAGTTATTGCTACGAACTCCTGTGTTTGGTATTACCGGCAGTGAATCTAAAGTTGAGATGATAAGAAAAGTTTAGTAGTAGTTGCTGCCGTTTTCAGTTCTAGTTTTTTTGAGAAGATCACCATGACACCCTGACATATGATTAGTACTTGCAAGTAGTCTGACGCTGATGATGGTATTCTGCAGTGTCTGTTTACTTATTGTTAAAGTTTTTCATTCATAAGTCACAAATACATCCACACGAAAGGATTCCCTTACACTCCTATTACATATGTAAAACTTACATATGGTATAGTCTCCAATATAATCATGAATACAAACTTAAAATTAGAAATGTAGTTTCTGAATGAAAACTAAAATATACACTTTATATTTTATACTCAGCCTTTCATTGGAAACAAAGTATGTAAGTATCATCAGTAGAGTGGTCCGATGCATGTGGTATTATTAGAACAGGACAAAAGAAATTTTATGGCAATGTATAAAAAAGCAAGATAATGAAATACTTATATAGAGAAAACATTAAACAGCTACGAATTAGATATCTACTTAAACAAATCAAGTCTACTCATAGTCATAGTCTAGTCATAGTCTGGTCATTGTCTAGTCATTGTCTAGTCATAGTCTAGTCATAGTCTAGTCATAGTCTAGTCATAGTCTAGTCATAGTCTAGTCATAGTCTAGTCATAGTCTAGTCATAGTCTAGTCATAGTCTAGTCATAGTCTAGTCATAGTCTAGTCATAGTCTAGTCATAGTCTAGTCATAGTCTAGTCATAGTCTAGTCATAGTCTAGTCATAGTCTAGTCATAGTCTAGTCATAGTCTAGTCATAGTCTAGTCATAGTCTAGTCATAGTCTAGTCATAGTCTAGTCATAGTCTAGTCATAGTCTAGTCATAGTCTAGTCATAGTCTAGTCATAGTCTAGTCATAGTCTAGTCATAGTCTAGTCATAGTCTAGTCATAGTCTAGTCATAGTCTAGTCATAGTCTAGTCATAGTCTAGTCATAGTCTAGTCATAGTCTAGTCATAGTCTAGTCATAGTCTAGTCATAGTCTAGTCATAGTCTAGTCATAGTCTAGTCATAGTCTAGTCATAGTCTAGTCATAGTCTAGTCATAGTCTAGTCATAGTCTAGTCATAGTCTAGTCATAGTCTAGTCATAGTCTAGTCATAGTCTAGTCATAGTCTAGTCATAGTCTAGTCATAGTCTAGTCATAGTCTAGTCATAGTCTAGTCATAGTCTAGTCATAGTCTAGTCATAGTCTAGTCATAGTCTAGTCATAGTCTAGTCATAGTCTAGTCATAGTCTAGTCATAGTCTAGTCATAGTCTAGTCATAGTCTAGTCATAGTCTAGTCATAGTCTAGTCATAGTCTAGTCATAGTCTAGTCATAGTCTAGTCATAGTCTAGTCATAGTCTAGTCATAGTCTAGTCATAGTCTAGTCATAGTCTAGTCATAGTCTAGTCATAGTCTAGTCATAGTCTAGTCATAGTCTAGTCATAGTCTAGTCATAGTCTAGTCATAGTCTAGTCATAGTCTAGTCATAGTCTAGTCATAGTCTAGTCATAGTCTAGTCATAGTCTAGTCATAGTCTAGTCATAGTCTAGTCATAGTCTAGTCATAGTCTAGTCATAGTCTAGTCATAGTCTAGTCATAGTCTAGTCATAGTCTAGTCATAGTCTAGTCATAGTCTAGTCATAGTCTAGTCATAGTCTAGTCATAGTCTAGTCATAGTCTAGTCATAGTCTAGTCATAGTCTAGTCATAGTCTAGTCATAGTCTAGTCATAGTCTAGTCATAGTCTAGTCATAGTCTAGTCATAGTCTAGTCATAGTCTAGTCATAGTCTAGTCATAGTCTAGTCATAGTCTAGTCATAGTCTAGTCATAGTCTAGTCATAGTCTAGTCATAGTCTAGTCATAGTCTAGTCATAGTCTAGTCATAGTCTAGTCATAGTCTAGTCATAGTCTAGTCATAGTCTAGTCATAGTCTAGTCATAGTCTAGTCATAGTCTAGTCATAGTCTAGTCATAGTCTAGTCATAGTCTAGTCATAGTCTAGTCATAGTCTAGTCATAGTCTAGTCATAGTCTAGTCATAGTCTAGTCATAGTCTAGTCATAGTCTAGTCATAGTCTAGTCATAGTCTAGTCATAGTCTAGTCATAGTCTAGTCATAGTCTAGTCATAGTCTAGTCATAGTCTAGTCATAGTCTAGTCATAGTCTAGTCATAGTCTAGTCATAGTCTAGTCATAGTCTAGTCATAGTCTAGTCATAGTCTAGTCATAGTCTAGTCATAGTCTAGTCATAGTCTAGTCATAGTCTAGTCATAGTCTAGTCATAGTCTAGTCATAGTCTAGTCATAGTCTAGTCATAGTCTAGTCATAGTCTAGTCATAGTCTAGTCATAGTCTAGTCATAGTCTAGTCATAGTCTAGTCATAGTCTAGTCATAGTCTAGTCATAGTCTAGTCATAGTCTAGTCATAGTCTAGTCATAGTCTAGTCATAGTCTAGTCATAGTCTAGTCATAGTCTAGTCATAGTCTAGTCATAGTCTAGTCATAGTCTAGTCATAGTCTAGTCATAGTCTAGTCATAGTCTAGTCATAGTCTAGTCATAGTCTAGTCATAGTCTAGTCATAGTCTAGTCATAGTCTAGTCATAGTCTAGTCATAGTCTAGTCATAGTCTAGTCATAGTCTAGTCATAGTCTAGTCATAGTCTAGTCATAGTCTAGTCATAGTCTAGTCATAGTCTAGTCATAGTCTAGTCATAGTCTAGTCATAGTCTAGTCATAGTCTAGTCATAGTCTAGTCATAGTCTAGTCATAGTCTAGTCATAGTCTAGTCATAGTCTAGTCATAGTCTAGTCATAGTCTAGTCATAGTCTAGTCATAGTCTAGTCATAGTCTAGTCATAGTCTAGTCATAGTCTAGTCATAGTCTAGTCATAGTCTAGTCATAGTCTAGTCATAGTCTAGTCATAGTCTAGTCATAGTCTAGTCATAGTCTAGTCATAGTCTAGTCATAGTCTAGTCATAGTCTAGTCATAGTCTAGTCATAGTCTAGTCATAGTCTAGTCATAGTCTAGTCATAGTCTAGTCATAGTCTAGTCATAGTCTAGTCATAGTCTAGTCATAGTCTAGTCATAGTCTAGTCATAGTCTAGTCATAGTCTAGTCATAGTCTAGTCATAGTCTAGTCATAGTCTAGTCATAGTCTAGTCATAGTCTAGTCATAGTCTAGTCATAGTCTAGTCATAGTCTAGTCATAGTCTAGTCATAGTCTAGTCATAGTCTAGTCATAGTCTAGTCATAGTCTAGTCATAGTCTAGTCATAGTCTAGTCATAGTCTAGTCATAGTCTAGTCATAGTCTAGTCATAGTCTAGTCATAGTCTAGTCATAGTCTAGTCATAGTCTAGTCATAGTCTAGTCATAGTCTAGTCATAGTCTAGTCATAGTCTAGTCATAGTCTAGTCATAGTCTAGTCATAGTCTAGTCATAGTCTAGTCATAGTCTAGTCATAGTCTAGTCATAGTCTAGTCATAGTCTAGTCATAGTCTAGTCATAGTCTAGTCATAGTCTAGTCATAGTCTAGTCATAGTCTAGTCATAGTCTAGTCATAGTCTAGTCATAGTCTAGTCATAGTCTAGTCATAGTCTAGTCATAGTCTAGTCATAGTCTAGTCATAGTCTAGTCATAGTCTAGTCATAGTCTAGTCATAGTCTAGTCATAGTCTAGTCATAGTCTAGTCATAGTCTAGTCATAGTCTAGTCATAGTCTAGTCATAGTCTAGTCATAGTCTAGTCATAGTCTAGTCATAGTCTAGTCATAGTCTAGTCATAGTCTAGTCATAGTCTAGTCATAGTCTAGTCATAGTCTAGTCATAGTCTAGTCATAGTCTAGTCATAGTCTAGTCATAGTCTAGTCATAGTCTAGTCATAGTCTAGTCATAGTCTAGTCATAGTCTAGTCATAGTCTAGTCATAGTCTAGTCATAGTCTAGTCATAGTCTAGTCATAGTCTAGTCATAGTCTAGTCATAGTCTAGTCATAGTCTAGTCATAGTCTAGTCATAGTCTAGTCATAGTCTAGTCATAGTCTAGTCATAGTCTAGTCATAGTCTAGTCATAGTCTAGTCATAGTCTAGTCATAGTCTAGTCATAGTCTAGTCATAGTCTAGTCATAGTCTAGTCATAGTCTAGTCATAGTCTAGTCATAGTCTAGTCATAGTCTAGTCATAGTCTAGTCATAGTCTAGTCATAGTCTAGTCATAGTCTAGTCATAGTCTAGTCATAGTCTAGTCATAGTCTAGTCATAGTCTAGTCATAGTCTAGTCATAGTCTAGTCATAGTCTAGTCATAGTCTAGTCATAGTCTAGTCATAGTCTAGTCATAGTCTAGTCATAGTCTAGTCATAGTCTAGTCATAGTCTAGTCATAGTCTAGTCATAGTCTAGTCATAGTCTAGTCATAGTCTAGTCATAGTCTAGTCATAGTCTAGTCATAGTCTAGTCATAGTCTAGTCATAGTCTAGTCATAGTCTAGTCATAGTCTAGTCATAGTCTAGTCATAGTCTAGTCATAGTCTAGTCATAGTCTAGTCATAGTCTAGTCATAGTCTAGTCATAGTCTAGTCATAGTCTAGTCATAGTCTAGTCATAGTCTAGTCATAGTCTAGTCATAGTCTAGTCATAGTCTAGTCATAGTCTAGTCATAGTCTAGTCATAGTCTAGTCATAGTCTAGTCATAGTCTAGTCATAGTCTAGTCATAGTCTAGTCATAGTCTAGTCATAGTCTAGTCATAGTCTAGTCATAGTCTAGTCATAGTCTAGTCATAGTCTAGTCATAGTCTAGTCATAGTCTAGTCATAGTCTAGTCATAGTCTAGTCATAGTCTAGTCATAGTCTAGTCATAGTCTAGTCATAGTCTAGTCATAGTCTAGTCATAGTCTAGTCATAGTCTAGTCATAGTCTAGTCATAGTCTAGTCATAGTCTAGTCATAGTCTAGTCATAGTCTAGTCATAGTCTAGTCATAGTCTAGTCATAGTCTAGTCATAGTCTAGTCATAGTCTAGTCATAGTCTAGTCATAGTCTAGTCATAGTCTAGTCATAGTCTAGTCATAGTCTAGTCATAGTCTAGTCATAGTCTAGTCATAGTCTAGTCATAGTCTAGTCATAGTCTAGTCATAGTCTAGTCATAGTCTAGTCATAGTCTAGTCATAGTCTAGTCATAGTCTAGTCATAGTCTAGTCATAGTCTAGTCATAGTCTAGTCATAGTCTAGTCATAGTCTAGTCATAGTCTAGTCATAGTCTAGTCATAGTCTAGTCATAGTCTAGTCATAGTCTAGTCATAGTCTAGTCATAGTCTAGTCATAGTCTAGTCATAGTCTAGTCATAGTCTAGTCATAGTCTAGTCATAGTCTAGTCATAGTCTAGTCATAGTCTAGTCATAGTCTAGTCATAGTCTAGTCATAGTCTAGTCATAGTCTAGTCATAGTCTAGTCATAGTCTAGTCATAGTCTAGTCATAGTCTAGTCATAGTCTAGTCATAGTCTAGTCATAGTCTAGTCATAGTCTAGTCATAGTCTAGTCATAGTCTAGTCATAGTCTAGTCATAGTCTAGTCATAGTCTAGTCATAGTCTAGTCATAGTCTAGTCATAGTCTAGTCATAGTCTAGTCATAGTCTAGTCATAGTCTAGTCATAGTCTAGTCATAGTCTAGTCATAGTCTAGTCATAGTCTAGTCATAGTCTAGTCATAGTCTAGTCATAGTCTAGTCATAGTCTAGTCATAGTCTAGTCATAGTCTAGTCATAGTCTAGTCATAGTCTAGTCATAGTCTAGTCATAGTCTAGTCATAGTCTAGTCATAGTCTAGTCATAGTCTAGTCATAGTCTAGTCATAGTCTAGTCATAGTCTAGTCATAGTCTAGTCATAGTCTAGTCATAGTCTAGTCATAGTCTAGTCATAGTCTAGTCATAGTCTAGTCATAGTCTAGTCATAGTCTAGTCATAGTCTAGTCATAGTCTAGTCATAGTCTAGTCATAGTCTAGTCATAGTCTAGTCATAGTCTAGTCATAGTCTAGTCATAGTCTAGTCATAGTCTAGTCATAGTCTAGTCATAGTCTAGTCATAGTCTAGTCATAGTCTAGTCATAGTCTAGTCATAGTCTAGTCATAGTCTAGTCATAGTCTAGTCATAGTCTAGTCATAGTCTAGTCATAGTCTAGTCATAGTCTAGTCATAGTCTAGTCATAGTCTAGTCATAGTCTAGTCATAGTCTAGTCATAGTCTAGTCATAGTCTAGTCATAGTCTAGTCATAGTCTAGTCATAGTCTAGTCATAGTCTAGTCATAGTCTAGTCATAGTCTAGTCATAGTCTAGTCATAGTCTAGTCATAGTCTAGTCATAGTCTAGTCATAGTCTAGTCATAGTCTAGTCATAGTCTAGTCATAGTCTAGTCATAGTCTAGTCATAGTCTAGTCATAGTCTAGTCATAGTCTAGTCATAGTCTAGTCATAGTCTAGTCATAGTCTAGTCATAGTCTAGTCATAGTCTAGTCATAGTCTAGTCATAGTCTAGTCATAGTCTAGTCATAGTCTAGTCATAGTCTAGTCATAGTCTAGTCATAGTCTAGTCATAGTCTAGTCATAGTCTAGTCATAGTCTAGTCATAGTCTAGTCATAGTCTAGTCATAGTCTAGTCATAGTCTAGTCATAGTCTAGTCATAGTCTAGTCATAGTCTAGTCATAGTCTAGTCATAGTCTAGTCATAGTCTAGTCATAGTCTAGTCATAGTCTAGTCATAGTCTAGTCATAGTCTAGTCATAGTCTAGTCATAGTCTAGTCATAGTCTAGTCATAGTCTAGTCATAGTCTAGTCATAGTCTAGTCATAGTCTAGTCATAGTCTAGTCATAGTCTAGTCATAGTCTAGTCATAGTCTAGTCATAGTCTAGTCATAGTCTAGTCATAGTCTAGTCATAGTCTAGTCATAGTCTAGTCATAGTCTAGTCATAGTCTAGTCATAGTCTAGTCATAGTCTAGTCATAGTCTAGTCATAGTCTAGTCATAGTCTAGTCATAGTCTAGTCATAGTCTAGTCATAGTCTAGTCATAGTCTAGTCATAGTCTAGTCATAGTCTAGTCATAGTCTAGTCATAGTCTAGTCATAGTCTAGTCATAGTCTAGTCATAGTCTAGTCATAGTCTAGTCATAGTCTAGTCATAGTCTAGTCATAGTCTAGTCATAGTCTAGTCATAGTCTAGTCATAGTCTAGTCATAGTCTAGTCATAGTCTAGTCATAGTCTAGTCATAGTCTAGTCATAGTCTAGTCATAGTCTAGTCATAGTCTAGTCATAGTCTAGTCATAGTCTAGTCATAGTCTAGTCATAGTCTAGTCATAGTCTAGTCATAGTCTAGTCATAGTCTAGTCATAGTCTAGTCATAGTCTAGTCATAGTCTAGTCATAGTCTAGTCATAGTCTAGTCATAGTCTAGTCATAGTCTAGTCATAGTCTAGTCATAGTCTAGTCATAGTCTAGTCATAGTCTAGTCATAGTCTAGTCATAGTCTAGTCATAGTCTAGTCATAGTCTAGTCATAGTCTAGTCATAGTCTAGTCATAGTCTAGTCATAGTCTAGTCATAGTCTAGTCATAGTCTAGTCATAGTCTAGTCATAGTCTAGTCATAGTCTAGTCATAGTCTAGTCATAGTCTAGTCATAGTCTAGTCATAGTCTAGTCATAGTCTAGTCATAGTCTAGTCATAGTCTAGTCATAGTCTAGTCATAGTCTAGTCATAGTCTAGTCATAGTCTAGTCATAGTCTAGTCATAGTCTAGTCATAGTCTAGTCATAGTCTAGTCATAGTCTAGTCATAGTCTAGTCATAGTCTAGTCATAGTCTAGTCATAGTCTAGTCATAGTCTAGTCATAGTCTAGTCATAGTCTAGTCATAGTCTAGTCATAGTCTAGTCATAGTCTAGTCATAGTCTAGTCATAGTCTAGTCATAGTCTAGTCATAGTCTAGTCATAGTGTAGGTTTGCATTTACGTCTATTTAACATATTGATATAATAGAGCTTCAAAATATATTGTGAAAAAGATTTAAACCCCTTTCATAGAATTTGAGAAATTTAACAAAGTAACAGAATAAGTACATTATTCGTTAGAATCTTTAAGGTTTAAATCTCTTCCCAGATTCTTAATATTTAATAAGTTTTTAAATGTTTAGGGTACTTTAACAATATGTTTACCCTAATATTTAACATACGGAAAATACCATAAGTTAATACAGACAAAAACATAGCAGTTACCAGATCTAGGGGTTAAGCTATATATAAGCCAGTGTCATACTAGTCGTAAGGCAAATATGTTGTGCCTTCTAATCTTTTCTAGCAACTTTGTTGTTTTTTTGTTTGTTTCTTCCATTTAGTTTTGTAGCTTTTTCGTCTTTTTGAAAAAAGTTTAGACAGACAAACTTTTGTGGTAAATTTGAACAACTGTAATTTTCTTTGCTCTTTGTTGGATTTAACAACAACAACAACAACAAAATGTTTGGGAAAAAAAGAAAATGAAAAGGAAAAAAGATATAGAAATTTAGTGTAATTTTTGTTGATGTTGTTTGTAAGTCAATGTTGTTAATACTTTCTTATTTTATTTTTATTTAATTAAAAAGGATTTAAAGAGTTTCGTACTTTTTTCAATTTATATCCAAAGATTATAAACAAAAGTTGAATTAAAGCTTTTTCGGATTTTACTTATTTTTATTTTTTTGTTCTTTTGAACACAAACAATTTATTTTGCTTATATTTAAATATTTTAAGGTTTAAACGAAAGTATGACAAAATATTGTTACAAAAGAATTTAAATATTTTAAAACTAAAAGGACAATTTTAAAAACTTTAAAAGCAATTTGCAGATTATCGTTTGGAACTGACTTTAAAATTTAGTTGTAGTTAAGTGTTTTTTTTGGGTAACGTAAATGAAGTTTTTGTTAAATTACACTGCAGTGCAAAAGAATCAAAAAGAATTTTTGCAGAATGTATTTTTAATACAAAAAATAGTGTATGCTATTTATAAGTTGTTTTTAGTTGAAATTATATGCAGAGAAATAACTAACAAAAACATTCACTTACGCAATTATTCAAATACGAAATTAAAAGCTACTATTTAGATTGACCTTTAACCCACTTTGATGAATAAGAATTTAACCAAATTCTGATCATATAAAGAATCAGTTATAATAGAAAACAAATAAGGGTGTTATATTCGGCTATGACAAAATTTCTATAGAAAATTATGTTTGTGACAAAGCTTTCTATAGAAAATTATGTTTGTGACAAAATTTTTTAACAAACATAATTTGCTATAGAGAATTTTATCACAAACATAATTTTCTATAGAAAATTTTGTCACAAACATAATTTTCTATAGGAAATTTTACCACAAACATAATTTTCTATAAAAAATTTTGTAACAAACACAATTTTCTGCAGAAAATTTTGTCACAAACATAATTTTCAATAGATAATTTTGTCACAAATATAATTTTCTTTAGAAAATTTTGTCACAAACATAATTTTCTGTAGATAATTTTGTCACAAACTTAATTTTCTTTAGAAAATTTTTTCACAAACATAATTTTCTATAGAAATTTTGTCACAAACATAATTTTCTATAGAAAATTTTGTCACAGACATAATTTTCTATAGAAAATTTTTTCACAACCATAATTTTCTATAAAAAATTTTGTTACAAACATAATTTTCTATAGAAAATTTTGTCACAAACATAATTTTCTATAGAAAATTTTGTCACAAACATAATTTTCTATAGATAATTTTGTCACAAACATAATTTGTATAGATAATTTTCTCACAAACATAATTTTCTATAGAAAATTTTGTCACAAAGATAATTTTCTGTAGAAAATTTTGTCACAAAGATAATTTTCTATAGAAAATTTTGTCACAAACATAATTTTCTATAGAAAATTTTGTCACAAACGTAATTTTCTGTAGAAAATTTTGTCACAAACATAATTTTCTATAGAAAATTTTGTCACAAACATAATTTTCTATAGAAAATTTTGTCTCAAACAAAAT
The DNA here is from genome assembly GCA_933228675.1 of Stomorhina lunata. Classification (NCBI taxonomy): domain Eukaryota; kingdom Metazoa; phylum Arthropoda; class Insecta; order Diptera; family Rhiniidae; genus Stomorhina; species Stomorhina lunata. Next base: position 53,074,588 of record OW121742.1, read on the forward strand.
TTTCTATAGAAAATTTTGTCACAAACATAATTTTCTATAGAAAATTTTGTCACAAACATAATTTTCTATCGAAAATTTTGTCACAAAGATATATTTCTATAGAAAATTTTGTCACAAACATAATTTTCTATAGAAAATTTTGTCACAAACGTAATTTTCTGTAGAAAATTTTGTCACAAACATAATTTTCTATAGAAAATTTTGTCACAAACATAATTTTCTATAGAAAATTTTGTCACAAACATAATTTTCTATAGAAAATGTAAATTTTAAACTTAACCCTTGACTTTTTGTTTTAATAAATTGTTTAATGTTAAAGTTTTAGGTCAAACAACGTCACTCGAATTTTTTTATTGTTGAATTGAATTCAATTCACTTGAACTTAAACTCAATTTTAAGCATTTTAATTGGAAATAGTTTTTTTTACAAAAATATTTAATTATAATTTATTAAACAATTGCATATCAAAATAAAGTGCCACTCTAAACAAATCATTAAATTTTTATATAATTTTGTCACAAACATAATTTTCTATAAAAAATTTTGTCACAAAGATAATTTTCTATAGAAAATTTTGTCACAATCATAATTTTCTATAGAAAATGTTGTCACAAACATAATTTTCTATAGAAAATGTTGTCACAATTTTGTTTTGACAAAAAGATAGACAGGTGGGGATCTATCGTCTTTTAATTTCATTTTTTTACATCTTGTTTTATTTATTGTATCTTCATTTACTGTGTACTATTAATAAGTAATCAAATCTTAAAATCTAAGCAGAGAATAGAATTTCATAAGGATCCAGAATATATATCCCTTTTGGTTTTTGGGCCAATATTAAGGAAATTACAAACGGAATGACAATCCCAATATCCACTTTTTTCTATATTGGATATAAAAATAATGGTGTATATGCGTATACACTATTATTATATTAACCCTTATGTGTATACCAAGGTACCCCGGTACCTTTAGCACTTTCATCTTAACTTTTTTAATGGAAACAGGTGGTTCACAAACTTCAAACTTCTTGAGAACTCCTAACTATTGAAATAGTTAAAATTATTATTACTTTTAAGCTAAAAAATTATATTGTATAGGCGCTGTGGTTCAATTTAGATCTTATATACGTAACCGTACGGCAAGGTACCCGGGTACCTTCATACATTATATATGAAAAAACTGTAATAAAAAGTAAAATTTTATTGAAAGATAACTAAAGCAAAATTAGACAGATTAGTTATAAATATTTTATATAAGAATATTTATGTAGAAACAAGATTTACACTATTTTCTTTGTTTTATACATAGTTTCGAATTTTTTTTTAATTTTATTCTTGACCCTGGTTATAAAAGGGCTAGTGACATCCAATTTCAACCAATATTCTAAAATATACATTTTTATCCGTTGTAACAATCATAATTTCAGTTCTGCTTATAAAAACTGCTAATATATAACAATTTACGTGCTTTTTTATAACTTTGGTGAAAAATTATGTTTTTGTCGAAATCCTTTGATTTTAAGTCGCAGGTACGACTAAGCCGTTAAAGATATTGCTCTAGTTCTTTCTTTGTGGTAATCTGTAGGGGGTTCTAACTATAACGGGAACTTTTTTTTACTTTTTTCGATTTCGTTTAATAATCTATTTTAAAAAACCAAAAAGGCAAAAGTGACATATCGTTAGCCCATTGCATCAAAAATGGGTATTTAAATATCCTAAAGCCTTAAAAAAGTAAAACTAGTCAAACTTTTTAAAGTTTTTTAAAAATAATATTTTTTTTGTAGCATATGCTCAGGACATAGGATATTTTATAAAACCTTTGATAATTAGAAAAGTCTTCAACCGATTTTAAGTTTATATATCATGTATTTGGATTATTGGAGTCAAATGTAGAAAAAATGGAGGCTACATCTTCCTGTAGTACGAAACTTAATTTACTTAATACAAATTTATGGTATACATATATATTCGCCATGACTTGATGCTTACAACCGCCACGTTGAATTCACCTTGAGATTTACTATTTACTATAAATGAACGTGCATTGTAACTCTCAGAGTTATTTTCCGAGATCACTCATTTATTTTCTCCAAAAATGTTTGTACCCGGGTACCTTGCCATTCTCTTAAAGGTGTTTTTTTTGCCATACACATAAGGGTTAAGGGGACCATCTATTTGATCATAGCTCTTATACAAACATTTCTGTTGCAAATCCCTAAATGAGACAAAAATCACTAAATCGCTTGTAAATATAAAGATAATGACTATTTTGATTATTTATTTTGGACATAAGTTTTATATTAAATGTGATCAAATTGCAACATTTCAAGACAATCGGTCCACATTTGAAATTATTTGTATGATAACAAATATAGCAAATTTGCAAGAAAAAAACAAGTAAGAAAGTGCTATAGTCGGTCAAGCCCGACCATACGATACCCTTCACCGGTGATATCTTTCCAGTATAAAGACAAATATTTGCTAAATTTTGCCATCATACAAACATTTTCTCAAAACTTATATATTTAAGCTGTTTCCGTCATTTGGACTTATAAGAGAGAGCTAGGGTGAAATGTTTACCGATTATCTCGAAATTTGGCAAATTGATTACAGTTGTTACAAAAATTATGTGTGCAAAAAATAAACTTGAAACTCTCATTATCTTTAGATTTACAAATGTTTTAGTGATTTTTGTCTTAGTGCGTTTTTAAAGAAGAGTTTGTATGGGAGCTGTGGTCAAATGCGGACCGATTTCAACGAAATTTGGTACAGTGATTTTAGTTTACATAGGCAGTTGTCTTAAATTTCATGAAAAAATATTTATATTTGTGGCCAATATATCAATTAATGGAAGTCGGACCTATGGGAGGTATCATAAATAATGGACCGATTTTGACGAATTTCAATAGCCATGGTCCTATTATCAAAAAAGTAACCTATGCCAAATTTCATCAAATTATCTTTAGAATTGCGACCTGTAGTTTGATTAAAAGATTTACATGGGGGTCCAGCCAGACGGACGGACAGACAGACATCGCTAAATCAACTCAGAAAGTGATTCTAAGCCTATTGGTATACTAAAAGGTGGGTCTAAGGCAAATATTTCTATGCGTTACATACATCAGCACAAACTTATAATACTCTTTCCACTTTTGGTGGTGAAGGGTATAAATAGACTGCTCAGTGGTAAAGGGCATCACATGGTCGAGTTTGACCGACTATAGCACTTCTTTTTCTGCTTTTAATCTAATGCCAGGGTTAATAATTTATTTCATTAAATGTAAATTGTAAACTTAACCCTTGACTTTTCGTTTTAATAAATTGTTTAATGTTAAAGTTCTAGGTCAAACAACGTCACTTGAATTTTTTTATTGTTGAATTGAATTCAATTCACTTGAACTTAAACTCAATTTTAAGCATTTTAATTGGAAATAGTTTTTTTTACAAAAATATTTAGTTATAATTCATTAAACAATTGCATATCCAAATAAAGTGCCACTCCAAATAAATTATTAAATTTTTAAAGTATACCTGAAATTTGAAATATTTAAAAGCTTAGCGGAAATTTGAAATATTTGAATATCCTCTTAAATATTCTGTTGAATAGCTAAAATACAAAATACATATTTTTTTATTTTAATAAAAATTCATAACCGAAGGTCAATATTAATATAAAGTCGTATCATATAAATTTATTATTTTCAAATATTGAATTTTTTATGTTTGTCATGACAAAACAAAAAAATATGTTATGAATTTTAAATACAAATACTCCGTTTTCAACAAAAGCGGAAATCATAAAAGTTTTCCAAATAAATATTCATGGCAGAGATAAACTAAATGTGATAGGGTTTGGTAAAATCCCAGGAAAAACTTTAATTTGGAAATAAACTGGAACTGATTGCTTTTTACAAAAAAAAAAGAAAGATGGCATTTTGAACAAAGTTTTTCCTGGGTTTTCTCTATTAAAATAAATTAATACGTTTTAAAGTCTTTTCCATTTAAAGGATATTTAAGTCAATAACTCGAAATTTTTTGCAGACCAACTAACGATTTCATATGGAAAACAATCAAAGGAAATAAATAAATTTTAAATAGATATGAAAATATTATTTTACACATACTTTGATATGTTGAAAATAATATTTTGCGAAGCTCGCAGACAAAACGGAATATTTTCATGGAAAATCACACTTAAACGAATATAAGTTTAATTTTTATACAAAGGAAATTTTCCGTGTGATATTACAGTCATTTATTTGTACAAAAAATAAATGAAAAAATGTCGGAGAAAAAAAGTTTAACGCAAAAATCAAGGAACAGAAATTTTTAAGTCGTCAATTTTTAACAGAATATATGTAATGCTCGGATTTATTTACTAATTTAAAAACTTATAGGGTCCAATATTTTAGATTTTTTTTTAGATTTTTAGAAAGAGGCTTAGAGGCAGCGCAAACTAAGTTTTTGTTACAAATCGTGGTTTTTGGACTTTAGTTTAAAAAAACAAAAACTTTAGAACAAAATGTATATCACAGTAAAGGCCAAAGTCTCAGCTATTTATTCGTCTGAAAATCAATTGCATATATTTGCATATATGCATATAAGTTTCTTTTTTCTGTAAAATATGTCTATTAGATTTTAGACAAAATTTAGAAATATAAAAGGTTTATTTATATATTGATGAAAAGCTGAGCTTTAAGACTTTCATTTGATATATATTTTGTTGTAAAACTAATTATTGATCAAAAGATAAAACCACCTTAGCCTAATAATAATTTCTCAATAAAAAAATAACACAGGCCAACATGGTTTTGTTGTCAAAAAGTGGAGGGTCATTTCCGAAGTAATTTTTTTGCGTAGAATCCGAATCCGGGGTCCGAATTGCTCTATCACGTCAGGATTTTGAGATATTTGAGGTTTTTTACCCAAAAAATGGCGTTTTTGGCTACTTTTGAGGTTATGTACAGAAGAGACAAAATTTTTTGGGAGTTTTTTTTTAGTTGCATCTTATAGCACTACTCTTCCTCTTTAATTTAAGAGTCGCAGAGTTCAATTACGATTTTTCTACACCAAGTTACGTCAATTTGAAATTACGAGCGGGAGTCCCTTCGCCAATATTAAAACATGTTTTCTTTTTAATTTTGCCCCGTCTCACTTTGGAATTCCTTTAAGCATACATTTCTTTAGTGTGAATCATTTAGTATAATTTTTCCCCGTCTTATTGATATACAATTTAATTTTTTTTTTTTAATTTTATTTTAAATTTTAATTTTAATTTTAATTTTGCCCCGTCTCACTTTGGAATTCCTTTAAGCATACATTTCTTTAGTGTGAATCATTTAGTATAATTTTTCCCCGTCTTATTGATATACAATTTTTTATTATTTGTACAAAAAAGACCATTTGTATTGATTCTGTATTTCTTGTAATCGCAAATAAATCATTTTTTTAATAACATTTTAAGCAACAATTTACTAGATAGCTCTTAATTGTTCGTTCATGGTGCCTTATTTTTTGGAAAAAATTTTGTGAATATTTGTATTTGATCTGTTGGTTAACAACTCGCTGGAGGTATAAAGTATTAAATTAAATATTCTAACTGTTGATCATTTCAATAATGACCTCGCGTAAGTGTTTAAATAATCCTGACAGCTTTTGCTACATTTGTAGTCGCTTCGTGTTCACAAAAAATGCGATGAAAATCAATGAAACGATAAAAATATTTTATCTTAATTACTTCAATATTTCGATAAGTAATCAGGATAAGTCTTGGGTTCCACATACGGCTTGTAAATCATGTGTTGAAACATTAAGACGTTGGTATAATGCCCATAAAGAAGTAACACCAATGCCTTTCAAAACTCCTGCAATTTGGTGTGAACCTGTTAGCCACAATGAATGTTATTTCTGTTTAACCAAAACATTTGGATATAATATTAAAAATGCTTGTAATATAAAATATCCGAATGTAGCAAGCGTAACGAAGCCTATTCCTTTTGCATCTGGTGATGTTCCTCCAAGCCCTCCATTTGTAAGAATAAATGCTGAAGACCATACAGTCTGTGACGATATTGAAAATCAGGATTTTGAAGACATCGAATCAACCTCTGATGCTCCTATTTTATTTGATCAGGCTTCTTTAAATGATTTAGTCAGAGATTTAGGCTTGTCGAAAGAAAAATCTGAGTTGTTAGGATCAAGACTTCAAGAGAAACACCTTCTTGCTCCAAGAACTACTTTTAGTTGGTATCGTAATCGAGAGAAGGAATTAGTTGAGTATTATTCTGCATGTGATGAATATGTTTTTTGTAATGATGTTAAAGGCTTAATTGAAAAATTAGAACTTCCTTATGATACTGATCAATGGAGATTGTTTATTGATTCCTCAAAAACAAGTTTGAAAGCAGTTTTATTGCATAACTCAAATAAATATGCGTCAATACCTATTGCTCATTCTGTACACCTAAAGGAATCATATGAAAATGTAGAAACTATTCTTAAAGCAATAAAATATGAACAGCATAAATGGGAAGTATGCGGAGACTTAAAAATGGTTTCAATGCTGCTTGGACAACAATTGGGTTATACAAAATATCCGTGCTTTATATGTTTGTGGGATAGCAGAGATAGAGTTAAGCATTACATTACAAAGGATTGGCCTCTTCGTAAAACTTTAAAACCTGGAGATCCCAACATTATTCAACAACCGTTAATTGACTCTAAAAAAGTTTTGTTGCCTCCGCTTCATATAAAATTAGGATTAATGAAGCAATTTGTAAAGGCTCTTGATACCGATGGTGCATTATTTCAATATCTTAGAGATAAATTCCCTTATTTAAGTGAGGCGAAGATAAAAGAAGGAATATTTGTTGGACCACAAATAAGAGAATTAATGAAAACAACAGAGGTTGAACAGGTTATGACAAATGTAGAAAAAGAAGCCTGGATTAGCTTTAAAAAAGTTGTTAAAGGATTTTTGGGTAATAATAAAGTTAGTGATTACAAAGAAATAGTTGACGATATGATTAAAAAATTTCAGAATTTAGGTTGCAATATGAGCGTAAAATTGCATTATTTACACTCTCATTTAGAATGGTTTCCAGAAAATCTAGGTGCCGTCAGCGAAGAGCAAGGTGAGCGATCTCATCAGGACCTCAAAGAAATGGAAAGACGTTATCAGGGTAAATGGTCTCCAACAATGTTAGCGGACTATTGCTGGTGTCTTCAACGAGATGAGCTAAATGTTCGTCATAAAAGACGGTCTGGGTCAAGATCTTTACTAGATCAAAAAAAAAGATTTCATAAGTTAAACTGAAATAGTTTCTAATCGTGAGAGGCGAGGGGACTCACGTAATGCTAAATGTAAAAAAAAGTTTAACTTGAAATGCACTTGAAGATCAAGCTGAAGGTCAAATTCAATGTCACGATACCTGTGTAAATATAAATTACTATAATGTATTATGTTTATCGTAACAACAAAACTTATTAGATAGCAGAAAATGAAAATATGTTTCATATTTGCAATGTTTTTTGAAAATTTTTATACGCCATTTTGAATCCGCCATCTTGAATTTGATAATTTTAATATCTCAACTTCATATTCGTAATCAGTAACCCCAAAAATCCCCAAGTAAAAATTTTGAAGAGAAAATACCCAGTAGACAAATGTCTGCCTCAACGTATTCAATGCAAATGGTCATGCAATTAATAGGACATATCTCGTAATTTCAAATTGACGTAACTTGGTGTAGAAAAATCGTAATTGAACTCTGCGACTCTTAAATTAAAGAGGAAGAGTAGTGCTATAAGATGCAACTAAAAAAAACTCCCAAAAAATTTTGTCTCTTCTGTACATAACCTCAAAAGTAGCCAAAAACGCCATTTTTTGGGTAAAAAACCTCAAATATCTCAAAATCCTGACGTGATAGAGCAATTCGGACCCCGGATTCGGATTCTACGGAAAAAATTACTTCGGAAATGACCCTCCATTTTCCAACAACTTCCATGACCCCAATATTTGTAGGCCTGTGTAATTAAAGTTATGGGCCCTATTTCACTAAGCTACAAGCTTACAATTACAAGTGTTTTTGCCTGTAAAATTGTAAACTTGTAAGTAATTATTTTTCAATAAAATACAATTACAAGTTTGTAGCTACAAGTAATTTTTACAATTCACAAGTTTACAAGTCATACTTCTACAAGTGGTTTTGTTTCATTAATCTAAATTTGAACTTGTACACTTGTAGAATTGTAGAAAAAAAAAAATAGGGTCGACGAAGACTCTCAAAAAAATTTTACAAGTTACAAGTGAATGATAAATTGAATTCAAATTAGGTTTTTAACTACTTTTTTTTTAATAAAAATTGGGTAAAATTAACACAAAATCAAATCAATATTAATTTCCATTTATTTATTTTGTTTGTTTTTAATTATGTAGTCCATTACTTAGTGTACCATGACGAATTTAGTGTACTTTGAAAGAATTGTCTGGTCAAATTTAATGAAATTATCTTGAGAATAGCGATCTGTATATTGATTACAAAGTTTACATGGGGGTTCAGCCAGCCGTCTAGCCAGATGGACGGACATCGTTAAGTCAACTCAGAATGTAATACTATGTATATTGGTATACTAAAAGGTGGTTTAAGACCGTTACATACATCAACCCAAACTTATAATACCCTTTCCACCTATAGTGGTGGGTATGAAAATATAATCATGTATGCAGAACAAGGGAGATCAATGATGTTCTTTACTCAAGGATATCTTAAAAATCATTTCTACTATTTTCTTTATCATTCTCTCAAATGTGGACCAAAAAATGAGCCCATGGTGGATCGGAAAACAAAAAACTCATAATATTTCAGTACAAATTTTTTTTAATTAAAAGAATATAAAACTACAGGACATATGCTAAAATATGAGCATACGAGTAGTCTTATAAAAATCTTATAACCATATCAAAAGCTTTAGGCATATAAAGTGGGTATGTTTCGTAAATAAATCTTTAAAAAGAAGGAACTTTGAACCGCCATAAAATCTCAACCAAAGCGAAATTAATAATTTTGAAGAAGTGTAAAATTGTCTAGGCCAGGGGAATCGTAGGTATATGGTTCAGTGCGAGTTCAATATTTTATATGTGACTCCATATATTTATTTATCAAAATAATTTATTTTATTATAATCGTAGAAATTGTAATTTTAGAAATTGTAATTGTGCAAATTGTAGTTTACAAATCCAAAAAGCTACAATTGTTGTGAAAATTTTAATGAAACACAATTGAACAGCACTTGTAATTATTAGACTTGTTATTGTAATTTGTAAACTTGTAGAATTGTAGCTTAGTGAAATAGGGCCCTGATATGATATATTTTCTCCTCATGAAATAAATTCACACAAAATGTATATCGCTTGCATCGGTATATAGAACAGCGGAAATATATGTATGTTTTGCCTTAAATCTAAAATGAGCTTAACAGGTTAAGTTAAGTTATTTTGTATAAAATGACAATAAAGATTTAGGGAAAAATATGCAAATTAGGACTAAAGGCAAAATATGCAAACAAATGCAGCTGATTAACATATAAACAGAAAGCTAATCCCTTAGCCTTTTCAGTGATATATACTTTGTTGTAAAAGTGTTTTTGAAGAAAACATATAACATACCAAAACTTATAAGTTTTTCATATAGAAATAAAACTTGAATAGTTTTCTTTGAAACTGTTTGCTCAGAGTGAATAAAAAAGGTGCTTATAAAAAATTTTGAAAACAAGTAAGAAAGTGCTATAGTCGATCAAGCTCGACCATACGATTTCCTTCACCACTAAGGTCAAACGTGTCCTTTTTCGGGTTTAAAGACAAATATTTGCTAAATTTTGTAAGCTTACAAATATTTTCTCAAGATATATTTAAGCTTTTTCCGTCATTTGAACTTGTATGAAATTTCAGTTTTTACAAAAATTATTTGTGCAAAAAATAAACTCAAAATTCTCATTATCTTCAGATTTACGAGCGTTTAAGTGATTTTTGTCTCATTTAGTGCATTTTGACAGCCATTGGGAGCTATTGTCAAATTTGGACCATTTTCAAAGAAATTTGGTACAGTGGTTTACATAAGCAGTATTTGTTTTAAGTTTCATGAAAAAATATTGATATTTGTGGCCTCTATACCAATTGTGGGAAGTGGGACCTATGGGAGGTATCAAAAATAATGGACCGATTTTGACGAATATTAATGGCCATGGTGTCCCACTATCAAAAAAATTATCTATGCCAAATTTTATCAAATTATTTTTAGAATTGCGACATGTTATTCGATAACATGGTTTACATGGGGTCCAGGCAGACAGAAGGAGTGACATCGCTAAATCGACTCAGAAAGTGATTCTTAGACTATTAGTATACTTAAAGGTGGGTCTAAGACCAATATTTTAATGCGTTACATACATCAGCACAAACTTATAATACCCTTTCCACCTAGGGTGGTGTAGGGTATAAGTCTGTGATAATATGGAAGAATAGCTTGAGTCACTGTTTACGATTTGATTAATTTTGAGTAATTTTCAGTGGCGCCACCTATCAGACTTTGGTCATTCCCAATAATAAAAGTTCGTCGGCTTATCCGCAACAACTTTGCTAATAATTATAGCATGATTATATGTACAGCTTACGATTAAATTGACTTTGAGTAATTTTCAGTAGCGCCACCTGTCGGAAATTATTCACACCAAATAAAAAGCCATCGAAGGCTCATGCGCTACAACTTTGCCAAAGATCGTAGCATGATCAAATGTACAGTTTACAATTTAATTAATTTTTAGTAATTTTCAGTGGCGCCACCTAACGGAAATTAGTCTTACCAACTTTAAAACCTTCGCCGGCTTATCTGCAACATCTTCGATAAAGAGCATAACATGATCAAATATATAGTTTACTATTCTATAAAGAACATACATACAGACAAACATTCATTTGTTTCAAAGTTATAACATTAATAATTTTCCCCCCTTTTTATCCTCTAATTTCAAAAAGTTCCATATGCATATGTGGTACTTCTTGGGAACCAAATGAATTTGGAACATTTTATTAAAACGCTGTTAACATAATGTTCTTATTCATATTACTTTTTGAGATGTTAAGTTATCAGTTTATCCCTTTTTTACGCATTTTGGCCCCAAAATCAGAAAAGTACCATATACGTGTTCAATATTTTATTCACATCTATTGACTGCAGTTCAAAGTTCTTTTCTATATTCTTTGGTTTAAAAAGAAGAGTGGGTTAAAAAGTACCAAAAAAACTATTTTCACCCTTTTTTACCCCTTATCGGACATAGTTTCAAAAAAGTACCAAACACCTGTCCGCTTATTTTCATAGCTGTTTATAACGTAATTTTAATTTTGTTTCTATACCTATTACTTTAGGAGATATAAAGTTTTCGATTTTTTCCCCTTTTTCCCCGTTTTTACCCTTTTAGAGGCAAAGGTTCCAAAAGTCCCTTCTTCTTCGACCTATACATCAAAAAAGGTACCCACTGTCAAAATTTTATCAAAATCGTTAGAGATAGTCATTCTATATATGGGTACTTCCATGGTTATGTACGTGACATTTGTACACGTTTTATTGTCTTTGAATATTGTGGAAATAAAAATGGATTATAATTTTTAAATGAATTTTAGAATCGTACATTATATGTGATGAGTTCTTTCTAAAAAGTATATATATTAAAAAATTGAGCACTGAGTACCCAAGTTCCATGCATTCAAAGTTGACTTACGCACGTGACAAAATAAGTAAGTGCCTTTTAGAGCCGTAAGGAATATTGTAAAAGTAAGCGAATTATGGGAGATTTTTTTTTCGGAAAAAATGTTTTTATAAAGGCTATTAATGACCTTTATAATCATGTTTTGTTCAAAAACAAGTATGCATTGGTTGGCTAAGAAAAAACAAATTTTTGCATTACGCACGTTACATTACGCACGTGACACTTTTTACCTTCATACATATTTTAGCAATTTAACATATATTTTCAGAAGTTTTTAAGAAAAAATTTGGCGCAGATCATTGTTTTGATATTGGGACCATGGCTATTGAAATCGGTCCATTATTTATGGTACCTCCCATATGTCCCACTTCCCGGAATTGATATTTTGGCCACAAATATCAATATTTTTCCATGAAATTTGAAGCAAATACTCCTTATGTAAAACTGAATCACTGTACAAAATTTCGTTGAAATCGGTCCACATTTGACCATAGCTCCCATACAAACTCTTCTGTCAAAACGCACTAAATGAAGCAAAAATCACTAAAACACTCGTAAATCTGAAGATAATGAGAATTCTGAGTTCATTTTTTGCATACATAATTTTTGTAAAAGCCGTAATCAATTTTCTAAATTTCGAGGTAATCGGTCCATATTTGACCCTAGGCCCCATGTAAGCCAAACTGACAAAAACAGTTTAAATATATAAGTTTTGAGAAAATGTTTCTATGATGGCAAAATTTAGCAAATATTAGCCTTTATACAGGAAGAAGAACACCTTTGACCTTAGTGGTGAAGGGTATCGTATGGTCGGACTTGACCGACTATAGCACTTTCTTACTTGTCTTAAATTAAAATAAAATTTATCAAATGGACATAAATGAACAGCATTGAATTTTTCGTACTTACTATTACGCACGTGACAAAGTTCAAAAATCCAAAAAAAATTACTTTTTGTAGAAGGCTATTAATTTCAATAATTTATTTAAGCTAACAAAAAACTTGCTTTAGAAATTAAACAACAAGACACTTTAACTGATAATGAGCAACTAGTGGCATTATGTGGTTCTTTTGCCTTACGCACGTGACAAAGGAATGTTGCCGAAGAAAACGTTTAAATATTCCGTTATTGATGCACAGTTTGCTCTCATCTCACATTTTTATATTCATTTGTTGTTGTATCAGTTACTTACATACCAAACTGCAATATTACATATATATTATTTTCGTCAGCAGCAATGACAAATAATGGATGTTAAAGCTTTTAAATTGAATTAAAGAGCCTTTCGTTTTACATACCATTTTTTTGCATTTAAGATTATGATAAGCTGAAAATTTGTTTACATAGTAAAATCTTAATAATTTCTTTTAAATTTTCTGTTCTTAAAAATATTATGCGAGCGTTTTGATTTTTTAACTAACGGTGGACCATTTTATGGAAATGCCCATATATATGTATATATATATATATGTATATATGTATATATATACATATATATACAATTATTGCTCGTTTAAGAATATAAGATAAATCTGTCCAAAGTTAAGTTAGAGATTAGCTGTTGGAGAAAATAAAGAAGGGTAAAGAAGAAAATCTAATGCAAAGATTACTCAAAACAGCAAAACATTGAAATTGGCCGTTTTAGCACCAGGCCACAGGCAATTTTTTTGTCAATAGTACCAACCAATGATGTGTCTTTTGATACCCTTCACTACCATAGGTGGAAAGGGTAATTTGAGTTTGTGCTGATATATGTAATGCAAAGAATTTTTTTTTTAGAACCACCTTTTAGTATACCAATAGGCTTAGAATCACTTTCTGAGTCGATTTAGCGATGTCATTCCGTCCGTCCGTCTGGTTCGACGGCTGGCTGGACCCCCATGTAAGCCATGTAATCAAAGTACAGGTATCAATTCTAAAGATAATTTGATAAAATTTGGCACAGATCATTTTTAGACCATGGTATTGAAATTCGTCCATTATTTATGGTACCTCCCATAGGTCCCACTTCCCAGAATTGATATATTGACCACAAATGTTAATATTTTTTTATGAAATTTGAACCAAATAATGCTTATGTAAACTAAAATCATTGTACCAAAATTTTTTTAATCGGTCAACATTTCACCACAGCTCCCATACAAGCTCAGCTGACAAAACACACTAAATGGGACAAATATCTGTAAAACGCTCGTTATATGAAAATATTGCAAATAAATTTTTGAAGCTATTTCACATCCTAAAACATTTTTCATTTTAATTCGTAATTTATCCTTATGATGTTAACTGTAAAAACTTCTTTGTCTACAAACTTTATTTTATTATAAGCTAACAGCTTGGCTAATCAAATTTGTTTGCTTGAAAATACTAAGTTTGCTGATGCAAAAGGTGTGAGATGTGGTGGTGATGGTGGTAAGTAAGAAGGTAGTGTTTAATTCAATGAACGACTACGACTAAAAAAAAGTATGTATGAGTGCAGTCTAATTTTAAATCTAAGTACTTGTATGTGTGCATTTATTTCTATATCAGTATATACAATTTGTTCGTAAGAGCCTGAAATCATATATTTCTTTGAAACATCAAGTCATAAGTATACACCAGCTGTTGTAACATACAGTGAATACATGTTGAATTCGTATTCCTTATTTTCTTTATCTACTTCTGCTATAATATTTGAATCCTGCCTCCTTGTATGTATGTATGTATGTTTGCTGGCGCTCTAACAAATCTTAGGAAAATAACTTTAACGCACAACGCGTTAAATTAGAATTCAACTCTGTTAAGTCAGTCAGTCTTTCTTATGATAAGGATGTATGAATGTTATATTATTAAATTTATGTATGTATGTGTGTAGATAATTACAATATGGCAATAAGGATTGCTCTCCAAAAGATATTCATTCCAGGTAATCCAAGTAAATGAGATAGTAGATTAATGGACTTTATTGAACTTATTTCGAATTTAATGATTTTGAGGAATATAGGAACAGGAATAATAGGCATTGATTTTTATTTTTAAGAATATATTAAGTAAATATGCTACAAAATTTAATTATTTGTGTAATAATGTTTTTACATTATTCTGTGAATACGAAATTGTGCTGGTATTTTCACTTCTAACTGTTAGAAGTACAATTTTAGGTGATTTTGGAAAAGCAAATCCTTGTTATTATTTTAGCTTCGAAAAAAGTGGTTATTAAGGCGTCTATTAGAAAAGGCATTAAAAATTTACAGTTCGGGTAAAAACTTTTCGATGGCACATTTTTGTACAATTTTTCTTTAACCTCAAAACACGCCTCAGTTTCGGATGTTAAGTAATCATCGGCACTCAATTTATTTTTAGGCAAGACTATCTTTGGTCAAAAAACAAAAACGTCTCTGGTGTTATATATGTGGTTGATGTCTCTTCATCCGAAACAATTAAATTGAAACTTCACGATATGGTTTCAGTTCATCGGAGATTAAAAGTGGGAGATATTTAGAATTTCTAAGCATCCTACAAGGCTTAGGGGTTTAAAGTTTGTGAGATTGCTTTACGCTTTACTCGAGTTATGTTTGCTCGATTAATCGGAAAAATAAAATCGATTAATAGCTCGAGTAAACAAAAATGACTCATTTCAAATAAAGATTTATTTGAGTAATTTTCCACGAGTAATCGAGTTACTCGAGTAAAAACATTTTATTAATTTTGCTAGCATTTTTTTTAAATATTAATAAAATAGAACGACTAAAGTTTGTCTCAGTGTATTCCTTAACTGCTAACTTTTTTTGAAACAATGTTGGCCAAATAGAAAGCTCAATCTCGAAATGAGAATATGCTCTAAGATTGTTAATTTAGTATGCATTTTTGTTTCTGCTTTTTTGAGTACGAGTAATGAAAAAGTTTCTTATGTTCTTGTTATTCCCCTGCCACCCAAATAATGGACAACGTTGATTCGAAATTATCAGCTGTCCATAATTTTTTAGATTAAGATACATCATTACTAATGATTTATTTATTTTATGCAATAATCAGGGTTTTTATTGTAGACCACATAAATCAATTATCTACCGTTCAAGGGTCCATCTTAATCAATAATTGATGGTTATACTATAGTTTATTTTTAATAATAATCAAGGGTTTAAATATAGTCCATTTTCCATTTTATGAAATAATCGCGGGTTTTAATATTGTCAATTCTAGGCAATAATCGAGAGCTGTTATATAGTCCATTGAAGATTCAATAATCGTAGATCCAAATATAGCTCCAGTTGATATTTCCACTGTATTCGTAGGTCCTTCTATAGTTTAGTTGCAGATTCTTATGTAATCGTACGTACTAATACTATAGTAGAACCAATAGTAATAGTACGTCCTACTATAGTTCACTTAATCGTAGATTGTACTATAGTCCTGTTGAAGATCTCATTGTGAAGATAGATAAAAGGTAGTAGATTCTATTAATCTATTAGATTAAAATCAGGATTTATCAAATCAAAACATTACTTTAGGCGATCAGTGTAAACATGAATACATATATAGAAGTAAATGAACTCACTTTAAATATTAATGGTGACGATATGTTTCAAATATATGGTACAAATATTATTTTTTATTAAAAATTAAATTTGAATTTTCATTTTATTTTATTCTGTTCTGAATGGTTAAATTTTTTGTTAATAAAACACTATAATTTTATTAAAAACAGCTTATGAAAAAAATTTACTCAAGTAATTTTAAAACGAATATTTTACTCGATTAACTCGAGTATTTTTTGACGATTAATCGATTTTCCGAGTAATTCAAAAATCCCATTTTCAAGTTATTTGATTACTCAAACAATTAAAAGTCGAGTAAAATGAACACCCTAGCTGCAGCATTTGCTCATAATCAGCCACAGGCGCAGCAGTTTAGCAATTTTTTCTGAATATTTGGCGGTATTCAACAACAGTTTTGCACTGTGTTGTAATGTGGACCAACACCAAACAGCCGATAGCAATCAGTGCGATTATTCGAATGAATCGGCGCTAGAGGAGGGTTTGTCAGATAATAATTCCTGGAGACGGATATAATCCACTCAGGCTTATCATGGTCTATCCTTCATCACAACTGTGGACACTAACCTCCTCGTGGTATTACTTCATTAGCTATGTTAACAGCCTTTAAAGTAGTGAGCAGACATGTGCCGCGCATTCTCCCATAAGAACGATAAAAACATGGGTCTAGGACGTCGGTGTAGTAATCTACTCCTTGAAAACAAACTTAGTATGAAAAAGCAAAAAAAGAACAATTAAAACGCCCTCCCTCCTAATGTTAACGACTATGGCAAACGAAAAAGGACCACGATTTATGGATCAGCATCTGGAACATCGGAACTCTCTACAGAGGAGGTGCTCTGATCCAGCTGATGGATGTTATCGATGAATATAAATGTATTGTGACTGCTGTCCAGGAAATATGATAGAATGGCCACAGCGTCGCCAAGAGACAAAAGGCGACCAATATTAGAGCCGTCATGAGAGTAGGCACGAATTTGGTTGAGGTTTTATGGTTAACAAAAGAATGCAGAATCTTGCTTTCAGGTTCACCCCAGTAAGCGAAAGTCTAGCGACAATACTCGTCAAAGCTAAGTATTTTCATCTAAGTTTGATTTGTGCTGACGCTATAACAGAGGAAAAAGATGATGATATAAAGGAAGCCTTTTACCAACAACTTGAGGAAGTGTGTGAAAGCTGCCCTAATCACGACGTTAAAATAATACTGAGTGATTTTAAAACAAAACTAGGGCAGAAAAATTTGACATGCTGACCAAAAGTTGCATAAAACTTCTCTTTTCTAAATTTATTTGTCATAGATATAACAATTGTATTCAATTCAACAGCATTCGTGTTTCCCGGGGCAGGGTTATTTGAGAGCTCTAACTAAATGTGAACCGATTTCGCTCATTCTCAGTACAAAACTTTTATAACATATCAAAAATACTTTTGCAAAATTTTGTCTCTTTAGCTCTTGTAGTTAAAGAGTTATCGCGCATTTATCTCACGGACAGGCGGACATTAACCCCCTTTTCTTTTTGTATTTTTGCTCAAGTTTTAAGTTTTTTATATGGGAGCTATGGTCAAATGGTAACCGATTGTGACAAAACTTTGAACACTGGCTGGCATTGACATAGGACTTCCTTGTTATATCTATTATAGTTTTAGATTTATTGGCATTTAAGTGTATTTTAGGTGAAATTTTGGCTGTTTCCGTAAGTTTTTTGAATGGGAGCTATGGCTAAATGTAAACCGATTTTGATGAAATTTTATACGCTGCTTAAGGCTTATGCAAAACTTCTATATACCGTATATATTTTATCATTATAGCTATTATGGTTTGTTATTTATTAGCAAATAAGCGATTAGCCTAGGCGAGGTTATACGGGAGCTATGGTCAAATGTTAATCGATTTTACCCAATTTCTGATGAATATATATCGCTTTTGATTTTTGAGCCAATATTAAGGAATTTACAAACGAAGTCTAAATATACCCCCCATTCTTTTTGATGGTGGGCATAAAAATGTTATCAGTATGGTTTGGTTTAAAACACAAACTTTTCAAAAATGAAACCATATGTGAGTCACATGTGATGCACAAGTGTATGAAAACGACTGACTTTCCATCATATGTGATACATTAGACATAGAAAGGGTCAAATAGCCAGGAAATCATAAAAGTCATTATAAATCATAAGATAATTAAATTAATTAAAACTTTGTACAGATAAAGTTTTGTAAATATAAATAGATAACCGAACATTGGTAACAATCGATCGACAATTAGTAGTAGCTCCCATATCAGACCCTCTACTGGAAATGTTATACACGTACATACGTAATTAAATCTAGGAATTTTGAGCTTGACCGCCTATAGCTTTTCTACTATTTATACCCTTCACCACCATAGGTGTAAAGGGTATTATAAGTTTGTGCTGATGTATGTAACGTATGGAAATATTTGTCTTAGACCCACCTTTTAGTATAGCAATAGGCTTAGAATCACTTTCTGAGCCGATTTAGCGATGTCTGGACCCCCATGTAAACGCAACTCTAAAGATAATTTGATGAAATTTGGCACAGATCTTTTTTTTGATAATGGAACCATCGCTATTGAAATTCGTCAAAATCGGTCCATTATTTATGGTACCTCTTATAGGTCCCACTTCCCGGAATTGATATATTGGCCACAAATATAAATATTTTTTCATGAAATTTAAATCAAATACTGCTTATGTTAACTTAAATTACTGTACCAAATTTTGTTAAAATCGGTCCACATTTGACCATAGCTCTCATACGAACTTTTCTTTAAAAACGCATTTAATGAGACAAAAATTACTAAAAAGATCGTAAATCTGAAGATAATGGGAATTTTAACTTTATTTTTTACATACATAATTTTTGTAACAATTGTAATCAATTTGCTAAATTTCGAGATAATCGGTCCACATTTGACCCTAGCTCCTATATAAGTCCAAATGACGGAAACAGGTTGAATATATACGTTTTGAGAAAATGTTTGTATGATGGCAAGATTTAGCAAATATTTGTCTTTATATAGGAAAAATAGCACTTTTGACCTTAGTGGTGAAGGGTATCGTATAGTCGGGCATGACCGACTATAGCACTTTCTTACTTGTTTTTACTTTAATTTTTTTCTTCAGACTTTTTGCGATTATTATAATAATATTTAACACAATAAAAACTCAACATATTGGCACTAACCCTTTATTGACTAAATCCCAGACGAATATAACAAAAACGAATTCCTTCGTATATTAAACATTTTATCACACTTCAAATAAAAATTACAATTTTGCATAATGCAAAGACGTTTATCCCAGAAAATCACGTATTTGTACCTACAATTCCAACCAAAGGCAACCAACCACCGCCTGTAGTGCCAACTATGAAATGAAATCTTATAAATTTAAATAATTTACCTTAACCTTTGGAAATGAATTCGATGCAGGCAAATAACAAATAAGAAATGTATATGAACAGGAAAACTCATAGATTTTTCTTGTTACTTTGGCAGAGCTATACGATAAAATGATTATGCATTATATTACATGGGTATGTGATTTTGAATAGAATTGTTTTTTCGTTTTGCTTTGCATATTTTTAGGAAAATCTTGGGATATTGAAAAATACCGAATGAAGAAACATAGAAAGGTATATAGATATTTTTTTGTAGAATTTTCTTGCTCTTATACATAGTAGAGGATTTTAAAAATTTATTTTTTCATTGCATTGGATTCCAACAAAAATCGGGCTACTTAAAGGCGCTTTTCACCCGAACAACGTAGCAACAATGAAAATAATCGTCGTCATAAGTTTAGCAATCTTATAGACGACGATGATGATGATGATGATGACGACGTGGCAGTAGATGATGTTGTTTCTGTTGGTTGGTGTTGTTTTTTTCTTCCGGTAATAAGCAGTTTGTTGCAATTTATATGATGCCACACTTATACTTAGTTGGGGCACAGTGGGGTGGTGGGGAATTAAAGTGGAATATGATGAAATTTTATTATACCCATCACCACCATAGGAGAAAAGGGTATTGTAATTTTGTGCTGATGTATATAACGCATGGAAATATTTGTCTTAGACCCACCTTTTAGTACACCAAAAGGCATAGATTCACTTTCTGAGTCGATTAAACGATGTCAGTCCGTCCGTCTGTCTGGTTGGACTCCATGTAAACCATGTAATCAAAGTACAGGTCGCAATTGTAAAGAAAATTTTAATAAAATTTGTTACAGATAATTTTTTGATAGTGGGACCAAGGCTATTGACAAAATCGGCCCATTATTAATGGTACCTCCCATAGGTGGCCACAAATGTCAATATTTTTTGATGAAATTTTAGACAAATGCTTATGTAAGCCAAGATCTCTGTACCAAATTTTGTTGAAATCGGTTCACATTTCACCATAGCTCCCATACAAACTCTTCTGTCAAAACGCACTAGATGAGACAAAAGTCGCTAAAACGCTCGTAAATCTAAGGATAATGTTAATTTTGAGTTTAGTTTTATTTGATTTAATTTTTTTTAAACTATAATCAATTTGCAAAATTTGGAAATAATCGGTCCACATTTGACCCTAGCTCTCTTAGCTTCGTCATTTGGACGACATAAGTTGTGAGGAAATGTTGGTATGATGGAAAAATTTAGCAAACATTTGTCTTTATACTTTAAAGACATCGAGCTTAGTGGTAAAGGGTATCATATGGTCGGGCTTGACCGACTTAAGCACTGTCTTACTTGTTTTTTTAGGGACTATCGTACTTTCATAGTTGAAAAATGTTATTTTATTGATTGCTAAAGTTATAAAGAGTCGATCACTGCCTCTAGTCTAGTAGAGTTTTATTAAAATCTAATTACCCTTTACAAGTTTTAGAATTAAAATTTCGATTTAATTTTTTTTTATGTTATTTTTATTATTGCCCCACTGTCCTAAGCTCAAGTGTCTATCGTTTGCCAAATCGTTTGCATATTTTCTTAACATTTTTCCAAGTTTTAGCTTATGGCCAATTTTTCAGTTCTTTTTTTTGTTGTTGTCTTCATCTCCTCTTTCAAAAGAAAAAAACCAAAAAAAGCATCAAAATAAAAAAATGCACAAAAACACGAAAAACATATTACCTTGGTTACAAATGGAGTAGAATGGAGTAGTGTATCTTGTACTGGATTTTGTTTAAAATGTCTGAGTATTTTGTTTGATTTTATTTTAAGCAAAATTTAGCTTTTTTTAACTCCCATTTCATTTTTTTTGTCTTTACATTCTTGGTATCTGTGTCTCCTGGTGAATTTTGGGTATAAAATGTTTGACTATAGTTGTGAAAATCACGTTTCATCGTAAATCATAAAATATTACAGGTATGAATGGCCACAGACACAGAATGAAAAAAAAAGTCCAGAAAAAAGAACTGGGGAGGGGAATAAAAAGTTATATATCTAAACAACATAACCATCTATTATTTGCGGTTGAGTTGAAAATAGCCAAATGTTTGTTAAATTCTTTAAGTACTTTTGTGAATGCACGATTGATATCTTTTTTTGCTTGTTAAATACGTTCTTTTCTTATTCATTGGGAATCCTTTTTTCAGAGTTTTGGTTTGGATATAAGCTTTATCGATGATATTTATTAAATATTTATTACAAATTTCGTTCTTTAATTTCAACGCCAAAAATATGACAAGCGGATTTTCTTTATAACTTTAAATCGGATTCCAATGAGTCTTTCGTATAAAGAGTGCTCTAAATAAAATTTGTAGTTGGATTTTCTTAAATAAAAATCAAACCTTTTAATATAAAAACTCTACAAAATACGCAAATATAATGACATATTATACAAAATCATTTAGCATTAAAATGTTTACTTAGTACTCGGGTTTTGCAAAATTATCGACTTTTTTTCGGAAACCCTCCCATTAAAGATTTTACAGTTGCTTCTGATACCTTTTTGGAGCATGTGTTCCACCTGCGCTTAAAATCGGACATGTTCTTGGAAATCTTTCCTGTGTTCTTCAATTCCTTTTTTACCAGAGCCCAATACCTTTCCACAGGCCGAAGTTCTGGACAGTTAGGTGGATTTGCCTCTCGTGGTACAAAAATTACATTATTCTTTGAGTACCACTCAAGTGCTTTTTTTCCATAATGGCATGATGCCAAATCGGGCCAAAAAAATGTAGTCACTCTGTGCTCTCTTAAAAAGGGTAACAACCGTTTTTGTAGGCACTCCTTTATATAAATTTCTGTGTTTATTGTGCCAGATGCTACAAATACTTTACTTCTTTTGCCACAACTGCAAATAGCTTGCCATACGAGAAACTTCTTAGGGAATATTGTTTGTTTTTTTGAGCGAAACTCTTGCCGAACATTGCCCCGTTTATCAGCAACAAAAAAATCTTGACCAGGAAGTTGAGAAAAGTCTGCCAGTACGTATGTTTCATCATCCATCACACAACAGGTGTATTTTTTTATAAAATCAGACTTCAATTTTTTCGCTCGTTTTTTTGCTTCTAAGTTCTTTATAGCATTGCGATCTGGAACCTTTTGGACTTTGTATGTCTTCAGTCCAGCATAAGCTTTTACTCTATGTGCAAAATTCGTAGAACATTTCACCGTACGAGCTGCTTTTCTTAAAGAAGTGTTAGGCGCTCTTCGAAAGAGTTGCTCGACTTCTTTTGCCTTACCAATGTCTGTAGGACCTTTTTTCCTCCCTGATCCAGGTTTTCTTTCAATGCTCAGGTTTCCCTTATACCGTCTGATGGCATTAGAAACCGTTCGAGGGTCAACTTTCAAATTTTTAGCTATTTTTTTAAAAGTCCATGACGGATTTTTTTGAAAAGTTTTAATCAATCCCTTTGCAAGCTTCCAAGATTGGGGCTTAAGTCCCCATAAAGTTTCCTTATATATCTCTCTGTCATTAAACATCTCTCTATCAATATATAGCACAAACTTATTATTTATTTGACTATGAAACACAACGAAGATGGAAGTTTGAAGCAAAAAGGACCATATCTTTAATAACACTGCTCTGTAAAAATTCATTTTTTGTCTTTTCTTTTAATAAAACTATGTGAACTACATGGATTTTGATGCGCTAAACTCAGATCCGTTGTCGGTTTTTTCCCATCAGATCTGGATTTTTTTTATGGGCGTGGCAAATTTTTCCCCTTAAATTTGTCAGGTACGGAGACCTATTTCGTCCTAAGTTCATATTCTTTTGAAATACAGCATAAATATATTTTTTTTATACGAAGCCTTCCTGCTGTTGTTAACCCAATAGCAATTTGTTCCGCACTTTCCAATGTTTTGGGGAGTATGCCAAACTACCATCTCGTTAAATATCTGGAATCTAATAACCTTTTAAGCTATCGCCAGTATGGATTTCGTAGGTGAAGCTCTACGGAAGACCTGCTAGCCTTCCTATCGGAAAAATGATGTCAATCAATACACCGTTTTATCAAAAATTAATGTTGTGGCTTTGGATATTTCCAAGACATTTGATAAGAGTTTGGCACGTAGCACTCCTATCAAAACTTATTGCTTTTGGTGTCGGTGATAACTTCTCTCGATTTATATCGAGCTTCTTCAGAGATCGCACTATAAGAGTTGTTGTAGATGGGTTCTCTTCAAACGAGTTCAAGAATAATTCAGGGGTACCGAAAGGCTCTGTTCTTTCTCCTACTCTATTTCTAATCTTTATAAACTTCAAACTTCCAATCTACTCTTTTACAGATGATAGTAATATTTGGCATTCAATCACAGATCAAGCCTTTAAGAGGTTGGCGCTATGAGACAAAACATGAATGAATCATTAAACCGCAATTTAGAAACAGTTTCAGAATGGGGTCGTGCGAATAGAGGTGATTTTAATGCGCATAAAATTCAATGTTATACGCTTACGCATAAACGCGAGCCAAATCATGTTAATTCATCTGTATTAATAGGTGGTGTAAATATTAAGAAATCAGATGCTCTTGATGTTCTGGCCATGAGAATTCAATGTAATGTCCGTTGGACAAATCACAATTTTCAAGTGTCGAAAGAAGCTTTCAAGTGCCTTGCTTATCTAAAACGGTGTAAGAGATATTTCACTTCATCTGATCTCCGTACTATTTACACCACCTATATCCGACCGAAAATGGAATATAATTCTCAATTATGGGCCGGTGCTTTAAAGTTTATTTTGGAGCTTCTCGACCGAGTACAGGCGAAAGTGCTCATTGGTGACAGTACGGTATCCAACTCAGTTGATTGACTGGAACACCGTCGCAATGTGGGTTGCGTCATACTGTTCTATCGTTACTACTTTGGAATGTGCTCTAACGATATCAAAAAACTCGTTCCCAACACTCGAACTTTCTTACGCGTTAAACCAACTGAGGGAGGGAGACAAAGACGATAGGTGTACTAAAAGTTGGACCTCAGACCAATATTTGTATGCCTTACAAACATCAGCACAAACCAAATGTACCTTTTCCACCTATGGTAACGAAGGGTATGAAAATGAGCAGGTAATGTGGTACACAATATGCCTAATGTAAATTGCATTTTATATTATAAATATTCTTATTTCGTCTTTATAACCCTTTTAAAAGTATCCATAATTGTTGTTTCAAGATAGATTGAGGCTTTGCTTTCACACACGCGATCTTTTAGTGAAATTGTTAATGACTTTTTTGTATAAATTAGAGTTTGCAAAAAACCGTGAAAATGAGAAACCGCGGTTTCGGTTTTAAGACACTAAAAACCGGCCGGTTTCGGTTTTTCAAATAAAACTTTTTTGATTTAAATTTTAATTAAAGTATATTAAAGTATAAGGCATATTTACTTAAGCTCATATTTATAATTTATACTATTTAATAGCATGTTTCACGATTTTGAAAGAAAATCTACTCGAAAGAAAGTGAGTAACTCGAATTTGAATTAAGTTTGGTTTCACTATTTCGAAGCCTTTCGTTCGTTTCTATTCGAAAGCAAAATATCAAGTGACTCATTTTGACATTTGCTTTCGTATTACTGGTAACTTGTTCGAAATAGTGAAACAGAAATTTGTATGAAAATGCTTACGTTTTCTTTCGACTTGTTTTTCGACTTATCTTTCGCATAAAATAAAGTTAGTGAAACGAAAAACTAATTTCTTTCGTTTAGGATAAGAAAGGAAGCATTCTTTCGAGATCGTGGAACAGGCCATAAATTTCAGGAAATTAATTCAGGTTTTTTAAATATGAGGGATTTCTTAAATAGGTCTTGTTTATTTTAGAGAAACGGCAGAGCATCTATGGCTTGAATAATATTTGCATCCGTGCGACAAATGGCTTCAACAGTCATTTTTACGAACAGCAATAATGGCCTGTTCCACGATCTCGAATGAATGCTTTCTTTCTTATCCTATACGAAAGAAATTTGTTTTTCGTTTCACTAACTTTATTTTATGCGAAAGATAAGTCGAAAAACAAGTCGAAAGAAAACGTAAGTATTTTCATACAAATTTCTGTTTCACTATTTCGAACAAGTTACCAGCAATACGAAAGCAAATGTCAAAATGAGTCACTTGATATTGTGCTTTCGAATGGAAACGAACGAAAGGCTTCGAAATAGTGAAACCAAAATTAATTCGAATTCGAGTAACTCACTTTCTTTCGAGTAGATTTTCTTTCGAAATCGTGAAACAGGCTATAAATCTTTAAAAGAATTTACAATTTTAAAGTCGATGGAATGAAGGGAATCTAAAGTCGACAGCATTTCAAAACTTTCATGAATACTCTATTTTAGACGCACATATCTAAGAGTAAACTTAATTCACGATTATGATGCTTTTTAACACTTGTTTGTAAAATATTATTATGAACTGACGAATTTTTGTAATACCGAACAGTTTTTCTTACGCCTCTAGGTTATAATTTATATGATTTAAAGTTTCATCGTCGCCATCTTCAAAATTGTCTTCGCTTTCGTCGGTTTCAAATTCTTCCACATCGGAACTTTTAACAAATTTTTCAAAAAAACATTAATGACTGCAAGACGAATTCCGTGTACCAACCATAACTGAAGCAGTGTTTGATTTTCAGATCCAAATTTGACATTGACTGCTGCTCCATCAATAGTACATGCTACGAAGTTTGTATCAAGTGAAATAATAAGCTCCAGTAGCTTTTGTCTTATGGTTTCTTGTATTTTCTTGGAATTACACGTTCCAAAAATACGGCTGAGTCCCAGGTTATAAAATATACTGCCTTCCCCTCGCACTTGTCCATTCGTCCATTGTAAGTCACCTTTCGTTTTTTTCATTCTTCTGCTTCATTTCATAGTATAAATGCTGCGGTATTTCATTAATGCAGCGTCCAATTTCCTATTTTAAGGCATGAGTCGTTGTCGGTAAACCATCAACTTCAAAAAACCGCAAAGAAAAAAATGTAAAGGTGTTAAACCGCACGATCTAGGTGGCCAATTCTGGTCTCCAAAACGCAAAATAACACGACCGGAAAATGACTTATGTAGCAATTGAATTGTTTTTCAGGCTGTATGACATGTGGCGCCGTCTTGTTGAAACCACATGCCCTCCACATTAATTTCTTCAATTATAGGCAATAAAAAAATGGTTATCATTTAACGATACCGAACACCATTGACTGTTTGCGCTTGACCTGCCTCATTTTCACAAAAAAGGTGCAAAGGTTCCAGCCCAAAAACCACACCACACAGTGACACGTTGAGGATGCATTTGCTTCTCGTAAATCACTCGAGGATTTTCTTCACCCCAAATGCGACAATTCTGCCTATTGACGAGGCCATCAAGATGGAAATGGGTCTCGTCACTGAAGATGATTTTATCGGCAAAATCAGCATTTTCATGTTGTGTCTCCAATACCCAATTAACGAACTCCCTTCGCTGTCCATGCTCATCTGGCTTCAGTTCCTGAGTCAATTGAACTTTGTATGCATGAAGATGCAAATCTTTCGTCAAAATTCGCTGCATAGTGGATTTGGTGACACCAATTTGCTGAGCTCGGTGTCGAATTGAGGTGGATGGAGTTTGAGCGACATCATCACGTACAGCTGCGACATTTTTGGTCGATCGACCTGGTCGAAGGCGCGTTGGTGTCTTTACATCACTAACAGTCCCAGTTTTGGCAAATTTGTTCATTAATCTCTTTACAGTTTTGCAGTACCTGCGATTTCAAGTTGAAAAATTTCGCGAAAATTTAAATTTTTGGCCAAAGTTCGGTAAATTTTACTTGTATTCAATTTGAACAAAAAAGATAATTAATATTATTGAAAAACCTATGCTAAAGGGTTAATATTGGACGAGATTAACCCTTTCTTCACCGCGGTCAAATGTCAAAATTTGGATTTTCTGAAAATTTTCATAGCAAGATTACGGAATATTAAGTAATAATTACCGAATTTAAAAAAAGCATGAGAATAATTGTTTTTTAGATTAAGTTTTTTTTTAATTAGTTTTATTTATTAAATGTACCATTTTTCAACATGAAAAAAACTCAGTAAATTTGATTATGTTTAAACAAAACTGAACTATTTACTAGTAACAAGCCATTAAATGATAAATCATGTCTAACTTTGGAATTTCTTTATTTACAACATAAAATTTTTGGTGCATATCCTTAGGCGCGTTTTCAAGGA
Source organism: Stomorhina lunata (assembly GCA_933228675.1). Lineage (NCBI taxonomy): Eukaryota > Metazoa > Arthropoda > Insecta > Diptera > Rhiniidae > Stomorhina > Stomorhina lunata. Next base: position 53,102,530 of record OW121742.1, read on the forward strand.
CATGAATTTCCTGATGTACTAAGCCACGGTAATGAAAACAGAACACATGTGATCGAATTTGGCATAATTGTTTGACCTTGAATCATCTGGGCTCTTCCATTAGGAAGATTGAGCTTTGGTTTCGATGTCACAAAAACTCTATTCATGAAATGTCATGAAAAACTCTATTGGCCCTAAAATCTTTTTTTCTACCAACTATATAATTGTTACCAAATGGTCGCTTATATTAAAGCTTAAAAAACTTGTACAAAATAATAGTTATATTCTCAATGGGCCCTATTTATCATTACAAACGAAGTCAAAATACACTATCATCCATCAAGTGTCTATCTATTTCCCTAAAATAAAGCCATTTCCAACAATGGCTTACAAAGCCATCCGTGACATTTAACAAAAAAAAAAATATTAATTAAAAGCATATTGTTTGGAAAAGTTCCTTCTCCCCTTAATATCATTCATAATTAAATTTTAATTACTTTTGAAAGCTCTATTTATTTATCACTTCCTAAAGGTGACAATTTATAAAATTAATTTGTTACCAATTGTGTCGACTTGGGTGAATATTTATTTTCATAATAAAGTTAAAATGTTAATAACATTTACATAAGCCAAAAACAACAGCAAAAAAATACAAACAAATTCCTTTCATACTAAATATTCCATAATAATAATAAAAAGTTCTAATAAACCA
>OW121742.1:53108220-53115720 GCA_933228675.1 Stomorhina lunata
TAGGCTTATTTGCTAATAAATGACAAATTTTAACAGCCATGATGATAAAATTTGGTATACAGAAGTAAATGCCTGCCAGTGTGCCAAATTTTGGTACAATGGGTCACCATTTGAGCATAGCTCCCATATAAAAAACTTACGGAAACATAAAAATACAAAAATTCTACAAATTTATTTTCGATATCTTCAGAAAAATGTGTATTAAAAATATCCAAAATCGGTACACATTTAGTTAGAGCTTCTATATAACCCCGCCCCGGGAATCACATTAATGCTGATAAATTGAATACAATTGTAATAGCAATAACGACTAAATTTAGAATAGAGAAGTTTTAAGCAACTATTGGTCAGAATATCAAATTTTGTATAACAAATAGGAGTCGTTCCATGTTTGACTATAGCTTTCATTTAAAAACCACCGGAAACCAACAAAATGTAACAAAGGCTAGAATAAGTTTTATGTAAATATCAGCCAGCGTGTAAAATTTTGTGAAAATCGGTCAAAATTTGGCTATAGTTCTTACATATACAATATAAGATCCCCATTTTATATCTGCATTAAAAAAGATTTGGAGGTACATTCCGTATATCAAGATTGCACCAAGGAAATTAGATGTAAAAGTTTTGAATATTGAAAGGTGGAAATTCATTTTTCAATTTCGTAAAAATCTTCTAAGCTCTATCATAAATTTCATTTTTCTATTGAAATATTTCGTTTTTAGCACAAAAAGAGTCCAACACATAGATTTGCATATTAGTAAAATGTTATAAAAATAGAAATTTATATTTTAGTAAAACCTTCTTAATTTGCAAATCTATTTGTAGACCTCCTTTTGTGCTAAAAACAAATCAAATTCAATCTGCCAAAATTACCCTTTAATACAGAGGAATTTTCATATAACCTTCTTACAAATGTCCCCTCGTATGATACAAAAATTATGAGAAATAACAACAGGAAGACAATTTTTGCTTACAAAAATCCCACATGCTGCTCGAAAATTTATGGCTTCAAGGAGAAAGTGCATCTAGTATTAAGCATTTTTTTTATACTACATATTTTTTCCAGTCTCCAATTTTCTCGTTTAAAAGGTGAAAAAGTAAAATTTTTCACGTATATGTAGGAATTTGAGAATATTGCGGAAGGGGAAAAATTGTACATTTAAAAATCTTAACAACCAACCAATCACCACCGCCAGCAGGAAGAGGAGAGTTATGAAAAAAAGTCACAATAAAGGTATATACAACATTTATTGTGGCTTAATACAAACACGGCTGAAAAGACTGTGGTGGCCTTTAGCAGATGACTATTTTCATTGATAATATATGTGATGTTAACGTTATGCCTTACCATAAGAAGAAAAATTCTATACATAAACTGAAATTCAGTTTACGAGATCCAGAATATCACCCGTGATATTGAGTAGTTTTTTTTTTTTTAAATCATTTATATTTTACTCCAAGAGTAGGGTATTATACTAATGTGGTTGACTAACTATAATTTCTCTTATGAAGTACATAGTAACCCTTTTACTAAAAGTAGTCTTAGGGCCTGTCATATAAAAACATCAAAGAAATGAAAAACAATATTTTAAACTAAATATTTATATCCCTCCTAATCAAAGGGGACACCGATTCTTGGTAAAAGTTTTACGATTTTACTTCATTTTGATATCCCAAATAAATTTATTTGACTTTAATATTGACCAAAAATTAACTAATATCAAACAACTAGAAAAGAAATAGAACAGAACTAGAACATAAATAGAATAGAACTAGAACAGAAATAGAACAGAACTAGAACAGAACTAGAACAGAACTAGAACAGAACTAGAACAGAACTAGAACAGAACTAGAACAGAACTAGAACAGAACTAGAACAGAACTAGAACAGAACTAGAACAGAACTAGAACAGAACTAGAACAGAACTAGAACAGAACTAGAACAGAACTAGAACAGAACTAGAACAGAACTAGAACAGAACTAGAACAGAACTAGAACAGAACTAGAACAGAACTAGAACAGAACTAGAACAGAACTAGAACAGAACTAGAACAGAACTAGAACAGAACTAGAACAGAACTAGAACAGAACTAGAACAGAACTAGAACAGAACTAGAACAGAACTAGAACAGAACTAGAACAGAACTAGAACAGAACTAGAACAGAACTAGAACAGAACTAGAACAGAACTAGAACAGAACTAGAACAGAACTAGAACAGAACTAGAACAGAACTAGAACAGAACTAGAACAGAACTAGAACAGAACTAGAACAGAACTAGAACAGAACTAGAACAGAACTAGAACAGAACTAGAACAGAACTAGAACAGAACTAGAACAGAACTAGAACAGAACTAGAACAGAACTAGAACAGAACTAGAACAGAACTAGAACAGAACTAGAACAGAACTAGAACAGAACTAGAACAGAACTAGAACAGAACTAGAACAGAACTAGAACAGAACTAGAACAGAACTAGAACAGAACTAGAACAGAACTAGAACAGAACTAGAACAGAACTAGAACAGAACTAGAACAGAACTAGAACAGAACTAGAACAGAACTAGAACAGAACTAGAACAGAACTAGAACAGAACTAGAACAGAACTAGAACAGAACTAGAACAGAACTAGAACAGAACTAGAACAGAACTAGAACAGAACTAGAACAGAACTAGAACAGAACTAGAACAGAACTAGAACAGAACTAGAACAGAACTAGAACAGAACTAGAACAGAACTAGAACAGAACTAGAACAGAACTAGAACAGAACTAGAACAGAACTAGAACAGAACTAGAACAGAACTAGAACAGAACTAGAACAGAACTAGAACAGAACTAGAACAGAACTAGAACAGAACTAGAACAGAACTAGAACAGAACTAGAACAGAACTAGAACAGAACTAGAACAGAACTAGAACAGAACTAGAACAGAACTAGAACAGAACTAGAACAGAACTAGAACAGAACTAGAACAGAACTAGAACAGAACTAGAACAGAACTAGAACAGAACTAGAACAGAACTAGAACAGAACTAGAACAGAACTAGAACAGAACTAGAACAGATCTAGAACAGAACTAGAACAGAACTAGAACAGAACTAGAACAGAACTAGAACAGAACTAGAACAGAACTAGAACAGAACTAGAACAGAACTAGAACAGAACTAGAACAGAACTAGAACAGAACTAGAACAGAACTAGAACAGAACTAGAACAGAACTAGAACAGAACTAGAACAGAACTAGAACAGAACTAGAACAGAACTAGAACAGAACTAGAACAGAACTAGAACAGAACTAGAACAGAACTAGAACAGAACTAGAACAGAACTAGAACAGAACAGAACTAGAACAGAACTAGAACAGAACTAGAACAGAACTAGAACAGAACTAGAACTAGTACCGAATAAGAACAGAACGAGAACACAACTAAAATGCCACAAAACTTAATTAATCTCTTAAAAGTACCTGAAAGAAGTAAATTTTTTTTATAAATTTGTGTTTTAGTACTTTTGTTTGCATGTATAATTCTTTTTGTTGGTATTTCATATCTATTTATTCTACTAGTCTTGTACAAATACATTCATCTATAAATTCCTCTGTTTATGGCTCTGTTAGAGTCTTCATCTATTTCGTGGACGATTAGCTGCTCGGAGGCTAATTTTATTTTGCGCCAACAAAATTTATGTAGTGTAAACTTTAGACCATAAATTGTTATGGCATTTAGTGTTTGTGCTGCTGTTATTCTTGGATATTGTGGGTTTCATTCTTTTGTGTTGTTGTATTTTAGAATACCAAAGTTTTTAGCCGCTAACATAGAAAATAATCCCTGAAAACATGTACTCGATTAACAAAAAATTAATGCAAATATACATTGTTTGAAAACTAAACGTTTGTTATTTCATTTAAAAATGAGGAATATCATTGTTTTTAAAGGGAGAAAAGCAAATAGTAAATATTCAGGGTTTTTTCAGTCGAAATATAAAATTTTGGTATTTGTAATTTCAACATGTAAATACTAGTATTTTTTTGAGTTTTAAATTTATTTGAATTCAAAATATTTATATAAATGGTCGTATTTTTATTTTTTGTTTTTTTTTTTTTTAAATTATAAAATTTTAGATTTTTTGAATTTTTTACAGGTTTATTCTAATGTGTATGATAAATAATTATTCTAAAAAGTTTAACAATATAATTTTTTAATTTTAAAAAATAATTTTTATTAAAAAGGTTTATCAAAATTTTGGGACATCAAACATTTATTTAAAAAGTCTTACTGTAGTGTATTGAGGCCCTATGCTCCACTGGGAGTCAAGGATAACAGACTGTAGTGTATTGCACTAACATTCCAATTCATTACAATTATTTATTACTGTAATAAATAGTTTTTTGATAAAACCAAAAAATGTTGGTGGGGAAACCTTTCCTAGACGCGTTTCGATGGTTGGTTAGACCATCTCATCAGGAGGATTATCCCTAGTTTTAGACAGAGAGAAAACCACACTATATATGTTGTATTGAGGGAAAAATAAATACGAATTATTATTGTGTCCAACAAATATAAACATAAAGCGTAGATTATCATCCTAACAGAAACACACAAACATTTTTCAGTTTTATCATATTTATCATTATTCCAGTAATAAATAATTGTAATAAATTGTAATCTTAGTGTGTATTGCAGTAAAACTTTTTAGGAATCTATAAAAGCAAAAATTTGTAGCTATATTCTGGGAATTAAAACTCAGCCAAATATTGAAATCGATAAACCAGAATTTAAATATTTGTATACCCATAGGTGGAAAGGGTATTATCAGTTTGTGCTGATGTATATATATATATATATATATATATATATATATATATATATATATATATATATATATATATATTCCACTTGGAGCAAGGGGTACTTCTCCCTAATGTATGTAGCGGATAGAATATTGGTCTCAGACCCACCTTTTAGTATACTTATGAGCTTAGAATCACTTTCTGAGTCGATTCAGCGATGTGAGTTCGTCCGTCCGTCCGGATGTAAACCATGTAATCAAAGTACAGGTCGCAATTCTTAAGATAATTTGATGAAATTTGGCACATATCATTTTTTGAGAGTGGCATGGTCGTAAAAATCAGTCTATTATTCATGGTACCTCCCTTACGTCCCACTTCCCAGAATTGATATTTTGGCCTCAAAAATCAATATTTTTGTATGAAATTAAAAAAAATACTGCTTACGTAAACTAAAATCACTTCACCAAACTTCGTTGAAATCGGTCTACATTTGACCGTAGCTCCCATACAAGCTCTTCTGTAAAAACGCACTTACTGAGACAAAAATCTCTAAAACGTTTATAACTCTGAAGATAATGAGAATTTAGATAATTCTTGTAAATACTGTGATCAATTTTGATCCTCTGAGACATTTGACCCTCATAAGACAAATTACGGAAACTGCTTATATTTATAAGTTTTTAGAAAATGTTTGTATGATGACAATTTAGCAGATATTTGTCTTTATAAAGGAAAAAGAAGGGTATCGTATGGTCTGGATTGACCGACTATAGCACTTTCTTACTTGTTGTCTGTCCGTCTGTTTGTCTGTCTGCTTATCTGTCTGCTTATCTGTCTGTCTGTCTGTCTGTCTGTCTGTCTGTCTGTCTGTCTGTCTGTCTGTCTATCTGTCTGTCTGTCTGTCTGTCTGTCTGTCTGTCTGTCTGTCTGTCTGTCTGTCTGTCTGTCTGTCTGTCTGTCTGTCTGTCTGTCTGTCTGTCTGTCTGTCTGTCTGTCTGTCTATCTGTTTGTCTGTCTGTCTGTCTGTCTGTCTGTCTGTCTGTCTGTCTATCTGTCTGTCCATCTGTCTGTCTGTCTGTCTGTCTATCTGTCTGTCTGTCTGTCTGTCTGTCTGTCTGTCTGACTGTCTGTCTTTCTGTTTTTCTACCTGCTTATTTGTCTGTCTGTCAATCTGTCTGTCTGTTTGTCTGCCTGCTTATCTGTCTGTCTGTCTGTCTGTCTGTCTGTCTATCTATCTGTCTGTCTGTCTGTCTGTCTGTCTGTCTGTCTGTCTGTCTGTCTGTCTGTCTGTCTGTCTGTCTGTCTGTCTGTCTGTCTGTCTGTCTGTCTGTCTGTCTGTCTGTCTGTCTGTCTGTCTGTCTGTCTGTCTGTCTGTCTGTCTGTCTGCCTGCTTGTCTGTCTGTCTGTCTGTCTGTCTGTCTGTCTGTCTGTATGTCTGTCTGTCTGTCTGTCTGTCTGTCTGTCTGTCTGTATGTTTGTCTGCCTGCCTGCTTATCTGTCTGTCTGTCCTTCTGTCTGTCTTTATAATGATATTTATAATTATACAATATATAATTAATGTTCCATTAATGATAATTTTAAAACGATATTGAGTCCATATGAAGGATGAAAATGATTCCGCTAGTATTTCTCAAGCATATGAAAAAGAAAGCTGGAGCAGAATTTTACTGTCAATTCGATGTAGCGAATAAAATCTGGTTTATGCCATGGCTTGATAACAGCGATTGTATCATAGCAACAAATTACAACTTCGTTAAGTTTTTGCGTAAGGGGTACAGATAGAGCTCTACAGCTCTTCACATTTAGAAACCTATTACAAAGCGATAGGTTGTGGTGGGTAATTTTTACATATATGCTAGATTTGTCTGTTGCTAATATCAATTAATCACTAACATAATATAAGCCGGAATATTAGCAGATTTTAGTTAAGGCAATTAGGAGCTGAAAAATTGATAATGATAAACCTACACTTTAATAAAATTCTACAGTATTAGCTAATATGGTAATTTGTCAAGGCAAAATCGACATCAAAAAGCTGCGTCTGGTAAAGGAGTGTTTTGAAAAATTTCACTTGACCACATTTGATGATGAACATTTTTTTGTTGTTTTTTTTTTCATATAGAAATTTTAATTAAGTCCTAAAACTTTATGAAATAAAGATTTTTTTAACGGTTGGCTATTAATTTATGTTTGGGTTAATCAAGTCAGTCTACCCTTATTAGGTCCTTAGCAAAGTCTTTGTAAAAAGATCATTTACTACTTTCATAGTACCAACTTTACTTAAATATGAGATACAGATTTAGCTATAGCATTTGGAGTCTTATTATAAACTCTTCTTATATACCAAGAAAAGCTAACTCATGGATACCATCAAGTCATGTAGAGCTTGTGGTTAGCATGCTTACCTTATTATGCAATATGTAGTTTCTTAAGCTCCAAATTTTTAACTTCAAAAGCTTAAGCTTTTGTAATACTTAACCAAACTTTTCTCAAACAATTTTAGTATTAATTCTCTAATCCTTCTTAATTTATTTGAGCAAATTTCCTTTCAACACATCTCCATACAAAAACAATTTATTACTTACTTAGTAAGTATTTAACTAAAAATCAAACTTAATTAGTTCTAACAAATAACATTTGTTACTTCATTAGCCAGCAACAACAAAAAAAACTCTACTAACTTTTCCCAACTCTTGCTCTAGCTC
>OW121742.1:53120720-53123220 GCA_933228675.1 Stomorhina lunata
TATGACTAGACTATGACTAGACTATGACTAGACTATGACTAGACTATGACTAGACTATGACTAGACTATGACTAGACTATGACTAGACTATGACTAGACTATGACTAGACTATGACTAGACTATGACTAGACTATGACTAGACTATGACTAGACTATGACTAGACTATGACTAGACTATGACTAGACTATGACTAGACTATGACTAGACTATGACTAGACTATGACTAGACTATGACTAGACTATGACTAGACTATGACTAGACTATGACTAGACTATGACTAGACTATCATACTGTAGGGTACCCTTATAGTTTAAGAAACAAAAAATCTAAATACATATTTAAGAAAAAACTTTTTCGTTTAAATTCGTCCAAATTTTACCAACAACTGAAATTTTTCAAAGGCGAAAAGTCGTCAACATTACATTTATGTGACACAGAAATATCCCCTCGGTGCCGTAATTTAAATAATGTTTTTAAATTTCTAAACACGATTATTTTGGTTTATTTAAAGTTAAAGAATTTGTTCAAAGAGATTATGACAAAAATTGAAAATCTAAAACTTTACTTTTTATTTTACTTTTTAAATTTAAGGCCAAAATATACAAAAGTTAAACACAAAGAAAATATTTGTTAAATGTTTGAGAAAAATTTGGCGTAGATAAATAATCTAATATGTAAATATGTCTTTAATGTATGTAAATTTTGCCAACACACCACTAAAGTATATTTAGTGGCAGCTCAAATGTCTGCGGGCGATATGAGTAGGATTCTTTTTGCTTTTCCTTTATTGCCTAGGAGCTATGAAAAGGACAATTGATGGTGCTTTGAGTTTTCTTTTTTATCCATTTATGGTCTTATGGGGTGTCAAATTATTATAAGTTATCTTTGTTAAGGTTAAGTGTTATGAGAATAAGAAAATTATTCATAAAAAATAAGTAATTGATTTGTGATCCTTAATTTTTTTTAATTTAAAAAGGTTAAGGTAAATTTAATTTTGAAGCTGGAAATTTTGTATTTCTTGTGTCATTTAGTCATGCTATGTTACAAATTGATGCAGCTTTTTTTAAGTGGGAACTAAATTCGAAAAAAATTGTAAAGCTAGTTGGTATTGTTGGTAAAATTCTTGGACTAAATTCGATTGCAGTAGCTTTATAATTCAACATTTAAAAGTATGTAAGTGGTTTCTCTAGTATTTACTTTGCAAAAAATTGAATCTCAAAAACCGGGAATAGTTTAGCATTAATAATCTGTTAAATACTTTTCGATAAACATGTTGATAGTAATACGATAGGTCCATATATTTTGTTAGGAGTTCCTAATGCATCTAATGTATATAAAGTCTGGACTTAACATTGATTGATAGCTAAATATCTAATTTCGTAGGTACAATCTAAATATACTGAATGTACCTCCAAATCTTTTTGATTGAAGATGTAAAAAGGGGATATTTTATATATAAGAACTATAGTTAAAAGGCGACCGATTGTCGAAAATTCTAAACACTCACTAAAACGTATATAAAGCATATTTATGCAAAAATTTGTGGAAATTGCTGTTTTATGTAGTTTATAATTTAATAGCTCAATTTATCAGCATTAATGTCATTCCCGGAACGGGGTTATATGGGAGCTCTGACTCTCATATAACCCCGTTTTCATCGTATCATCCATATTTGTCATGTTTAATATTTGACTTATATGGGAGGGGTCACGCCCACATGAGATTAAAAAAAAATCCAAGCCTATTTTACCCACCGGCCACACACATACAATCAAAATTTTTGGAAAAATCGTTCTTCCATATTTGTTATTTTTAGTATATGACTTATATGGGAGGAGTCACGCCCATTTGAGATTTCAAAAAAAAAATGTGGCCTATTTTACCCACCGGTAACTCAATATATACAGTAAAAATTAAAGAAAAATCGGTCAGCTCGGTCATCCATATTTGTCATTTTAATATTTTACTTATATGGGAGGGGTCACGCCCACTTGAGAAAAAAAATGTAGCCTATTTAAAAACCTTAATATACTGTCAAAATTTCAGATCAATCGGTCCGCTCAGTCATCTACATTTGTCATTTTTAATATATGAGTTATATGGGAGGGGCACAAATCCTTCATTGTGACTATCTCTGGAGAACCCCCATCCTTAGATGATGGCTGTCTAGAGGTTTACACTGATGGATTGAAGTCAAAGATAGGCGTAGGGGGGGGGCTTCTTCATCCCATTGCTTGGGAAGAAAATCTGTTTTAGGCTCCCTGATCAATGCAGTGTCCTACAATCCGAGATATCGGCTATCCACAAAGCAGTCAAATGGTTGAGATACTACAGAGTATACGACAGGGATATTCGCTTTTGTATCGACAGTCAAGCTGCAATAAAATCCCTATCTAATGTCCATACGACATCTCTTCTTACCAGCGAATGCCGGGCATCTCTTAACGAGATGGTGAGAAATCGAACAAAATCGAACTCTTATGGGTACCCGGGCACA
>OW121742.1:53128220-53195887 GCA_933228675.1 Stomorhina lunata
TACTTTTAAATGATCAACTATAAAGCTACTGTAACCGAATTTAGTCCAAAAATATTACCAACAATGCCAACTAGCATAACAATTTTTTTCTAATTTGGTCCACATTTTGAATTAGTTGCACCCTCGTAGATATGTGGGATATGTTTCTTAATTTAACAAAATTTGATGTAACACTCCTACCTGTTAGTCAAACTATTAGCGCAATCTTTGTGTCAGCTAAATGGAGACACTGTACTTTGTCATCTTAAAGCATTGCCAACAAAAAATCAAAAATTAAAAATAAGTAAAGTACGACACACATAAATTGTATCGTTATGAATGTTAAGTGTGTGTAGGTAATATATGTGAAAAATACTTGTACATGCCCCTGCATATAAAGCCATACATACATATTTCAGACATATTAAAGCAGGAAAATTTGTTCCTGATTACAGTTGTGGACAAAATATTAAACTTGATACAGATCATAAAAATTTATAGAAACTTCTTATTATTTGAAGAAACAAAATTCGAAGGCAGCTAAAATCCGTAAATCCTCCAAAGCAGCTGCTTCGAGCATGTTGTGATAGGAGATGAACTTGTAATGGATACATCGCAAGCTACAAAAACGATTTTTGGGTAAGGTAAAGTTTAATATTCATCTTTAGGTATCTATGTTTAGTCTGTTTTGGTATATCATTTTTTCAACCGCAACTGTTCACTTCTTTGTAAAGCTACATCTTTAATGCAACTGAAAATCTTGCTAAAAAATATTTTTAGAAATGTCTTGAGTCACCTCAGTCAGCGCGAAAGAAAGTTTGTATATAGAAAAATCTTATACAAATTATTTAATATGAAATGATGCTCTTGTAAATGTAAAATGGAATTTCTTTTAATATGAATTCTTTACAAAATATTTTTTAAAATGAGAATTTTAAAATACGGAAGTAACATAATAGAAAGTAAGATATAAAGAAAGTAAAAAGATTGACATGCTTAAGTTTTTGTCAAATTAACTATTTATAGAAAATGTTTTGAAAATTACAAATTTTTAGGAACTTTTTTCCAAAATTAACTATACCCAGCTAAACTTTTGTACCGGCAAGTACTCTGAATTTTAAGAACTTAAATATTACCTTCTGTAAAAAAAAAAACTAACTCACGGTAATGAAAAAATACTATCATGAGTCAATTTTGATTATGTATTGGATGTTGGATACCATTAGATCGATAAAAATGGGTTAGGACGACGGGCTTGTAACCCACTCTTAGAAAAAACAATTAATACGAAGAGGATAAAATTAGAATTAAAATGTCCCACCACCTAATGTTAGAGGAGAACGTCCGAAACTTTGATAGAAAAACCAAGTAGAGGAACATTTTTCAAAGCTTGGTCTATAAAATTCAAGAATATTCGCACAAGATCGAAGTCCATGGAATACTGAACCATGCTCGGACTTTGACCTTAAGAGGTTGTAACTATAGGTCATTTAAGTAAGTATGAGTCATTCTTAATTAAAAAATTAGTACCTGGTTGACCGAGCCTTGCTCGGGGCTTTATGATAAGCATTTTGAGGCAAATTTTAAAGTTTTTATATATTTTATTTTATACAGTTACAGTTTAACTCATTTTAAATAATTTTGAAAATTGGTCATACCAACAGAAACCTCCTCCGCAACAACTTTGCTAAAGATTATAGTCTGATCAAATGCACTGTTTACGATTTAATTCATTTTGAGTAGTTTTCAGTGGCGCCGCCTGAAGTCGTTCATACCACTAAGAAACCTTCATCTGCTTATGCGTAACAACTTTGCTTATGACCATAACATGATCAAATGCACAGTTTATGATTTAATTCACTTATAGTCTGATCAAATGCACAATTAATAAACCTTCGTCGGATTATCCGCAATGACTTTGCTAAAAATTATAGCATGATTAAATGTACAGTTTACGATTAAATTGGCTTTAAGTACATTTCAGTGGCGCCACCTGTCGAAATTTCTTCATACCAACTAAGAAACCTTCGTCGGCTCATGTGCAACAACATTGCTAAAGATTATAGCATGATTATATGTACAGCTTACGATTAAATTGACTTTGAGTAATTTTCAGTAGCGCCACCTGTCGGAAATTATTCACACCAATTAAAAAGCATTCGCCGGCTCATGCGCTACAACTTTGCAAAAGATCGTAGTATGATCAAATGTACAGTTTACGATTTAATTAATTTTTTAGTAATTTTCAGTGGCGCTACCTGTCGGAAATTCGGTTTACCAACTTAAAAACCTCCGCCGGCTTATCCGCAACATCTTTGCTAAAGAGCATAATATGATAAAATTCACAGTTTACTATTCTATAAAGAACATACATACAGACAAACATTCATTTGTTTTAAAGTTATAACATTACTAATTTTTTCCCCTTTTTATCCCCTAATTTCAAAAAGCTCCATATGCATAATTGGTACTTCTTTGGTACCAATTGAATTTGGTACATTTTATTAGAAAGCAGTTAACATAATTTTCCTATTCATATTACTTTTGTAGATGTTAAGTTATCAGTTTATCCCTTTTTTTACACATTTTGGCCACAAAATTAAAAAAGTACCAAGTACGTGTTCAATATTTCTTTCACATCTATTGATTGCAGTACCAAGTTTCTTTTTATATTCCTTAGTTTAAAATATAAGAGTGGGTTAAAAAGGTACCAAAAAACTATTTTCACCCTTTTTTACCCCTTATCGGACATAGTTTCAAAAAAGTACCAAGCACCTGTCCGTTTATTTTCATAGCTGTTTAAAACGTAATTTAAATTTTGTTTCTATACCTATTACTTAAGGAGATATAGCGTTTTCGATTTTTCCCCTTTTTACCCGTTTTTACCCTCTTAGAGGCAAAGGTTACAAAAGTCCCTTTTCCTTCGACATATATATATATATATATATATATATATATATATATATATATATATATATATATATATATATATATATATATATATACATATATATATATATATATATATATAAATACATACAATTATTGCTCGTTTAAGAATATAAGATACAAAAAGGAAGATTTAAATTGTTTAAGTTTTAAAATTATTAAAAATGCATTTATTAAACATTTACAAAAAATTGTATAAAAATATTTTTCCAAAAATTACAACAAAGCAAAAAAAGCAGGGAAAAATAAAGTGATTGTCACATGATTTTGGATCTAAAAATAAAAATTGTTTATATTAATTATAAGCTGCTAATTTTTGAACATATCAAGTAGCTCAGTGAAAGAGTCTCCGCCTAGCAGTCGGAGAGTCTGGGTTCGAGTTCCCAATGGGGTCATAAAAAAAATTTCGTATGTCGTTAAAAAATATATTTTTTTAAATAAAACAACAATATACAAGTTTTTGTTGTTGTTTTCCAATTGCCTACCCAAGTCATTACTTTTCTGTTATTGTTAAGTACTTGCCTCCAATGACATCCCCATGTTAATGTAATGACTTAAACAGTGAATGAGTAAGAAGTTCGTATTCAATAGTTTAGCTGTTTAACTCATTATTTGGTAATGAAAAGTTTTGCTGGGTGACAAGAAAATTTCTTAAAAATTTACTTCTGTAGAAATTTTTTGAAAATTTTAATTTTATAAACATTTTTTTTAGAAAATTTTCGGTTTATAGAAAATTTTTAGAAAATATTGTATTAATAGCAGGAGTGGCCACGCTTGAGGTCAACGAGAGCCAGTTTTAATAAACTTATTTTGTAAGGAGCCACTGTAGTAAGAAATTGAATGAGAACATATATGTATGTATATGTTATGAAGTACATAAATGTGTATGTATGTTAGTTATATTTCTTAATATTAGACACAAGGTAACATAATTTATGACAATGATTTATGACAACATGTCAATTTAATATTGTTAAAATTAATGTAGTCTGCTTCAAGTCATCATATTATAAATATCAAATACTATATTACTATGCAGACATACATCAAACAAGAAACATTCTTATTAACATTTATAATGTAGCAAAAAATTCTTACTTTATCTATGAAAAATTTTTATAACTTTTTATTATATTTATTCAAGTTTTATTAAAATTCTCCAAAAAATTCCAAAAATCCTTAAATTGAAACCGCAAATAAAATTTCAACAAAACTCATTATATTCTCCTTTCCTGTGTGTGCAATGAGCGGATGTGGATTATTTAATAAATGTGGAATGTCTATTAGTTAAACTTGAACACGTACATACATTTAACGAAACTCAAATGTTTTGCACATAAAAAATTTCGAGGTATTAAAGATAAATGATCGAATTTTGGTAATTTTTATTTCTTTATTGAAATTTGTTAAATAAATTAAAAGAAAAAAGAAACTTTATTAATATGAACAATAAAACAAGTAAGAGTGTGATATTCGGATGTGCCGATTCTTATATATCCGCCATCAAGTTGTGTTAAATTTAGAAACATATCTCATATATCTACGAGGGTGCAGCTAATTCAAAATGTGGAGCAAATTTGAAAAAAAAAATGTTAAGCTGATTAGTGTTTTTGATAAAATCTTTCGACTAAATTCGGTTACAGTAGCTTTATAGTTCAACATTTAAAAGTCTCTAAGTGGTCTCCCTAGTATATATTTAATTTGCACAAAATTTGATTTCATAACATTTAAAAGTTTTGCATTAAAAAGCAGTTAAATACTTTTCGTTGTGTTTAATATGTAGTTAGGATAAACATGTTGATAGTATACAGCAGGTCCTTGTATTTTGTTAGGAGTTCCTGATGCATCACCGCATATAAAGTCTGTGCTGAACATTGACTGATAGCTTTCTAACATCATAGGCGCAATCTTTTTATACTACCTCTAAATCTTTTTGATTGTAGATATAAAAAGGGGATGTTATGTATACGAGAACTTAACTTAAGAAACTTGTATACGAGAACTTAACTTAAGAAACTTAAGACCAAAGCTCGTAATATGATAATATGATAAGAGTAATGTGTGGCAAACCTACCTACACCAACAGTCCCATTCTGAGTAGTAGCGGTACACTTCTCTCAACCCCGGATGAACAATTAATACGATGGTTGGAACACTTCCAGTCAACATTAAACAATCCCATTGGATTAGAAGCGCTGACGGAAGTGCAAAATGGAACAAGCCATGACTGTTTGTCTTACTCGCAACAAGGCTCCGTGCAATGACAATATCTCAGCGGAGATGCTTTTATGTGACATTGAAGGATCGGCGAGACTGTGGCACCCATTTGTGCGTAAAAAATGGGAAGAAGGAGCTCTACCAACCTCCTGGAATGAAGGTATACTAGTGAAAATACCAAAAAAGGGTGACTCCAAAGATATGCAATAACTACAGAGGAATAAAACTTCTTCCAATACCGCTCAAAATACTTAGTCGAGTAATTTTGAATAGAACGTCTGACGCAGTTTCTGAAACATTCCGCGAAAACCAGTTTGGGTTTCGAGAGAACAGATCTTGTGTTGATCTAATCAACACAGTAAGAATAGCACTGGAGCAATGTAATGAATTCCGCTACCCCGTTTACCTAGCGTTTATCGACTTTATGAAGGCCTTCGATAGTGTCAACAGGTGCTATCTATGAAAACCATAACATGCCAACGAAAATTCTGAACTTAATTCGGGCAATGTACGTCTACTTACAATGCCGGGTTTTACATACAGGTAAATTATCTAATCCGTTCGAAGTTACTACTGGAGTAAGACAAGAATGTATCCTATCACCCATACTTTTTATCCTTGTCATCGACAATATAATGCGTACGGCACTGAATGGTAGACGTAGTATCGAATGGATACCCTTTAAACAACTTGAGGACTTGGAACACGTCAATGAAGTATGTCTTCTAAGACAAAGACCAGGGACCAAATTACCGGATTTGATATCGATCGAAAACTCAGACTTTTAAGTGAATATTGTGAAGTATAATTTAGGGATATTCAAAGTTACTTCGATGCAAAACGTTTATTGAAATTTGGTATCCATTTTGATTCGTTTTTTAAAATATATACTGTTCAATTAAAACTCTTTTACTATTGTTCATCTTTTGGTAAATAACTTCAAAAAAATATAGTAAACTGTGCATTTTTTAAATAATTTTGATTATCCTTAAAGTATGCTATATAAATGTTTTGAAAATATCTAAGATTTCGATCGATATCGAATGCCGTAATTTGGCCCCAGGTTGCCTTCAAGAAAACACTAGCGCTATTACAGTTGAATCTCGGTTAGCTACGCTGGAAACCAATATTTCCAAGACAAAGATTATGCCTGGAGGCTATGACACAAACCTGTCGTCACACATCAATGTGGATAACGAGAGTATTGCATGTGTAAGTACCTTTAATTATCTTGGTAGTTTGGTATCCACAAAAGGTGGCGCCGACGAGGATATTGAATCGCGTATTAATAAGGCAAAATCTGCATTCGGCATTCTCCGAACTATATTGACATCTCGGCAAATATCAGCAACAACTAAGTGACGAATATATAACTCGAATGTCAAGTCCATCTTGTATTACGGCTGCGAAATTTGGAAACGCACAAGTGCCATCGATAAGCGCCTACAAACCATTGCATGCTTTCGTCAAATCCTTTATATATGGTGGCCAAATCGCATAAGAAATGAAGATTTACTAAACCCTACAAACCAAATGCCTTCTTCTATAGAGATATGTCAACGGAAATGGCGATGGATAGGCCACCCACTTCGAACGCGAAATACCAACATTACTCGACAAGCGCTTCGTTGGAATCCACAAGGAAACGGTGCAAATTTTATTTGAAAACTTTCGATGTTTAAAGTTTATATAGAAAATTTTCGATGTTAACATTTTATACAAAAATTTCCGATGTTTAAATTTTATAACGAAAATTTTCGATGTTAAAATTCTTTATAGAAAATTTTCTTGGTCAAAATTTTTTATGGAAAATTTTATTTAAAAAATTTTATAAAAAAAATTTCCGATGTTTAAATTTTATAACGAAAATTTTCGATGTTAAAATTTTTTATAGAAAATTTTCTTAGTCAAAATTTTTTTTATGGAAAATTTTATTTAAAAAAAATTTGATATTAAAATTTTAGTAGAAATTTTTTGGTGTTAAAATATTATATAGAAAATTTTTGATGTTAAAAGTTTATATAGAAAATTTTCTATGTTAAAATTTTTTATAGAAAATTTTCTATATTAAAATTTTTTATAGAAAATTTTCTATGTCTTAATTTTATATATGAAAAAAATTTTAGATATTAAAATTTTATATAGAAAATTTTTGATATTAAAATTTTATATAGAAAATTTTCGATGTGAAACATTTTTTTAGAAAATTTTCGAGGTTAAAATTTAATATCGAAAATGTTCGATGTAAAAAGTTAATATACAAAATTTTCGACGTTAAAATTTTATAAACAAAATTTTCAATGTTAAAATTTTTTATAGAAAATTTTCTTGGTCAAAATTTTTTTATGGAAAATTTTATTTAAAAATTTTATAAAAAAAATTTCCGATGTTTAAATTTTATATCGAAAATTTTCGATGTTAAAATTTTTTATAGAAAATTTTCTTAGTCAAAATTTTTTTTATGGAAAATTTTATTTAAAAAAATGTTGATATTAAAATTTTAGTAGAAATTTTTTGGTGTTAAAATATTATATAGAAAATTTTTGATGTTAAAAGTTTACATAGAAAATTTTCTATGTTAAAATTTTTTATAGAAAATTTTCTATGTTAAAATTTTTTATAGAAAATTTTCTATGTCTTAATTTTATATATGAAGAAAATTTTAGATATTAAAATTTTATATAGAAAATTTTTGATATTAAAATTTTATATAGAAAATTTTCGATGTGAAACATTTTTATAGAAAATTTTCGGGGTTAAAATTTAATATAGAAAATGTTCGATGTAAAAAGTTAATATACAAAATTTTCGACGTTAAAATTTTATAAACAAAATTTTCAATGTTAAAATTTTTTATAGAAAATTTTCTTGGTCAAAATTTTTTTATGGAAAATTTTATTTAAATTTTATAACGAAAATTTCCGATGTTAAAATTTTTTATAGAAAATTTTCTTAGTCAAAATTTTTTTTATGGAAAATTTTATTTAAAAAATTTTGATATTAAAATTTTAGTCGAAATTTTTTGGTGTTAAAATATTATATAGAAAATTTTTGATGTTAAAAGTTTACATAGAAAATTTTCTATGTTAAAATTTTTTATAGAAAATTTTCTATGTCTTAATTTTATATATGAAGAAAATTTTAGATATCAAAATTTTATATAGAAAATTTTTGATATTAAAATTTTATATAGAAAATTTTTGATATTAAAATTTTATATAGAAAATTTTCGATGTGAAACATTTTTATAGAAAATTTTCGAGGTTAAAATTTAATATAGAAAATGTTCGATATAAAAAGTTAATATACAAAATTTTCGACGTTAAAATTTTATAACCAAATTTTATATAGAAAATTTTAATGTCAAAAATTTTTACACAAAATTTTGATGTTAAAATTTTATATAGAAAATTTTGATGTTAAAATTTTATATAGAAAATTTTGATGCTAAAATTTTTTGATGTTAAAATTTTATATAGAAAATTTTGATGTTAAAATTTTATATAGAAAATTTTCGATGTTAAAATTTTATATGTCGTGCTTTTAACAGACAGGCGGTATCGCTAATCGTCATACAATTTGATAAGAATTCAGAATATATGTATATCCCTTTTGGTTTTTGAAAGAATATTAAGGAAGTTACATAGGGAATGACAATCTTATTATACTCGTACCCCCCATTCTTTTTAATGATGGGTCTAATAACTATTGGTTTTTATTGAAAACTTCGGCATATCCTAACCCATCACATCGAAATTTGTACTGAATGTTTTTACAATTTATGCATCAAGAAATATTATAATGGGTGTTTTTTTTAGAGGTATAGAACTTCGAATTGAAACAAAACACAAGGAAATCGTCTTAATGTCCATCAATTTGGCTTTATTGGAAGGATAATTTTATGTCATTAATGTTTAAATATGATTTCGGGCATGTGGCCGCCGCGGCTGGCTCGAATAAAGCCAATTCTACAGGTCTAATTTTCAACTACTTTTTCGAGCATATGGGGCCGTATGTTGGCAATAACGCCACGAATGTTGGCTTCCAAGTCCCCTAACGTTTCTGGTTTGTTGGCGTAGACGAGCGACTTCACATATCCCCAAAGAAAATAATCCAGTGGTGTCAAATCGCACGATCTTGGTGGCCAATTGACAGGTCCATTCCGCGAAATTATGCGCTCATCGAATGTTTCCTTCAATAAATCAATTGTGACGTGCGCTGTGTGGCATGTAGCGCCGTCTTGTTGGAACCACAACTCATCCACATTCACGCCATCCAATTGGGGAACAAAATAGTCGGTTATCATGGCTCTATACCGGTCTCCATTTATGGTAACTGACTCTCCAGCATTATTTCGGAAGAAGTATGGCCCAATGACTCCACCAGCCCATAGAGCACACCAAACAGTCAGTTTTTGTGGATGTAATGGCGTCTCAAGGGTCTCATGTAGATTCTCTTCACTCCAAATGCGGCAATTTTGCTTGTTGACGTAGCCATTTAACCAAAAATGAGCCTCATCACTGAACAAAATTTTGCGATGAAAATCAGCATCGAGATCAATCTCATTTTCGGCCCATACACCAAAATCACGACGCATTGCATGGTCTCGCGGCTTTAATTCTTGCACAAGCGGGATCTTGTATGGTCGCAAGCCAAGATCTTTGCGCAAAATCTTCCATAAAGTTGATGGACAAAGCTTCAATTGCTGTGCACGGTGGCGAATCGATTCATTCGGGTCCTCTTCAACACTTTGCTCTACAGCGGCAATTGTTTCTTCGGTGCGCACTGTTCGACGTCGCTGCGGATGCGTATTATCACATAGAGTAAACGTAGTGCGAAAACGATCCATGGTTAACCGAATTAATTGCTCTGATGGGCGATTATGTCGACCATGAAATGGACGGAGCTTGCGGTAAACTTCGCGAACTGAACCATTATTTTCGAAATAAATTTGCACGATTTGCAAGCGTTGTTCTTTTGTCAACCTGTTCATGATGAAATGGCAAACCAAACTAAATATTAATCACTTGACAGCTGACAAAATGGCCGCCAGTTAAAAAAGTGATGCCAACTTAAAGTTCTATACCTCAATAAAAAACACCCGATATTTATGTTCGTATATATATATTGTATGTATTTCTGTCGACAATATTTTAAAACAAGTAAGAAAGTGCTAAAGTCGGTCAAGCCCGACCATACGATACCCTTCACCACTAAGGTCAAAGGTGTTCTTTTTCCTGTATAAAGACAAATATCAAATATTTGCTAAATCTTGCCATCATACAAACATTTTCTCAAAACTAATATATTTAAGCGGTCTTCATCATTTGGACTTATATGGACTTATATGAGGTCAAATTTAGACCGATTATCTCGAAATTTGGTAAGTTACAGTTAAAATAAACATAAAATTCGCATTATCTTCAGATTTGCGAGCGTTTTAGGGATTTTTGTCTGATTTAGTGCGTTATGACAGAAAAGTTTGTATGGGAGCTATGGTCAAATGTGGACCGATTTCAAAAAAATTTGGTACAGAGATTAATGTTTACATAAACAGTATTTGTTTCAAATTTCATGAAAAAAAATATTGATATTTGTGGCTAATATATCAATTCCGGGAAGTGGGACCAATGGAAGGTGCCATAAAAAATGGACCGATTTTGACGAATTTCATTAGGCAATTTCATCAAATTATCTTTAGAATTGCGACCTTTAGTTTGATTACAAGGTTTACAAGGGTTACAGCCAGTCAGCCAGCCGTCCAGATGGACGGACGGACAGACTGATATCGCTAAATCGACTCAGAAAGTGATTCTAAGTCTATTGGTATCCTAAAAGGTGGGTCTAAGACAAATATTTCTATGCGTTACATACATCACCACCAACTTATAATATCCTTTCCATCTATGGTGGTGAAGGGTATAAATACCTAAACTGTATGAAGCATGATATTCTTTTTTTTTTAGTTTACTCACAACTTTAAGATTTTGAAGATACAAACAAGCAAAGAATTGAACCTGTAACAGGAAGAGAATGCAAATGATGTATTTAAGGAATGTTTCACATATTTAGACTACGTATGAATGTAAGTATTTATATATGTTTGTGGTATGATGAACATCTTCCCGATAGCAAATGCTGTGATGCGTTATGATGGTGTAATATAATGATTTTTTTTTTCCTGCAACTCAGAACATAAATATTTTAAACCTGAAGAGAGTAATCTGAGAATGTATTAAAATTTTCACAAATTTTAATATATTTGGTTCACAAGATATTTAAAAATGTTGATTTTTATTTTAAAGTCTTTTGCGACTGTATTCGACTGTGCTCATAATGAAGCAATCATGTGTACACACGCATATTCTCCCTTCTCCCCTGTGAAATAGTTTATCATAGCATATGGGGAATGTAAGAGTGTGAGAATGATTTCTTATAGCCCAGCAGTTCAAATATGAAGGAATGTCTACAGAAGTATAAAATTATAGTTTTTATATGGATAGGGTTCTGGGGTCATAAAGCCTATAGAGGTTTATGCTATTTAAAGAAGGAAATTTTTATGGTCTATCCTTCCATTTGAAACTGCCGGCATCTTACACAGCTTGTGTAGTCGCTGTGTCGTAAAAAACTTACAATGCGTGTGATATTCTGATATAAATCTGACTTTGTGTCTCTGACAACTTCACATCTTTATTTATCATTTTAAGTTATTTTTTCATTCAACTCCTTTTACTGGTTTCTCCTTTTTTTGCGGCGTTAGTTTGACGTTATGTTTATTATATCGTTTCTTTTTTTTTGTGTTGCGTAAATCTTTTTACGCTTATATTGTTGTTTTCATTCTCTAAATCGTGTTCATTCATGTCGAAAAGAATTTTCTTCAAAAAAAAAAAAAAAAAAAATTTGACTCAAAAATTTTTTGTATTACATATTTTAGAGGAACTACAACAACGATAATAATAACGTAAATGACAAAAACAATTTTAAAGGGTTTTGTTGTTTTTACTGTTGATATTAGTTTTTTTTTAAGGAAAAAGTGAAGTGATATACAACATACTTACACACATTTCTATATAAAGCTTAAAAAATTAGAAAGATATCATGCTTACACTCGAAAAATTAAGACAGTTGTTTTTCAATATCAGACAAAATCAAAAATTTTTTATAACAACAAATGTAGGTAAGACTGTCCCACTCTTGTATAGGGAATTTTTTAGAAACGCATAAACCCCATAGCTTTTCTTTTGGTATCAATACTCGAAATATGAAATAATAAAAAGACCTCGAAGCCAAAGTTTGGCGATGAGCATAGTAGGAGTGTGGGCTTTCAGATATCAAAAAGAATAGCAAAGGCCATGATAGCATGGTATCATATCAGTAAGAGACTAATGGCAATCAAACTAAAGAAAAGTGCTGGTAATTTGATAATTACACAGCACAACAAAATAAAAGAAATTTCATGTGCTCTTAAAACCACTATACAATTTTGATGCATCATGACTACCTTTGTACAAAAATGGTAATAATTTTAAATTCTATGGCAAGATTTAAAAAAATTTTTTTTTTTTAAATTGCAATTTTTTTTAGACGTTTCTTCAAATAATTAATAATAACTCAAAAACTACTAGTCCGATATAATTAAAATAAAATCAGAAAAATTAAAATTTACATAGCCTTTAATTCATCTATATATCGCGTTTCAATCGGATCAATAGTATCGGAGTTATAATAAAAAACTTAAGAAAAAAATATATTTTTTACATAAAAATGACAAAAAGGTTTATCAAAATTTGGGACATCAAACATTTAATTAAAAAGTTTTACTGTAGTGTATTGCACTAAGAATCCCAATTTATTACAATTATTTATTATTGTAATAAATAGTTTTTTGATAAAACCAAAAAATGTTGGTGGGGAAACCTTTCCTCGACGCGTTTCGATGGTTGGTTAGACCATCTCATCAGGAGGATTATCCCAAATTCTAGACAGAGCGAAAACCTCACATTATGTATAATTTGAGGGACTGAATAAATACGAATTATTATTATTGTGTCCAACAAATATCAACATAAAGCGCAGATTATCATCCGAACAGAAACACACAAACATTTTTTCAGTTTTATCATTTCTTTATTTCCCACACTTTTGTTGTTGCTTTGTTGGCGACTAAGACAAAAGTGCTATAAAGGGGGTTCAAAGAAAGATTTAAATAAACAAAAGTTTATTTTAAAGCTTGGCACATGTGCAGCCGTATATTTATTAAAAAGGTTTATCAAAATTTGGGACATCAAACATTTAATCAAAAAGTTTTATTGTAGTGTATCAAAAAACTATTTATTACAATAATAAATAATTGTAATAAATTGGGATTCTTAGTGCAATACACTACAGTAAAACTTTTTAATGACAAAAATTTTCGTTTTAAAAAAATCATGAAAAATCGAAAACGGCAAAAAACTTCCAGATTTATTACTTTATCACATAGCGACATATAATAGCAACAAAATGAGATATCGACCATAAAAATCGATTGATTTTTTTTTCGAATTTATTCACAATTTAGTGAATTCGCTCATTTTCACAAAATTTTAGTTTTTGGCTTGATATACGCATTATAGCGGGTTTTCAAATGTATGAAAAAAATAAATTTGACGATTTCAAGGGGTGCATGTCGGATTAACTAAATCTCATTGTGTTTGCCCTAAGGACCAGAATCCACTTTTTTGCAAAAGGGGGAATAAATAGCTTTAATTTTGCAAAAACCGAAAATTTGTCAATTTTTTTCGATTTAAACGCTATTTTTCAGATTTGGGGCCTATGCGCTACGTGTTAACGTTGTCCAATTCGACTAAAATTTTGTGGGTGGAAGTTTCTCACCAAATCTCACAATTATCCGACATGCACCCCTTGAAATTGTAAAATTTATTTTTTTCACACAATTGAAAACCCGCTCTATGCGTATATCAAGCAAAAAACTAAAATTTTGTGAAAATGAGCGAATTCACTAAATTGTGAATAAATTCGAAAAAAATCAATCGATTTTTATGCTCGATATCTCATTTTGTTGCTATTAGATGTCGCTATGCGATAAAATAATAAATCTGGATGATCATGATTTTTTTAAAACGAAAATTTTCGCCATTTTTACGTAAAAAATATATTTTTTTCTTAAGTTTTTTATTATAACTCCGATACTATTGATCCGATTGAAACGCGTTTTAAAGGCTATGTATATCTTAATTTTTCTGATTTTATTTTAGTAATATCGGACTAGTAGTTTTTGAGTTATCATTAATTATTTGAAGAAACGTCTAAAAAAAAAATTGCAATTTAAAAAAAAAAAATTTAAAAAAAAAATCTTGCCATAGATTTTAAAAATTTTACCATTTTTGTACTAAGGTGGCCATGATACATCAAATGTATATAGTGGTTACTCGAGCACATTTTTGCTGTTGACCTGTGTTATCAATGTCTACGCAACTGAAATTCAGTCTGAAAACGATAAAGATGAGTTTTACAACACATTCATCAGCTGGATGAACCACAATCTTACAATTACAATATTACAAATGTACTTTACGACTTTAACACCAATGTATTTTCCAACAATACCCGTTTGGAGCATTACTTTGGTTAGCACAGTGTCGGAGTAAGAAACGATAACGGAGGATGATTGATCGTGCTATGATGTGAAAGCAAACTTGTTGTAGGTGGCACCTTTTTCCTCATAAACTTTACCATAAAATAACTTTAATAACGCCGAACGGCTTTACAAAGAACCAAATTGATCATTTTTTGATCAATTCTAAGTGGCGATCATCTTTACTTGATGCACGCTCAAGGCGCGGAGAAGATAGATATAACTAAATACCACCATTTTGTACATGTAAAGTTCGATTAAAAGCAACGGCTCTGAACAGGGCTGCCAGATACTTTTTAGTCACCATCACCAAATTTTAAAATTTTTAGCTCCAAAAATCCCCAATTCATAAAAAAGCGTATTTGCTTACATTTTTTTATTCAATTAAATGAAGAGATCCATTTTATTAACATAGAAAAAATTTTGTATGCTTGCAATCATTACAAATTTAAATAATAAAATATTAGAAATCTAGTATTTCGTAAACTTCAGAATCATCAAATTTTTGAGAATTAGATGAGTTAAACTATACATTAGTCTACTTTCAAGTCATCACCAAGTCTTAAGTTTGTATGAGACAAAGTTGATAGAATTGATATTGATAGCAAATTTACGAACATTTTTAAAATGTGTATAAAATTTGAGGAAAGTGAAATGGAAACTCATAAAGAAAATGTTCGTGAAAATGTTTGTTAGCATTTCGGTTGTCGGTTGAAATTCTTGACAACAAATATTGCTATTATTATGTTTTGTTGTTTTTGTTAAGCACACAACTAGGAATACTCGCTCTACATAGGCATTGCACAGTGTAAGATTTAGCCATTCTAGTTAGATAAAATTAAATATCTTGGAAAAAAATAAATCTAGACTTATGAATTTTAGTACAAGGTGTTAACAGGCCAAAATGTATTATTGTTTAAAAAATTGGCGACATTGGACCACTACCACGCTCACCTCCCATACAACTGAAAAAATTTATTTCTGATATTTTTCGCTTTGGATAATCAAAAAGTAAAAAAGCAGTGGATATACATGAGAATGTTTAAAATAAAGAATAAAAAAGTTTTTTTTTTCGTTTTGAATTTTTTATTTATATATTTTTTTTTTGATTTTGTAATATCTATTTATTTAAAAACAAGAATATATTTCATATGTATCAATATTAAAGTTTGAAGTACCGTTATAACGTTATTGTTCACAAATTCGGAAAATCTTTTGCATTTTCTTATTTTATAACAAGTGTTCTCTCATATTTAATAAAAATGTTTACCCAAATTGAAACTCAAAAACGAGTTTTGTCCAGCTAGATTTGCAAAATCTTATACTGTGCATTGCTTGTAGGAACATAATTTAAACAATTAATTTTTAAACGTACCTTTCTTGACATGACAGCTTAAAGTTTGGTAGTTCCTTTTCGAATTTTGACCCATATTCGGATGCAATTTTTATATCAAGAAACGAATCACCCTTTATTAAAAAATATTTTTCTTTATTTATAAAATATAAAGTTGTAAATTCAAAAAGCTAAAATTTCCCCAAAAAAATCCCCAACAAATTCGAGTGAGTCCCCAATAAAATCCCCAAGCCCCAAACCAAATTTGTAAGCCTTTTTGAGGATTGAATATTCCCAACATTGGGGCCAAAACCCCAAATCTGGCAGCCCTATCTCTGAAGTCTGATACGGCAAAAGCCGATCGGAAAATGAATGTTGGAAAATGAAAATTGGAAATATGTGGAAATGCCTTTATTACTTCCACAAGGAATCTGATTCTTGATGCTATTAACAACAATGACATTAGTATTAACGAAATTTCTAGAAGTGTCATTCTGACGTACAATGAGGTTGGTCAACAAACATTAGGACCTATAGATCATAAAATTAAAACTTAGCTCACCCAAACAACATGGGGCCTGGTTGAATAACGTAAAATTTAAAAAATACAATTTTGAATGAAAACGGAAATGTTGAAGGTGCTCCGTACAACATACCGTGACCTATCCAACAGAACAAAAGGTTGCAGATCATTTTCGAGGGACAAGAAAATGTGGATAGACGAACAAGCAAGCTAAGCTGAATCAGCTCAAGTATAGGTGATATAAAGACCCTATACA
Source organism: Stomorhina lunata (assembly GCA_933228675.1). Taxonomy (NCBI): domain Eukaryota; kingdom Metazoa; phylum Arthropoda; class Insecta; order Diptera; family Rhiniidae; genus Stomorhina; species Stomorhina lunata. The sequence goes on from OW121742.1 coordinate 53,145,115, forward strand.
ATATATCGAGAGTTTAGTGTCGCAAACCTACATACACATACAGTTCCATATTGAGTAGTAGTGGTACTCTTCTTTCAACATCCAGTAGCTGAATGGAACACTTCAAGTCGACATTAAACAATCCTATCGGATTAACACCGCTGATGGAAGTGCACAACGAAAAAAACCATGATAGTATATTCGATGGAATTTCAGACAATTCACCAACAGTACAATAAGTAAAGAACGCCATTGAAAGCCTTAAACGCAACAATGCCCTAAGCAAACACAATATCTCAGCTGAGATGCTTTTATGTGAATCGGCGAGACTGTGGCACATATTTGAAAACTATGGGAAAAAGAAGATCTACCAACCTCTTGGAATGAAGGTTTGCTAGTCAAATACTAAAAAAGGGTGACTCTATAGACTGAAATAACTACAGGCGTACAACACTTCTTTCAATACCGATCAAAATACTAAGTCGAGTAAATTTGAACCGAATATCTGATGAAGTTTCCTCTACACTCTGCGAAAATTAGTTTGGGTTCAGAACGAATCGTTCTTGTGTTGACCTAACCAACATAGTAATAGTAGTACTAGAGTAATGCATGTATTCCGCACCCCCATTTACCTAGTGTTTATCGACTTTATAAAGGTTTTGGACAGTATCAATAGGGGCTATCTATGGAGAATTTCAGAAAATCGTAACATGTCAACGAAAATTCTGAACTTAATTCGGGTGGGTTTTAAATGTCGGGTCCTACATAAAGTTAAATGAATGGTAGGTACGGTATCCAATAGACACGCTTTTCACAACTCGAGGACATGGAAAATGCCGATGACGTATGTCTTCTAAGCCAAAGCTCAGATCACCTTCAGGAAAATACTAACGATATTACAGTTTAATCACAGGAAGCTGGGCTGGAAATCAATATGTCCAAGGCAAAGGTTATACCTGGAGGCTATGACGCAAGCCCGTCGAGACACATCAATGTGCATCCCGAGGTGATTGGATGTGTAGGTACCTTTTATTATCTTGGAAGTTTGGTATCTACAAAAGGTGGCGCCAACGAGGATATTGAATCGCATATCAATAAGGAAAAATCTACATTCGGCATTCTTCGATCTATTTGGAAACCCCGGCAAATATTAACAATAACTAAGTTACGAACATACAACTCGAAAGTCATGTTCATTCTGTTTTGCGGCTGCGAAACTTGGAAACGTAGAAATGCCAGCGATAAGCACCTGCAAACCTTTGTAGACAAATGCTTACGCCATGTTCTTAATATATTGTGGCAGAATCGCACAAGAAATGAATATCAACTAAACTCGACCAACCTAATCCCCTCTTCTATAGAGATATGTCAAAGGAAATTGCGGTGGATAGGCCACACACCTCGAGGGCCAAATAGCAACATTGCTGGACAAGCGCTTCGTTGGAATACTCAGGGAAGCGGGGGTAGCACAGTGGTATTTTGCATAAAAACTTATTTAGTTTTATATAAATAAGAAAATAAAAAATCGAAGTCCGTCGACTCCTTGGGGTAACTGCCTTGGACCCCCTTTTTTACCTATTTTTAATTTTTATGTACAAGTCGCAATTCTCAACAGAATTTGATGAAATTCCACACAAGTCTATTAATTAATTCAATAACGAAGTGCAATAATTTTAGTTAAAATTCGTCTACTCCTTGGAGTACCTGCCTTGGACCTACGTTTTTTCACCTATTTTTCCTTTCAATGTACAAGTCGTAATTCTCAACGGAATTTGATCAAATTCGACAAATGTCTATTAATTACTTCAGAAAAGATCTCCACTAATTTTGGTTGAAATTAGTCGAATCCTTGGGGTACCTGACTTGCACCCCTATATTTCACTTATTTTTCTTCTCAACGTACAATCCAAAATTCTTAATAGAATTTCATAAAATTCGGCACACCTTCTATTAAATGGTCTAAAAAAGAGCTAGACTAATTTTGGCTAAAATCAGTTGACTCCTTGTGTACCTGTCTTGGACACCGATTTTTCTCCTATTTTTCTACGCAATGCAAAGTTGCAATTCTAAATAGAATTTCATGAAATTTGATATTCGTCTATTAATAACTTTAAAAAAGATTTATACTTATTTTAGTTGAAATTAGTCTACTCCTTGGGGTACCTGTCTTGGACCCCCCCCCCCCATTATTCACCTATTTTTTTCTTAATGTACAATCCACTATTCTCAACAGAATTTGATTAAATTCGGTACACGTCTATTAGTTAATCTAGAAATGAGTTATACTAATTTTAGTTGAAATCCGTCTACTCCTTGTTGTACCCACTTTGGACCCCCACTTTTTTTTTTATAATAGAAAAGCAGCAACTCTCAATAGAATTTGATGAAAAGAGCTCTTTTAATTTAAGTTGAAAGCTGTCGACTCCTAGGGGTACCCGCCTTGGACCTACACACAAATTAAATTTGATATAAAAGTTACGCCTAAACGACTGCAACACTTTTTGCTTAAATTATGCGTAACAAATTATATGACTTTTTTCAGAAAATTTTCAACTTTGTTCTACGATTGGTAAATTTTGATGAATTTTTTTCACTCAATCTAAAGAAGAGACTTTCGCCTTTCACATGGTCATGGTCAAGGTACTGAGCAGAACCGAGTCAACTTAGTTTTTTTGTCCAAAGAAAGACGAAAAGACTGAATTTTGTAGAGCTTTTTTTGATTTTCTTAAATCGCAATTGTCCAACAAGAGGGTATTAACTCAAAATATTTTAATTTTCACTTTTTAGAAGAAATTGATGTGTAGTGGTCTTATCTTCCCATTGTAAAAATCTGACATCATTTTAACTATAATTTCGCCAAAAAACTACAGTTTTACCCCTCTTCTTTATATGAAAGTAGTAGTAAAATAAAATAGTTTTTTGACTCTTCTGAAAATTTTAAAATTTTGAGTTCATACCCTCTTGTTGATCAAGAGGCTGAAGCTGAGGTTCTGTGTCATAATAAAATCGACATTAAGATTAAAGCTGTAAAACTATATTCGATGCATGAACTACTGAGTTTAAAAAAAATTCATGACTTCGTTTTAGAACATTAAGCACATTTCAATACCTTTTTTATAATACATTAAATAACAGTTTATTAAAAATAATTATTGATTCTTTATATCTAGACTCTTCTTTAAAGAACTTTGTCATTAGTTTTTTTAAAAGCTGTGGTTAGAAATGGCTTTATTGCAGCAGAAATACCATAGTTTGTCGTGTTGTTGCACCTGCTTAAACGTGGAGTAGGTCATTTAATGTGGAGTTGCAAACTCTAGGGAATAGCGTATGCCTCGCAATAGCGTTCGATATAAAAAGATGGTTATGGCCCTATGATCCACTGGGAGTCAATGATAACAAAAGAAGAAGAATTTTTTTCTTTGATATAAAAAGATGGTTATGGCCCTATGATCCACTGGGAGTCAATGATAACAAAAGAAGAAGAATTATTTTCTTTGAGTGTAATAACTCTTGTTTTGTTTGCTTCTTTTACGACTCAAATTTTTCTCGCTATTGTTTTTAATTTTTTAAGAAATGTTAAAGTCAAGGTATGTGCACACATTGCCACTATATTACTCGTACCTATATTACAACATAACGTGTAAATGTTATATGAAGTTTACACATACATACGCACATACATAAAGAAAATTTAAGAATCTTTTGTTATTCACCTCATTCATACTTAGTTGCGTTTCAACTAAATTCCTCCACTACCTCCACAAGAAAATGAGGCTATAAAAAAGAAATTACAAAAGATTTAATGGTTTTAGCTTTTTTCTAAAGATTTTTGGCTGTTGCATGGCATCATTTTGCCAAGGGTGTGTTTACACTCCTTACGTATGTGATTGTGTTACTTTTATTGTCAAGCTAAGAAAAAAAAATGGGACTTAAATTTAATTTAGTCCTTCATTGTGTAAAAAGGGTTAAAATAAACATTAACACAGTCTTGCTTTCATATGGGGATGTATGTATGTGTATATATCTTTCCTACACAAACCTTTAGAAATGCTTACAAATGTGGGTAAAAGGTATTTATATTAACTTTACCTATACACGTATACAAATGTGTATGTAACCAATTTTAGAGGCCTGTATGTTTTTCATGTAAAGAATTTTACACCATTGTCTTCTTAATATATTGCTAATGACTTGTATAAACTTTGGGTTGAAATATAGTCAGAGATTTCAATATTTATTTTAGTAATAACCACAAAAACGTTTAATGGTATCAATATGTGAGAGGGGTGTAAGATTTTGTTCATATTTTTAATGGCATAAAAGAATATTGGAAGTTTATAGGTAATAACTTAATTGTTGAACTTAAACTTTATGAACCATAAACATTTTATTTATATGACAACGGCTGTAAATTTTAAATCCTTTTTTGTTGTTATGAATTGCGACAAATTATAAGGCAATTTTAACACCTTCATGTTTAAAATCAGGAAAAACGGATATCAAACAACAAAATAAATTAATATAAAAAATTATTTAAAGGAAAAATTTTGTATACAAAAATTTTTTGTTAAAAAATTTTTCTATAGAAAAATTTTTTTACCACAAAATTTTCTATAAAAAAAATTTTTACCAAAACAATTTTCTACAGAAATTTTTTTTTAACAAAAACTTTTTATAAAAAAATTTTCTATAGAAAAATTTTTTTACCAAAAAATTTTCTATAGAAACATTTTTTTACCAAAAAATTTTCTATAGAAAATTTTTTTTACCAAAAAATTTTCTATAGAAAAATTTTTTTACCAAAAAATTTTCTATAGAAAAATTTTTTTACCAAAAAATTTTCTATAGAAAAATTTTTTTACCAAAAAATTTTCTATAGAAAAATTTTTTTACCAAAAAATTTTCTATAGAAAAATTTTTTTACCAAAAAATTTTCTATAGAAAAATTTTTTTACCAAAAAATTTTCTATAGAAAAATTTTTTTACCAAAAAATTTTCTATAGAAAAATTTTTTTACCAAAAAATTTTCTATAGAAATTTTTTTTTATCAAAAAATTTTCTATAGAAAAATTTTTTTTACCAAAAAATTTTCTATAGAAAATTTTTTTTACCAAAAAATTTTCTATAGAAAAAATTTTTTATCAAAAAATTTTCTATAGGAAAATATTTTTACCAAAAAAATTTCTATAGAAAATTTTTTTTACCAAAAAATTTTCTATAGATAAATTTTTTTACCAAAAAATTTTCTATAGATACATTTTTTTTACCAAAAAATTTTCTATAGAAAAATTTTTTTACCAAAAAATTTTCTATAGAAATATTTTTTTACCAAAAAATTGTCTATAGAAAAATTTTTGGTAAAAAAATTTTCTATAGAAAAATTTTTTTACCAAAAAATTTTCTTTAGAAAAATTTTTTTACCAAAAAATTTTCTTTAGAAAAATTTTTTTACCAAAAAATTTTCTATACAAATATTTTTTTACCAAAAAATTTTCTATAGAAATATTTTTTTACCAAAAAATTTTCTATAGAAAAATTTTTTTACCAAAAAATTTTCTATAGAAAAATTTTTTTACCAAAAAATTTTCTATAGAAAAATTTTTTTACCAAAAAATTTTCTATAGAAAAATTTTTTTACCAAAAAATTTTCTATAGAAAATTTTTTTTACCAAAAAATTTTCTATAGAAAAATTTTTTTACCAAAAAGATTTTCTATAGAAACATTTTTTACCAAAAAATTTTCTATAGAAAAAAATTTTACCAAAAAATTTTCTATAGAAAAAAATTTTACCAAAAATTTTCTATAGAAAACATTTTTTACCAAAAAATCTTCTATAGAAAACATTTTTTACCAAAAAATTTTCTATAGAAAAAAATGTTTACTAAAAAAATTTTCTATAGAAAAATTTTTTTACCAAAAAATTTTCTATATAAATATTATTTTACCAAAAAATTTTCTATAGAAAAATTTTTTTTATCAAAAAATATTCTATAGAAAAATTTTTTTACCAAAAAATTTTCTATAGAAAAATTTTTTTACCAAAAAATTTTCTATAGAAAAATTTTTTTACCAAAAAATTTTCTATAGAAAAATTTTTTTACCAAAAAATTTTCTATAGAAAATTTTTTTTACCAAAAAATTTTCAATAGAAAAATTTTTTTACCAAAAAATTTTCTATAGAAAAATTCTTTTACCAAAAAATTTTCTATAGAAAAATTTTTTTACCAAGAAATTTTCTATAGAAAAATTTTTTTACCAAAAAATTTTCTATAGAAAAATTCTTTTACCAAAAAATTTTCCATAGAAAAATTTTTTTACCAAAAAATTTTCTATAGAAAAATTTTTTTACCAAAAAATTTTTTTACCAAAAAATTTTCTATAGAAAAATTTTTTTACCGAAACATTTTCTATAGAAAATTTTTTTTACCAAAAAATTTTCTATAGAAAAATTTGTTTACCAAAAAATTTTCTATAGAATAATTTTCATATCAAACAATTTTCTATACCGAAACTTGGAAAAATTTTCTATAGAAAAATTTTTTGATGGAAAAATTTTCTATAGATGGATTTTAGTATCAAAAATTTTGTATCTTAAAATTCAAATTAAAAGTTTTGAACTTACCGTTCGTTTAAATTTAGCTCCACCTATTCCAATAAATCTCAGCTAAACCTTCAATCAAAATATGTTCGAAATTATATGATTTTAGTTAAAATTCATTCATTGATAAATCAGTTGATCATATAATTAGTCGTTAGTTATTTGTTTGTTAATATTATTCAAATGATTTTATTTTTTATTGTTTCAATTCACTAATTTTATCGCATAACTTAAAGAAACGAAGTAAAATGAAGTCTAATCAAAACATATTTGAAGGGAAGTACGACCCGAATAGCTTAAAAATAACTTAAAACTAAACACGTGCCAAAAGCGGACAAGGCAATATCCCACGCCCGCATGCCGTACGACACCCGACCCGTGTCGTGTGCGTAAAACCGGCGCTTTCGTAGACACTCGTCAAAAGAAACTGAATAGATTTTGAGATGGAAAATCATTTGGTGGCGTATTTGAAGTGATTTTGCAGTTCGAGAGAAAATATTTGTAAATTTGCATAGAGAAGAAAATTTCAAAAATTCTATTAACCCTTTAGGGACCATAGGGAAAGTAGTGGTAAATGTGTTTACATTATTCCCATCTATTTTAATATAAATTTCTTTAAAAGAAAAGTATATTTTCAAAATTTCCTAAAATGATTTTCTGGCATCCAAAAAGGTTGTGGTGGCCAAAGTGTTAATGAAAAATCATTTTGCTTTAGCACTATTTTCTTTGCAGATTTTTTGAAATTTGAATTAGTTCTAAATTTGTATCTCTTAAGATATTCTGAAGTAGCAATAAAATTACTTTTAAGTGTTTTGTTAATTTAATACGAAGAGTTCCAGTAAATGTTTGAAGAAAGTACTAAAATTAGTTGAAAGAGCTTGAATTTTTCTTCTTAAACTTAGGTATTAATTTTACATCTCTGTAACCCAAAAATAAAAAAAAATTCGTCATAATAATTATCTTTATGAGTTTATTAAACTCTACTCTACACGTTCCCGAAGAAGTGCTGTCAACCGAGAAAATGTGTTTCATTGCAAAAAAGAAAATTTCTAATCTAATTTTATCTTTGAACGTAACAACCAAATAACACACAAAAATATACAAATTTTCTCTAAAAATACGATTTTATACTCAGAAAATTAAAACACATGTTCTATTCGTTACAAAAATTATTTTTACTTTTTTGCTTTAATGCAATTAAATTTGAGTGCATTTTGGCTGAGTTCTATTTTGTGCGTTATTGGCGCTTAAGTGTTTTTGTAATGATACCCTACACTTTAAGGGGTATATTAGGATTTTCTGTTATTTCAAAAGATATGCACAAATTGGGTCTACAACTATCTTTTGGTATATTGAAATATTCAGGATTAGTTCCACGGTAAAAAGAATGGTTTAAGAATTCGAAAATGGGCTAACAATTATCCATTCTTTTGAATTTTACTTTTCATAAAGTAATAAAAAAATATTAAGATCAAAATCAAAGAACGGCTCACATACATAAATGTTGTTTAACCAGTTTTGATTATATATAAGATCCATTCAGCATTTCTCAATGCCATGTAGCATATCTTATAGTCGAACTGAATGCATGAGACTTTCTTATGCTGTCTATTTCAATATGTTTCTTCATGGGGAATTTGTTTATACTTATCATGCAAGTGTTCTGTTTTCTGTGGTATTTCCTTTAATTAAATGTATTTCATTTCAACACTTATCGAAAATTGTATATATTCAAAAATACTTTATAGTAAGAAAAGAGTTTTTTAGAAATTCTTAAAATACACAAATCTTTCATTTTTAATTTTTCTATAGAAAATTTTTGTATAAAAAATTTTTTCTGTAGAAATTTTTTTTATCAAAAATTTTTCTATAGAAAATTTTTTTTATCAAAAATTCTTCTATTGAAAGTTTTTTATCAAAATTTTTTCTATAGAAAATTTTTTATCATAAATTTTTGATAGAAATTTTTTTTATCAAAAATTTTTCTATAAAAAATTTTTTATGAAAATTTTTTCTATGGAAAATTTTTTATCAAAATTTTTTCTAAAGAAAATTTTTTATGTAAAAATTTTGTATAGAAAATTTTTTATCAAAAATTTTTCTATGGAAATTTTTTTATCAAAAATTTTTCTATAGAAAATTTTTTTTTATCAAAAATTTTTCTATAAAAATTATTTTATATCAAAAAATTTTTCTATAGAAAATTTTTGTACAAAAATTTTTTGTATAAAAATTTTTCTCAAATTTTTTTTAATAAAAATTTTTGTTAAAAAAATTTTTCTATAAAATTTTTTTATCAAAATTTTTTGTATAGAAAATTTTTTCATCAAAAATTTTTCCATTGAAAGTTTTTTATCAAAAATTTTTCTATATAAAATATTTTATCAAAAATTTTTCTATAGAAAATATTTGTAAAAAAAATTGTTCGATATAAATTTTTTCATCAAAAATATTTGTATAGAAAATTTTTTATCAAAAATTTTGCTATGGAAAATTTTTTATCAAAAATTTTGCTATGGAAAATTTTTTATCAAAAATTTTTCTATAGAAAATTTTTTTATCAAAAATTTTTCTATGGAAATTTTTTTAGCAAAAATTTTTCTATGGAAAATTTTTAATCAAAAATTTTTTATCAAAAATTTTTCTATAGAAAATTTTTGTATAAAAAAATTTTTCTATAAAAATTTTTTGTATAGAAAATTTTTTCATCAAAAATTCTTCTATTGAAAGTTTTTTATCAAAGATTTTTCTATAGAAAATTTTTTATCAAAAATTTTTCTATAGAAAATTTTTGTATAAAAAAGCTTTTGAAGCATTAATGTCCAATATTTGCTTTAATTGTTATGCACGGCAACCGAAAGGCCTGATACTTTCGGAAAAATATGCTTATTTGGTGTTGAAAACCGATTGATGATACACTTAACCTATAAAAGACAAGTGTACTTAGGTAAAATACCGCCAGAGTAAGTTCGGATGGTGGTGACCACAAATAATTCATGAATCAGTTCATCTAGGAAATGTCATCGGCCCAATACGCCGGAATTGCTTTTTACGAAAATATTGTATCAGGGGAAAATGTTTAATAACTTTTAAACCTTTAAATTCATAAGAAAATCGTACTGACCTTCACATATGATCATCATATTAAGACTCACGAATGTTGTAAGCTTCTTAATTTCTTGTACCGTTTGTGGATGAAAAAAATATATTTATATTGAAATTCGATGGTTTTGGACGACAATTTGCCTCCCACTAACTCTTACAACAGGGGCAATCTGACAGCAATCAAATTTGCCAAAGGCACTTTTTTTAACTCAAAGAAGGTGGCATTTGTTATGCATCTGAGGAGAGGTAAGATGAAAAGAGGTATTATTAGGCAAAATTCCATAATCTCTCAGAAGTGAAAGGGTAATAATATACTCTAAAACTTAAGGCTATCAGGGCCATAGCGACATCTAACTTAATTGGCACCAGTGAGAAAATGCGTAGAGTAATCCCAATTCTAAAAATTGCAAAGCTTGCTTCGTTAATACCAATTTGCCTCCTGTAGGCCCTGGTCCTGGCTGACTTTACAACTATCAGTAGCTAGTCATTAGCATGGATTTCGGAAAAACCAGCAGTGGTCCTGTGAATTAACGTTCCTAGAGCAACAAGTATGACACGAATGCCACAATAACAACAATTATGAAGCGCTAAATAGTGATTTCTTTTACAGTCGCCTGTAAGCCATAATGTGAAGTGGCCAACGCTGAAAACATTATAATCTTAAATGGTTAGTACCTTAGAGTTATGCCGCTTCTTTCTTTCCAAACTACATGTTTCAATTTATGTTGTAAAAATGATCCCATACGCAGATGTATGCAATGTAATAGCGAAGTTCACAATGTAGAAGGCCTTTGCGAAAATGTATGTCATAGCAGAAAGGATCTTAATATCATGCTGACGAAGCAGTTCTTTTTAGATCATAACTTAAACGAGATATATTATCAGTAAACAACATCAACATTTTAACAATGATCACATACTCCGAGATTTCAGTCTGTCACATGATTGTGTGAGGACCCAAATTTTGGGTAAAATTGTGGCCACACAGTGGTACAAAATAAAGGCGAATAATGAAACGTAAGCACATTATACGAAACGTGGAAATTAGAACAACTAAGACGAGAAATGTTAAGTTATAAAATTGATTTGTTGGCGGTGCAAGAAGTAAGATGGACAGGGCAAGGGGAGATACGGAATGAAAATACTGTGTTTCTTTACTCCGGTCGCCCGGAAGGCGATGAGCATAGTAAAGGTGTGGGATTCCTAATATCAAAAAAAAAAAAAATAGCTAAGTCCATGATAGGAATCCTATCAGTGAGAGGCTCATGGCAATAAAGATCAAAACTAAAGCTCGCAATTTGATAATTATCAATGTCTACGCTCCGACTGAAATCCAATCTGAAAATGACAAGGATGAATTTTATGATCTACTTAGCAGTTGGATGAACAGCAACGTACATAACTGTGATATTACCACGACTTTAACGCCAAGGTAGGTTCAATTAATACCGGTTTGGAACGTTATATTGGTAAACACGGTGTCGGTGTAAGAAACGACAATGGAGAAAGGCTGATCGAGCTATGTTGCGAAAAAAATCTTGTTGTGGGTGGCAGTATTTTCCCTCATAAAGAACAGCATAAAATAACCTGGATTTCGCCGAATGGCATCACAAAGAATCAAATCGATCATATTTTAATAAAGTCTAAGTGGCGATCATCTTTACTTGATGTACGCTCGAGACGCGGAGCTGATATAAATAGCGACCATCATTTAGTGATGTGTAAAATTCGACTTAAGGTTGCTGCTCTGAGGTCTGATACGGCAAAAGAAGATCGGAAAATAGATGTAGGGAAACTGGAATCCGAAAGTCATCGGAATGCCTTTATTACTTCTATAAGGAATTGGCCTCCCCCATATAATAAACAGTAACGGTGCCAGTATTAATGAAATCTCCAGGAGTGTCACACAAACATACAATGAAGTTGGTCAACAAATCCTGGGATTTAAAGATCACAAAAGAAAGATTTGGATAACACAGGCAACATGGGACTTGGTAGAACAACGCAGATCCCTTAAAAATGCAATGCTAAATGAAAACGGAGATGATGGAGCCCTCAAAGCAACATATCGTGATCTATCCAATAAAATAAAGAAGTCTGCAAGAAGGGACAAGAGAATGTGGATAGACGAGCAAGCGAGCCAAGCTGAATCAGCTCCAGGCAAAGGCGATATGAAGACCTTGTATAACATATCAAAGGCGTTGTGTTTCAAACCTACTTACAGTAACAGTCCTATCTTGAGTAGTAGTGGCACACTCCTTTCAACTACGGATGAACAACTAATACGCTGGGTGGAGCACTTCATGTCAACACTTAACAACCCTATTGGATTAACACCACTGCCTAAAGTGCATAATGAAACCAACCATGATAGTATATTCAGAGGAATTTCCGACAGTCCGCCAACAATACAAGAAGTGAAGAACGCTATTAAAATCCTTAAACGCAACAAGGCCCCAGGCAATGACAATATTTCAGCGGAGATGCTTTTATGTGATGTTGAAGGATCTTCGAGATTGTGGCACCCATTTGTGCGTAAAATATGGGAAGAAGAAGCTCTGCCAACCTCTTGGAATGAAGGTATACTAGTCAAAATAATAAAAAAAGAGTGACTCTAAAGACTACAATAACTACAGGGGTATAATAAATAATATTGTAAAGTTATTACAACCGCTATCGTTTCATACCTAGCGTGAAGTAATAACTACAAAACTACAAACTGTAGCCAAATGTAAAATTATATAAGCCCGAGAAAATTAACTATTAGCTCTCTTGTAATTTTATAGCGGAACGTATAAGACGTAGTGGCAAGACAGAGATATCTGTAAGTTGAAGTTATAACTTTCATTTCAAGCTAGAGTCAGTGTAGCAGAAGGGGGAAATCTGATACTGGTATCAGTAAAGAGGTGGGATCTTGGATTCGATTACATCGAATTCAGGCATAGGGCCAAATTTCGAAGAAGGTGAATTTGATAACATCAAATTCCAGAATAGGTTACCGGTTTTCCAATCGGTAGAAAAACAAAGATTAGGAGATTAACTTCCTGGGAGTCTCACTCGGAAGTGCATAGGGACATTGTAGGCTAGGTAAAAGCTAGGAATAACTAGTTGGTGTCCTGGAAGAAAACACTCGGAACGAAACTAGTTTAGGTCTCTCGCCTCGTCATCAATCTGGTTTCCTACAAGAGTCAGCAATCCAGCTTCTCAATAAAACCTAGTATGTAAGAATTAACATGAATAAGAAAAGTTAAGCAATAAGAAATAATAAGAAAGTGTCCAAAAAAATAATAAGAAAGTGTCCAAAAAAGAAAGAGTAAGTGTTTCTTTTAAATTTTATGTAAAGGATCCTGGAGACGACAGAGTTCAACCGCAACTTCAAACCCTGACTAACCGGAGGTACCTTACAAATGTTATATTAAAGGAGCCTTTTCCGCTTGTATAAGAAGATGGCAAATATTAACCTCGAAAAGAAAAACCGGAATAAAGCAATACTTAGCATATTTGGCCACATAATCCATGCCGAAACAAAAATATTCCTAGAATATGGTCAGAAACTTCGTGACTCCGCCCACATTTTCAATTTCAACGCCAACACTTTTTTGCATAGTCTAGAGAAGTTATGGACCTATCCAATGGAAGCAGTATAGAGAAATATAATTCAAATTGTAACCACAAAAAGAATAAAGATGAATTGGTAAAAACATTGATATGGGGGACAAAAGTAGTTCTATTTGTAGATATTTTTTCAACCTTTTCTATTACTTTTAAACATAAAGTTTACGCCGTTGTTACAACATAAATTATTCCTTCAATTATCATAAATTTAAGTTAAAGCTCTATGGTTTTCTACGTACTAAACATCCTGATTATTTTATAACAAATCTTAAAGACACGTAAACCCTTTAAATACACAAAACAAAATGTAAACCACTTTAACGCAAAAACGACATAATTTTAATGACGGTTTTTAAATATTTAAAAACAGCCAACAGTTTATTTATTTATTCTCTTCTCTTGCATAAATTTTTGCAAATGTTGCAAAACCAACAACTAAGTACTACCACTTGTAAAACCAAATGTCCCAGATATGTACGAGTATGAGTATGCAAGTATGTATGTATGTATGTATGTATGTATGTATGTATAAGTAAATGTAAATATTCAACAAAATAATTTTGTATTTAACATCAACAAGTGTCTTTTGTCAAGATTAACATTGGATGAGAATGAACAAGAAGAGAAGTCGAGAAAAATGAAAATAATGGTAAATCTTGTCATAAAACAAAAGAATTGTTATGACAGTTGCCACTATTGTGACAAATGTGAACAATTCATGAAACACAGAAATTGTTCATTCACATACGCACATACCAGTGTAAGAATAAGTGTATGTATGTAAGTATACCTGTATAGGTGCTTTGTAATTGTATGCAGCAACAATGACAACAACAATGTCGTCGTTGCATGAACAAATGTGAATTTCCACATTTCAGCGAATGAGCAACAAAAATGCCAACTTTCTTTGAAATCATTGTAGTCATTGTGTGTTGCAAGAAGAACCACCAACAGGCAACCAGATGACTAAACACAACTACAAAAGCAATAACAACAACTACTACAACATCAGATACAAGAGCAAAAAAAGGAGATTCTGCATTTAACTTTGGCATAAAATATACAATAGAAACATCAACAAAAAGCTAAAAAATAGCAAAAACCTTTTAAAAAACAATGCTTAATTGTAAACATAAAGATGAAAAACATTTTCCATTTTCTAGTTTTCATTGCTTAGAAAAGAAATAATGAACAAAAAAGACGAAACAAAAAATTTACGCAACAATAATAAAAACAATGTATTAAAGTGAACTTAAAATAATTGCAGATGACCATGGAAATACTTTACCTCTCGGTTTAACCATTTCAAGGAAATGAGATAAATTTAAATATAAATATGACAAACTAGTACAAGGATAAAAATATAAAAATACTCGTCATAGTCTAGTCATAGTCTAGTCATAGTCTAGTCATAGTCTAGTCATAGTCTAGTCATAGTCTAGTCATAGTCTAGTCATAGTCTAGTCATAGTCTAGTCATAGTCTAGTCATAGTCTAGTCATAGTCTAGTCATAGTCTAGTCATAGTCTAGTCATAGTCTAGTCATAGTCTAGTCATAGTCTAGTCATAGTCTAGTCATAGTCTAGTCATAGTCTAGTCATAGTCTAGTCATAGTCTAGTCATAGTCTAGTCATAGTCTAGTCATAGTCTAGTCATAGTCTAGTCATAGTCTAGTCATAGTCTAGTCATAGTCTAGTCATAGTCTAGTCATAGTCTAGTCATAGTCTAGTCATAGTCTAGTCATAGTCTAGTCATAGTCTAGTCATAGTCTAGTCATAGTCTAGTCATAGTCTAGTCATAGTCTAGTCATAGTCTAGTCATAGTCTAGTCATAGTCTAGTCATAGTCTAGTCATAGTCTAGTCATAGTCTAGTCATAGTCTAGTCATAGTCTAGTCATAGTCTAGTCATAGTCTAGTCATAGTCTAGTCATAGTCTAGTCATAGTCTAGTCATAGTCTAGTCATAGTCTAGTCATAGTCTAGTCATAGTCTAGTCATAGTCTAGTCATAGTCTAGTCATAGTCTAGTCATAGTCTAGTCATAGTCTAGTCATAGTCTAGTCATAGTCTAGTCATAGTCTAGTCATAGTCTAGTCATAGTCTAGTCATAGTCTAGTCATAGTCTAGTCATAGTCTAGTCATAGTCTAGTCATAGTCTAGTCATAGTCTAGTCATAGTCTAGTCATAGTCTAGTCATAGTCTAGTCATAGTCTAGTCATAGTCTAGTCATAGTCTAGTCATAGTCTAGTCATAGTCTAGTCATAGTCTAGTCATAGTCTAGTCATAGTCTAGTCATAGTCTAGTCATAGTCTAGTCATAGTCTAGTCATAGTCTAGTCATAGTCTAGTCATAGTCTAGTCATAGTCTAGTCATAGTCTAGTCATAGTCTAGTCATAGTCTAGTCATAGTCTAGTCATAGTCTAGTCATAGTCTAGTCATAGTCTAGTCATAGTCTAGTCATAGTCTAGTCATAGTCTAGTCATAGTCTAGTCATAGTCTAGTCATAGTCTAGTCATAGTCTAGTCATAGTCTAGTCATAGTCTAGTCATAGTCTAGTCATAGTCTAGTCATAGTCTAGTCATAGTCTAGTCATAGTCTAGTCATAGTCTAGTCATAGTCTAGTCATAGTCTAGTCATAGTCTAGTCATAGTCTAGTCATAGTCTAGTCATAGTCTAGTCATAGTCTAGTCATAGTCTAGTCATAGTCTAGTCATAGTCTAGTCATAGTCTAGTCATAGTCTAGTCATAGTCTAGTCATAGTCTAGTCATAGTCTAGTCATAGTCTAGTCATAGTCTAGTCATAGTCTAGTCATAGTCTAGTCATAGTCTAGTCATAGTCTAGTCATAGTCTAGTCATAGTCTAGTCATAGTCTAGTCATAGTCTAGTCATAGTCTAGTCATAGTCTAGTCATAGTCTAGTCATAGTCTAGTCATAGTCTAGTCATAGTCTAGTCATAGTCTAGTCATAGTCTAGTCATAGTCTAGTCATAGTCTAGTCATAGTCTAGTCATAGTCTAGTCATAGTCTAGTCATAGTCTAGTCATAGTCTAGTCATAGTCTAGTCATAGTCTAGTCATAGTCTAGTCATAGTCTAGTCATAGTCTAGTCATAGTCTAGTCATAGTCTAGTCATAGTCTAGTCATAGTCTAGTCATAGTCTAGTCATAGTCTAGTCATAGTCTAGTCATAGTCTAGTCATAGTCTAGTCATAGTCTAGTCATAGTCTAGTCATAGTCTAGTCATAGTCTAGTCATAGTCTAGTCATAGTCTAGTCATAGTCTAGTCATAGTCTAGTCATAGTCTAGTCATAGTCTAGTCATAGTCTAGTCATAGTCTAGTCATAGTCTAGTCATAGTCTAGTCATAGTCTAGTCATAGTCTAGTCATAGTCTAGTCATAGTCTAGTCATAGTCTAGTCATAGTCTAGTCATAGTCTAGTCATAGTCTAGTCATAGTCTAGTCATAGTCTAGTCATAGTCTAGTCATAGTCTAGTCATAGTCTAGTCATAGTCTAG
This sequence comes from Stomorhina lunata, assembly GCA_933228675.1. Classification (NCBI taxonomy): domain Eukaryota; kingdom Metazoa; phylum Arthropoda; class Insecta; order Diptera; family Rhiniidae; genus Stomorhina; species Stomorhina lunata. The sequence goes on from OW121742.1 coordinate 53,161,923, forward strand.
TCATAGTCTAGTCATAGTCTAGTCATAGTCTAGTCATAGTCTAGTCATAGTCTAGTCATAGTCTAGTCATAGTCTAGTCATAGTCTAGTCATAGTCTAGTCATAGTCTAGTCATAGTCTAGTCATAGTCTAGTCATAGTCTAGTCATAGTCTAGTCATAGTCTAGTCATAGTCTAGTCATAGTCTAGTCATAGTCTAGTCATAGTCTAGTCATAGTCTAGTCATAGTCTAGTCATAGTCTAGTCATAGTCTAGTCATAGTCTAGTCATAGTCTAGTCATAGTCTAGTCATAGTCTAGTCATAGTCTAGTCATAGTCTAGTCATAGTCTAGTCATAGTCTAGTCATAGTCTAGTCATAGTCTAGTCATAGTCTAGTCATAGTCTAGTCATAGTCTAGTCATAGTCTAGTCATAGTCTAGTCATAGTCTAGTCATAGTCTAGTCATAGTCTAGTCATAGTCTAGTCATAGTCTAGTCATAGTCTAGTCATAGTCTAGTCATAGTCTAGTCATAGTCTAGTCATAGTCTAGTCATAGTCTAGTCATAGTCTAGTCATAGTCTAGTCATAGTCTAGTCATAGTCTAGTCATAGTCTAGTCATAGTCTAGTCATAGTCTAGTCATAGTCTAGTCATAGTCTAGTCATAGTCTAGTCATAGTCTAGTCATAGTCTAGTCATAGTCTAGTCATAGTCTAGTCATAGTCTAGTCATAGTCTAGTCATAGTCTAGTCATAGTCTAGTCATAGTCTAGTCATAGTCTAGTCATAGTCTAGTCATAGTCTAGTCATAGTCTAGTCATAGTCTAGTCATAGTCTAGTCATAGTCTAGTCATAGTCTAGTCATAGTCTAGTCATAGTCTAGTCATAGTCTAGTCATAGTCTAGTCATAGTCTAGTCATAGTCTAGTCATAGTCTAGTCATAGTCTAGTCATAGTCTAGTCATAGTCTAGTCATAGTCTAGTCATAGTCTAGTCATAGTCTAGTCATAGTCTAGTCATAGTCTAGTCATAGTCTAGTCATAGTCTAGTCATAGTCTAGTCATAGTCTAGTCATAGTCTAGTCATAGTCTAGTCATAGTCTAGTCATAGTCTAGTCATAGTCTAGTCATAGTCTAGTCATAGTCTAGTCATAGTCTAGTCATAGTCTAGTCATAGTCTAGTCATAGTCTAGTCATAGTCTAGTCATAGTCTAGTCATAGTCTAGTCATAGTCTAGTCATAGTCTAGTCATAGTCTAGTCATAGTCTAGTCATAGTCTAGTCATAGTCTAGTCATAGTCTAGTCATAGTCTAGTCATAGTCTAGTCATAGTCTAGTCATAGTCTAGTCATAGTCTAGTCATAGTCTAGTCATAGTCTAGTCATAGTCTAGTCATAGTCTAGTCATAGTCTAGTCATAGTCTAGTCATAGTCTAGTCATAGTCTAGTCATAGTCTAGTCATAGTCTAGTCATAGTCTAGTCATAGTCTAGTCATAGTCTAGTCATAGTCTAGTCATAGTCTAGTCATAGTCTAGTCATAGTCTAGTCATAGTCTAGTCATAGTCTAGTCATAGTCTAGTCATAGTCTAGTCATAGTCTAGTCATAGTCTAGTCATAGTCTAGTCATAGTCTAGTCATAGTCTAGTCATAGTCTAGTCATAGTCTAGTCATAGTCTAGTCATAGTCTAGTCATAGTCTAGTCATAGTCTAGTCATAGTCTAGTCATAGTCTAGTCATAGTCTAGTCATAGTCTAGTCATAGTCTAGTCATAGTCTAGTCATAGTCTAGTCATAGTCTAGTCATAGTCTAGTCATAGTCTAGTCATAGTCTAGTCATAGTCTAGTCATAGTCTAGTCATAGTCTAGTCATAGTCTAGTCATAGTCTAGTCATAGTCTAGTCATAGTCTAGTCATAGTCTAGTCATAGTCTAGTCATAGTCTAGTCATAGTCTAGTCATAGTCTAGTCATAGTCTAGTCATAGTCTAGTCATAGTCTAGTCATAGTCTAGTCATAGTCTAGTCATAGTCTAGTCATAGTCTAGTCATAGTCTAGTCATAGTCTAGTCATAGTCTAGTCATAGTCTAGTCATAGTCTAGTCATAGTCTAGTCATAGTCTAGTCATAGTCTAGTCATAGTCTAGTCATAGTCTAGTCATAGTCTAGTCATAGTCTAGTCATAGTCTAGTCATAGTCTAGTCATAGTCTAGTCATAGTCTAGTCATAGTCTAGTCATAGTCTAGTCATAGTCTAGTCATAGTCTAGTCATAGTCTAGTCATAGTCTAGTCATAGTCTAGTCATAGTCTAGTCATAGTCTAGTCATAGTCTAGTCATAGTCTAGTCATAGTCTAGTCATAGTCTAGTCATAGTCTAGTCATAGTCTAGTCATAGTCTAGTCATAGTCTAGTCATAGTCTAGTCATAGTCTAGTCATAGTCTAGTCATAGTCTAGTCATAGTCTAGTCATAGTCTAGTCATAGTCTAGTCATAGTCTAGTCATAGTCTAGTCATAGTCTAGTCATAGTCTAGTCATAGTCTAGTCATAGTCTAGTCATAGTCTAGTCATAGTCTAGTCATAGTCTAGTCATAGTCTAGTCATAGTCTAGTCATAGTCTAGTCATAGTCTAGTCATAGTCTAGTCATAGTCTAGTCATAGTCTAGTCATAGTCTAGTCATAGTCTAGTCATAGTCTAGTCATAGTCTAGTCATAGTCTAGTCATAGTCTAGTCATAGTCTAGTCATAGTCTAGTCATAGTCTAGTCATAGTCTAGTCATAGTCTAGTCATAGTCTAGTCATAGTCTAGTCATAGTCTAGTCATAGTCTAGTCATAGTCTAGTCATAGTCTAGTCATAGTCTAGTCATAGTCTAGTCATAGTCTAGTCATAGTCTAGTCATAGTCTAGTCATAGTCTAGTCATAGTCTAGTCATAGTCTAGTCATAGTCTAGTCATAGTCTAGTCATAGTCTAGTCATAGTCTAGTCATAGTCTAGTCATAGTCTAGTCATAGTCTAGTCATAGTCTAGTCATAGTCTAGTCATAGTCTAGTCATAGTCTAGTCATAGTCTAGTCATAGTCTAGTCATAGTCTAGTCATAGTCTAGTCATAGTCTAGTCATAGTCTAGTCATAGTCTAGTCATAGTCTAGTCATAGTCTAGTCATAGTCTAGTCATAGTCTAGTCATAGTCTAGTCATAGTCTAGTCATAGTCTAGTCATAGTCTAGTCATAGTCTAGTCATAGTCTAGTCATAGTCTAGTCATAGTCTAGTCATAGTCTAGTCATAGTCTAGTCATAGTCTAGTCATAGTCTAGTCATAGTCTAGTCATAGTCTAGTCATAGTCTAGTCATAGTCTAGTCATAGTCTAGTCATAGTCTAGTCATAGTCTAGTCATAGTCTAGTCATAGTCTAGTCATAGTCTAGTCATAGTCTAGTCATAGTCTAGTCATAGTCTAGTCATAGTCTAGTCATAGTCTAGTCATAGTCTAGTCATAGTCTAGTCATAGTCTAGTCATAGTCTAGTCATAGTCTAGTCATAGTCTAGTCATAGTCTAGTCATAGTCTAGTCATAGTCTAGTCATAGTCTAGTCATAGTCTAGTCATAGTCTAGTCATAGTCTAGTCATAGTCTAGTCATAGTCTAGTCATAGTCTAGTCATAGTCTAGTCATAGTCTAGTCATAGTCTAGTCATAGTCTAGTCATAGTCTAGTCATAGTCTAGTCATAGTCTAGTCATAGTCTAGTCATAGTCTAGTCATAGTCTAGTCATAGTCTAGTCATAGTCTAGTCATAGTCTAGTCATAGTCTAGTCATAGTCTAGTCATAGTCTAGTCATAGTCTAGTCATAGTCTAGTCATAGTCTAGTCATAGTCTAGTCATAGTCTAGTCATAGTCTAGTCATAGTCTAGTCATAGTCTAGTCATAGTCTAGTCATAGTCTAGTCATAGTCTAGTCATAGTCTAGTCATAGTCTAGTCATAGTCTAGTCATAGTCTAGTCATAGTCTAGTCATAGTCTAGTCATAGTCTAGTCATAGTCTAGTCATAGTCTAGTCATAGTCTAGTCATAGTCTAGTCATAGTCTAGTCATAGTCTAGTCATAGTCTAGTCATAGTCTAGTCATAGTCTAGTCATAGTCTAGTCATAGTCTAGTCATAGTCTAGTCATAGTCTAGTCATAGTCTAGTCATAGTCTAGTCATAGTCTAGTCATAGTCTAGTCATAGTCTAGTCATAGTCTAGTCATAGTCTAGTCATAGTCTAGTCATAGTCTAGTCATAGTCTAGTCATAGTCTAGTCATAGTCTAGTCATAGTCTAGTCATAGTCTAGTCATAGTCTAGTCATAGTCTAGTCATAGTCTAGTCATAGTCTAGTCATAGTCTAGTCATAGTCTAGTCATAGTCTAGTCATAGTCTAGTCATAGTCTAGTCATAGTCTAGTCATAGTCTAGTCATAGTCTAGTCATAGTCTAGTCATAGTCTAGTCATAGTCTAGTCATAGTCTAGTCATAGTCTAGTCATAGTCTAGTCATAGTCTAGTCATAGTCTAGTCATAGTCTAGTCATAGTCTAGTCATAGTCTAGTCATAGTCTAGTCATAGTCTAGTCATAGTCTAGTCATAGTCTAGTCATAGTCTAGTCATAGTCTAGTCATAGTCTAGTCATAGTCTAGTCATAGTCTAGTCATAGTCTAGTCATAGTCTAGTCATAGTCTAGTCATAGTCTAGTCATAGTCTAGTCATAGTCTAGTCATAGTCTAGTCATAGTCTAGTCATAGTCTAGTCATAGTCTAGTCATAGTCTAGTCATAGTCTAGTCATAGTCTAGTCATAGTCTAGTCATAGTCTAGTCATAGTCTAGTCATAGTCTAGTCATAGTCTAGTCATAGTCTAGTCATAGTCTAGTCATAGTCTAGTCATAGTCTAGTCATAGTCTAGTCATAGTCTAGTCATAGTCTAGTCATAGTCTAGTCATAGTCTAGTCATAGTCTAGTCATAGTCTAGTCATAGTCTAGTCATAGTCTAGTCATAGTCTAGTCATAGTCTAGTCATAGTCTAGTCATAGTCTAGTCATAGTCTAGTCATAGTCTAGTCATAGTCTAGTCATAGTCTAGTCATAGTCTAGTCATAGTCTAGTCATAGTCTAGTCATAGTCTAGTCATAGTCTAGTCATAGTCTAGTCATAGTCTAGTCATAGTCTAGTCATAGTCTAGTCATAGTCTAGTCATAGTCTAGTCATAGTCTAGTCATAGTCTAGTCATAGTCTAGTCATAGTCTAGTCATAGTCTAGTCATAGTCTAGTCATAGTCTAGTCATAGTCTAGTCATAGTCTAGTCATAGTCTAGTCATAGTCTAGTCATAGTCTAGTCATAGTCTAGTCATAGTCTAGTCATAGTCTAGTCATAGTCTAGTCATAGTCTAGTCATAGTCTAGTCATAGTCTAGTCATAGTCTAGTCATAGTCTAGTCATAGTCTAGTCATAGTCTAGTCATAGTCTAGTCATAGTCTAGTCATAGTCTAGTCATAGTCTAGTCATAGTCTAGTCATAGTCTAGTCATAGTCTAGTCATAGTCTAGTCATAGTCTAGTCATAGTCTAGTCATAGTCTAGTCATAGTCTAGTCATAGTCTAGTCATAGTCTAGTCATAGTCTAGTCATAGTCTAGTCATAGTCTAGTCATAGTCTAGTCATAGTCTAGTCATAGTCTAGTCATAGTCTAGTCATAGTCTAGTCATAGTCTAGTCATAGTCTAGTCATAGTCTAGTCATAGTCTAGTCATAGTCTAGTCATAGTCTAGTCATAGTCTAGTCATAGTCTAGTCATAGTCTAGTCATAGTCTAGTCATAGTCTAGTCATAGTCTAGTCATAGTCTAGTCATAGTCTAGTCATAGTCTAGTCATAGTCTAGTCATAGTCTAGTCATAGTCTAGTCATAGTCTAGTCATAGTCTAGTCATAGTCTAGTCATAGTCTAGTCATAGTCTAGTCATAGTCTAGTCATAGTCTAGTCATAGTCTAGTCATAGTCTAGTCATAGTCTAGTCATAGTCTAGTCATAGTCTAGTCATAGTCTAGTCATAGTCTAGTCATAGTCTAGTCATAGTCTAGTCATAGTCTAGTCATAGTCTAGTCATAGTCTAGTCATAGTCTAGTCATAGTCTAGTCATAGTCTAGTCATAGTCTAGTCATAGTCTAGTCATAGTCTAGTCATAGTCTAGTCATAGTCTAGTCATAGTCTAGTCATAGTCTAGTCATAGTCTAGTCATAGTCTAGTCATAGTCTAGTCATAGTCTAGTCATAGTCTAGTCATAGTCTAGTCATAGTCTAGTCATAGTCTAGTCATAGTCTAGTCATAGTCTAGTCATAGTCTAGTCATAGTCTAGTCATAGTCTAGTCATAGTCTAGTCATAGTCTAGTCATAGTCTAGTCATAGTCTAGTCATAGTCTAGTCATAGTCTAGTCATAGTCTAGTCATAGTCTAGTCATAGTCTAGTCATAGTCTAGTCATAGTCTAGTCATAGTCTAGTCATAGTCTAGTCATAGTCTAGTCATAGTCTAGTCATAGTCTAGTCATAGTCTAGTCATAGTCTAGTCATAGTCTAGTCATAGTCTAGTCATAGTCTAGTCATAGTCTAAAAGTTTCATATTCTAAAGTATTTTAAAGCGTTTTAATTTTAATTCAAAAAGGTAAGATCTATTTACTAACATTAATATTAAGATTACAATAAAACATTTGTCTGAAAGTCTTAAATAAAATACAGATGATTGTTCAGTGTTCATATATTTCTATAAAATTGTGTAGAGTCTGAGATCTAGCAAACATCAACAGTGACAATGGCATAAAATGGCAACAATACATCAAGTACAAGCTCACTGAACTACTCCTATACTATATACCTACATACAGAGCAACAAATGACAAAAACAGCAATGAAAGTAGCAACAGTTAAGGACACAACAATTCCCCAGCTATTGTTCTAAATACTTTTCCTCGTTGGAGGTAACCATCATCTAACGAAAGATAGATGGACGGACAAATCTTGCAAATGGCCAAATTGTCAGTCAGCCATCTAATACAGCCATAGTTGTTACATTTACAACACTAAACAATGACAAATAAAATCCTTTTGTAGTCTCATTTAAAAAATTGTATACAAGAAACTTATTATGTATTTGTGTGATTGTATCTTTGCCTATGTCTGTGTGTAGGTATGTTGTAAGTTTTTCCTTTCTTCTTGTAAAGAATGAATGTTATAGTAATAAAAGAAGTAGCAACAGCTCAAGCAGTAACAGCAATAATTTAGAGCAAAGATGTTGACGATGCTTTTATGACATTTGACTTTCAGCTTCAAAGCTTTAAATGTAAATGTATATAATTTTGTTGTAGTTGGTAGTAGTTTTTAATATATTTTGGACTCTGTAAATATCTGCAAGAGTTAAGGGCTTTTTGTTTAAAGTGTCCTTCATAATTTCTTCTTTTAGTGCAAACGATAAAATGTGCAATTTTTCGTAATTTGCTTCAACTTTAGCTTAAAATTATAAAAAATTATAAGGATTAATGTGTCTACTCTGAAATATTCTTGCTGCAATTTTTATTTTATAGTCTTTTGTATTGAGACTTAATATTAATTACAAAAAGTCTTCTTTTTCTACAGAAAAGCAATAAATATCTTCCCATCGTCAACTTTTCTGTAGAGATGACTTAATATCGTCGACTTTTCTATCTTAATGTCTTTCTATCGTCAACCTTTCTATAGAAATATCTTCCTATCGTCAACTTTTCTATAGAAATGTCTTCACATCGTCAACTTTCCTATAGAAGTGTCTTAATATCGTCAACTTTTCTTTAGAAATGTCTTCTTGTCGTCTAATTTTCTATAGAAATGTCTTCCTACCGCCAACTTTTCTATAGAAATGTCTTCCTACCGTCAACTTTTCTATAGAAATGTCTTCCTATCGTCAACATTTCTATAGAAATGCCTTCCTGTCGTCGACTTTTCTATACAAATGTCTTCCTATCGTCAACATTTCTATAAAAATGTCTTTCTATCGTCAACTTTTCTATAGAAATGTCTTTCTATCGTCAACTTTTCTATAGAAATGTCTTTCTATCGTCAACTTTTCTACAGAAATGTCTTCCTATCGTCAATTTTTCTATAGAAATATCTTAGTATCGTCAACTTTTCTATAGAAATGTCTTTCTATCGTCAACTTTTCTATAGAAATGTCTTCCTATTGTCAACTTTTCAAAAGAAATATATTCCTATCGTCAACTTTTCTATAAAAAAGTGTTTATATAGTCAACTTTTCTATAGAAAAGTCATGTTTTCTATTTCCTTTACAAAAAAAATGTCTAACTTCACTTTATGGTAAATTTAATACTTTAAATATATTCTATTAAATTTTTATGCAAATCTGAGTTGTTGTCATTAAAAATCGCTTACATCAGCTTGGGTCTATTAAGCCTAAAATACGCCAGTGTTATGTGTCAATATTCTAATCAACGCACGAATCCTTATACAAAATACATTGTCTAGAACATTAATGTCCTTTTTCATTGTATATGTACTAAAATATAATGAAATCATTTTCGTTTGTTTAATGTCAGCATATGCAAACGCATGTGTTACATATGTAGATATTCTTCTATACAAACTACTGACTAATGCGAATATGTCGAATGTATCCTTGCTCATATTTTGTGTGAAAGTATTAAAAAGTATTTGAATGTGTTAATGGTTATGCAATCAAAAATTTTAGTAAGTACAATCGCATTTAAATATCTACATAACACAATGAGGACTCACACTCTTTAACTCGACCATTTCCTTTCGAACGTACGCAGAAACAAATAAAACATTTAACATATACACACATAAATACAAATACATACATACAATGAAAGGACGAAGATGGAAATTCTATTGCAAACATGCAAGACGTGTAATTCTAAAGAAACAAACCTTTTAATGGCATTTCAATTTAGATGTGATGACATTTTACTACAATACATATGATGTGTTGTATGTTTGTTATGTGTTGAATTTTATTTTAATGAGTAAATGTATATGGCTGGTCTATGATTTTGGTTTTAGCCTGGCCTTTTATTAAAGTTTTGTTGTTATTTGGTCTTAAAATACTTAAACTTATAATATATACACAAACAAACCAACATTTATATAGACTCGTGTATGTATCTTTTATATTGTAGTTACTTAAAATACAACGAATGTAATATGTAATAATAGTAAATGGCTGAAGTGTCTTCAAACTTTGAAACATGAAATGTTCAATTCAAATACACATTTACACTTAAACATTAAATTTACATTTAATTCATAGACATAGAACTCACACATTCGTCCTGAAATTATAGAGTAAATATTTTGCAGGATATGTAAAAGAGTTAAAACATTCAGATTTACTTTTTTATTTCAAACTGATAAGACTAAGGTGACGATAGCAAGACATTTCTATTAAAAAGTTGACGATAGCAAGATATATCTATAGAAAGTTGACGATAGGAAAACATTTGTATAGAAAAGTTGAAGATATGAAGACACTTCTATAGAAAAGTTGACGATAGGAAGACATTTCTATGGAAAAGTTGACGATAGGAACACATTTCTATAGAAAAGTTGATGATAGGAAGACATTTCTATAGAAAAGTTGACGATAGGAAGACATTTCAATAGAAAAGTTGACGATAGGAAGACACTTCTATAGAAAAGTTGACGATAGGAAGACATTTCTATAGAAAAGTTGACGATAGGAAGACATTTCTATAGAAAAGTTGACGATAGGAAGACATTTCTATAGAAAAGTTGGCGGTAGGAAGACATTTCTATAGAAAATTAGACGACAAGAAGACATTTCTAAAGAAAAGTTGACGATAGGAAGACATTTCTATAGAAAAGTTGACGATAGGAAGACATTTCTATAGAAAAGTTGACGATAGGAAGACATTTCTATAGAAAAGTTGACGATAGGAAGACATTTCTATAGAAAAGTTGACGATAGGAAGACATTTCTATAGAAAAGTTGACGATAGGAAGACATTTCTATTGAAAAGTTGACGATAGGAAGACATTTCTATAGAAAAGTTGACGATGGGAAGACATTTCGATAGAAAAGTTGACGATAGGAATACATTTCTATAGAAAAGTTGACGATAGTAAGACATTTCTATAGAAAAGTTGACGATAGAAAGACATTTCTATAGAAAAGTTAACGATATGAAGACATTTCTATAGAAAAGTTGACGATAGGAAAACATTTCTATAGAAAAGTTGACGACAGGAGGACATTTCTATAGAAAAGTTGACGACAGGAGGACATTTCTATAGAAAAGTTGACGACAGGAGGACATTTCTATAGAAAAGTTGACGACAGGAGGACATTTCTATAGAAAAGTTGACGACAGGAGGACATTTCTATAGAAAAGTTGACGATAGGAAGACATTTCTATAGAAAGTTAAGCAATCAGAGGACATTTTTGATATATATATATATATATTTTTGATATATCCTATAGGATGAGTTTTCTATATATCGGTTGGAAGAGCTGTATAAAAGTAATTGTAGAGAAGTTTTCATTATTTTAAATAATGAAAAACAATGAATGAAGAATGTATTTGCAATACATATTAAAGGACAACATTCGAAAAAATAATTGCATAATAAAAATTTAGTTATTTTAGTTCTTACTCCATATTGTGTGAAAAAATCAAGAAGTTTAAGAGTTTTGATTACGACTAAACTTTTTCGAATACATTCTAAATGTAAGTTAAGTGATGTTGCTTTGCCTTTGGCGCCATTGAATTTTAATATATATTTTTTTTGTTGATTCAAAGCCTTTAATGTAAATAAATGTTCTTTTGTCACGCAATCTAAACAACAATGACTTACGACCGACCATTGGCTATTTTATAACAAAATTATTAAAAGACACAAACAAACAATGTTTTAATTTAAATTACAACGAAAAATCCCCTTTAAATAAAAATCTTAAAATAAAATGTATGTCTTTCCTTTTAGGCCAATTTCTTTATTAGCATTACACTGAAAGTAATCTGGACAATACTAAAGAAAAAGTATTTCGTGCGACTTCAGAAAAATTCTATCAGCAAAAATATCATATGTTCAGTTTCTCAACAAAAAAAAATCCTGTTATGAATTTTTAGAAAAATATCCTATCGCAAACGTTTTTTTAGAAAACTCTTAAGATCGACAACTTTTCTACAGAAAACTCTTCCTATCGCCAACTTTTCTATAGAAAACTCTTCCTGTAGCCAACTTTTCTATAGAAAACTCTTCCTATCGCCGACTTTTAAATAGAAAATTTTTTCTATCGCCAACATTTCTATAGAGACCTCTTCCTATCGATAAATCTTAAATAGAAAATTCTTTCTGTCGACAAGTTTTCTATAGAAAACTCTTCCTATCGGCAACCTTTCTATAGAAAAATCATCCTATCGCCAACTTTTCTATAGAAATGTCTTCTTATCGTCAACTTTTCTATAGAAATGTTTTCCTATCCTCAAATTTTCTATAGAAATGTCTTCCTATCGTCAACTTTTCTATAGAAATGTTTTTCTGTCGTCAACTTTTCTATAGAAATGTCTTCCTATCGTCAACTTTTCTATAGAAATGTCTTCCTATCGTCAACTTTTTTATAGAAATGTCTTCCTGTCTTAAACTTTTCTATAGAAATGTCTTCCTATCATCAACTTTTCTATAGAAATGTCTTCCTATTGTCAACTTTTCTATAGAAATGTTTGTCTATCGTCAACTTTACTATAGAAATGTTTGCCTATCGTCAACTTTTCTATAGAAATGTTTGCCTATCATCAACTTTTCTATAGAAATGTTTCCCTATCGTCAACTTTTCTATAGAAATGTTTGCCTATCGTCAACTTTTTGATAGAAGTGTCTTCCTATCGTCAACTTTTTTATAGAAATGTTTTCCTATCGTCAACTTTTCTATAGAAAACTAATGTTTGCTTGACGTCAACTTTTTTATAGAAATGTTTGCCTATCTATAAAAATGTCTTTCTATCGTAAACTTTGCTATAGAAATATTTGCCTTTCGTCAACTTTTCTAAAGAAATGTCTTGCTATCGTCAACTTTTCTATAGAAGTGTCTTCCTAACGTTTACTTTTCTATAGAAATGTATTCCTATCATTAACTTTTCTATAGAAATGTCTTCCTATCGTCAACTTTTCTAAAGAAATGTCATCCTATTGTCAAGTTTTATATATAAATATCGTCCTGTCATCAACTTTTCTATAGAGATGTCTTTCTATCGTCAACTTTTCTATAGAAATGTCTTCCTATCGTAAACTTTTCTATATAGATAACTTTCTATTGTAATTTTTTTTATTGGAATATAGTCCTATTGTCAGCTTTTGTATAGAAATATTTTTAATGTAAATATTTTCTATCGTTAGTTTTTCTATAGAAGTGTCTTTCTGTCATCAAGTTTTCTTATAAGAATTCTTCTGTCGTTAATTTGGTACTAATTTATTGTTGTATTAGTATTTATTTCCCTTGATACTTCACCTCTGTCTATTATCTCAGTATTCGTTTTCCAAAATCTATTTATAAAGTCAAAAGCAAAAAGTCCATTGCATTTATAAAGCTATTTTACGCTTCATTAAATTTTTAAGCAATATAGATCCCCTTTGACCCAAAAGCTGAATATGTGAAAATACAATTAGACATAGACTAAGCCCAAAATTATACCTAATAGTTATAGGAAAAGAAATGGAAACATTAATTTTATTTACAGATCTATGTAATAATCTTTAATAAATTAGCAAACTGCTTGGGGTCAGCCGAAAACCTCTCAAGTCTTAAAACAACAGAAACACACCAATTCTGTTGCTCGTCGTAAATACAATTATCAACAAAAGGAAAGCAAAAAATCATAATATTCCCATCCATATAATTTGTACACAATTTTCCTTTAATTAATATAAATTTATTTGTTTCCTCTTAATCCCTCATTTTTATCCCCAAACCGGCAATTGATGGCAAAATCGATAACAAGACAAAGATTTATTACAAACTTAATATTAAACTCAATATAGAGACTTATTTCTTTTCTAGCCACACCAGACCACGCCAGGCCATCTACTCCAGGCCACTCCATTCCTTCGCGCTGCCATACCATTCATTCATTTTGGACGTGTTGGATAGGGAGAAAAAATAGCAATGAAAAACTATAAAAAATACAAAGTTAATGTTTTTTCTCTTGCTGGTATTGTTTGGCTTTTAGTTTTTCTTATAAATATTTTCGTAAGACGGGCAAATTGTCTTAAGTGTTTTTTATGAAGTTTTTTTAAAGAACAATTTCAAGCCCTGGTACTAGAAGGGTTAAAGTTTGTCAATTGCCTGAAAACTTTAAAATATTTGTTTAAGTACCAAACGTAATATAGTTAAAGGTATTAGTATATAGCATTAGTATTAGTACCATTGGTATTACTATTATTTGTGTTAGTATCTGTATTAGTATGAAACAAATTTTCCAAAAAAATCCACATAATTCCATTTGCTTACCCCACATTTTTGTATAATTTTTCCCTTTGTCTGGTCTTTTATGAAGACATAAAAGTTGAAGCTTAAAGTTGATTCTATTTCCTCTGTTTTAGTTTTTTTTTCTTCCCTCCCCCTTCTTTTCGATATTAAACTTTTTGTTTTGCTTTTATTTTCGTGTTTGCTAATGTTTTGTTTTAAAGCTTATTTTATTGTTGCTGTTAAGTGTTTTTGTATTTTACTATTTAAACTTTTACAACAATATTTTAATGTACAACAATTGCTTTTCTGACTGCCTGGAGTTTGTTAATTATGTTTCGAAGGAAATTTAAAAACTTTGTTATTATTGTGCTTTATTAAGTAAATTAGAGTAATTTTTTCTCATATGTGGACTTTTAGTAAATTTAATGAAATTTATTGACTTAAGTGCTTAGTTAAGCATATCTGAATTCATTTTTATCACAAATTTTAATCAAGTAAATAAAACATCATTTACGAATAAAGCTTTAAGTAAAACAAAAACTTTCAGAAATTTAAAATGCTTAATTTTGTAGAAAATGAAGATTTTGATGCCATGTGGTAGAGATAAGCTACTTATTGTCGAAACGCATGTAGCTTTTTTTCAACTCGGATATTTGGATGTGAAAAGGTTTGATAAGAATTGCTTAATGATGATGAAATCAAAACAATCGTCTTATAATTGAGATTAAAAAAGTCATGCCAAGCGTCATGGACTTGTCAAAATCTAAAAGGTATCACATATATCATGTGGTTAAATTTCAAGGGCCGATGTTGATTTTGAATAAAACACAAACTATTTAAGAAATTATTGTAATTTTATTTTATTATGATATACCCAGTAAAACTTTTCATTACCAAATAATGAGTTAAACAGTTAAACTATTGAACACGAACTACTTACTCATTCGCTGTTTAAGTCATTACATTAACATGGGGATGTCATTGGAAGCAAGTACTTACCAATTGCAGAAAAGTAATGACTTGGGTAAGCAATTTGAAAGCAACAACAACAACAGCAACAACTTTTTTGTTGTTGTTTTATTAAAAACATATATATTTTTAAACGAAATACAAAATTTTTTTTATGATCCCATGGGGGCTCGAACTCAGACCCTCCGACTTCTAGGCAGAGACTCTTCCACTGAGCTACTTCATATGTTGAAAACTTAGCAGCTTATAATTAATATAAACAATTTTTATTTTTAGATCCAAAATCATGTGAAAATAACTTTGTTTTTCCCTGCTTTTTTTTGCTTTGTTGTAATTTTTGGAAAAATATTTTTATACGATTTTTTGTAATTATTTTAAAACATTTTTAAAATTATTTTAAAATTTAAACAATTCAAATCTTCTTTTTTGTATAAGTTTTTACATAAGATTGACTCTTACTTACTTAAATGTTACAACCTGTTAAGGTCAAAGTCCGAGCATATTTAAGAATTCCATGGATTTCGATCTTGTGCGAATATTCTCCAATTTTATAGGCCAAGCTTTGAAAAATGTTCCTCTACTTGGTCTTTCTATAGAAGTTTCGGACATCCTCCTTTAACATTAGGTAGTGGGACATTTCAATTCTAATTTTATCCTCTTCATTGTCTTTTTTTTCAAGAGAGGGTTACTAGCCCTTAATCCTAACCCATTTTTATGGGACAACTCTCGGAACATGTTAACTCACAATATTAATGGGTGTTAAACTAGCTCCCCGGGTGATACCATGAGGAGGTGTGTGTCCACAGTTGAGATGAAGGATGACCCAGATAAGTTGGGCTTACCAAGTTAAGACCAATTAGAATCGTGTTTGGTATTCATTAACGTGAGTTATTTTTACAAATTTTTTTTACAGAAGATAATATTTAAGTTCTTAAAATTCAAAAATCATTTAAAAAGACTCTTTTAATAAAAAAAAAAAACTAAAAAAAATTGTTGCCCTTGGTGGGATTTGAACCGGGGCCATTCAGTTTAAATTACCATCTTAATTACAAATAAGTACTTCTGTAATAACTTATTATTTATTCGGATGGTATGTTGTAGTCGCTACAAGGTAACCAGTTATCAGAGTAATTGCCATTACCAAAGTTTTGCTGGGATATTGGTATTACTCAATTATGTATGGAATAAAATATCGGCGAAATGGGCACACCTCCATCCGATGGTTCAAATTTTCGATGACCCTGAGGCATAATGGAGGTTCTATGCCGTTAATGTGCCGAATTATCTCATCCTTTAGCTCTTAAATTGTTGCTAGCTTATCGACGTACACCTTTTCTTTCAAAGAACCTCAAAGCAAAAGTCCAACGGTGTCAAATCACATGATCTTGACGGCCAATTGACATCGCCATTACGTGAGATAACACGGCCATTGAATTTGTTGCGCAAAAGATCCATTGTTTCATTAGCTGTGTGGCAAGTGGCACCGTCTTGATGAAACCACGTATCGTCCACATCCATAACTTCCAATTCGGGCCATAAAAAGTTCGTTATCATCTCACGATAGCAAACATCATTCACAGTAACTGCCTGATCGGCCTCATTTTGGAAAAAATACGGCCCGATGATGCCATTAGCCCATAAACCGCACCAAACAGTCACTCTTTGTGGGTGCATTGGTTTTTCGACAATCACTCTTGGATTCTCATTCGCCCAAATGCGGCAATTCTGTTTATTGACGAATCCACTGAGGTGGAAATGTGCCTCATCACTGAAGATGATTTTCTTCGAAAATTAGTCATCCACTGTTGCCATTTCTTGCCCCCATTCTGCCCATTCACGACGTTTGGAATGGTCAAGAGGCTTTAGTTCTTGAGCTAATTGCACCTTGTAAACGTGTAAATGCAAGTCTTTATACATAATGTTTATCAACGACGAGCGTGAGAGGTGGGCACGACGACGAGTTGAGATGGACGGCTCTTCAGCGGCACTATCATATTTTCTGCAGTACGAGCTGTACGAGCATGCACTGGTGTTCTCACATCTTCTACAGATCCGGTTTGCTTGAATTTTTCCACGATTTCTGCGATTGTATGCACACTTGGATAATCAAATTGACCAAAAAAATCACGAAGTGCACGATATGCGTTTTGATTTGAACGCCCATTTTCATAATAAGTCTGGATAACTTTAACACGTTGTTGAATTGTGTATCTCTCCATGGTTCAAATTAAATAAGTCTGAAATAGAGAAATGTCAAATAAAATTCGGAAAAAACTTGGCGTTTAGGTGTGGTTCACATTCAATATCGGCCCTTACAATTTAACCACCCGACACGTATTTATGACTTAAAGCTCTCAACCTGCACCACCCAATTAACATTTGTTTTGGTCTTTGCCATACATCTAGCAAATAGTTTCAGTTTTGCATAGAAAATTACCAGAATATTAATAGACGTATAATCATTAAGTTGTCAGAAAGATGCCAAAAGATCATTGAGAATAATGTAACTATGCACTTGATTAACATTCAGTGTAAAAATTTGAAAAAAAAAATGTTTTTGTTTTCAACCCAATAAATTTTCAGTTTTGAAATATAATATTTGTTCGAGTACTCCAACGAAACTATCCAAAACACTCCGAAGTTATCAGAAATTACTCAAAAAATAAGTAAGAAAGTGCTATAATCGGTCAAGCCCGACCATACGATACCCTTCACTACAAAGGTCAAAGGTGTTCTGTTCTGTTTTTCTGATGAAATACTACTCCTCTTCTTTTATACACTACCTGGTATTTATATAAATTTAATAGCTTTTTACTGGCTTTTGTGGTACTTTAGTGGTTTCTGGGAGTGGTTTTTATATGAAAGCTACGGTCAAATATGGACCGATTCCCATAAAATTTGATATACTGACAAAAAGGTTCATACAACGTCTGTGTTATAAATTAGGTCATCATAGCTACTACGATTGGGTTCAATTTATCAGGATTAATGTGATTCCTGGGGCGGGGTTATATGGGAGTTCTAACTAAATGTAAACCGCTTTCGCCCATTTTCAACACACATGTCGAATTTATTTTTGTGAAATTTTGTCCCTCTAGCTCTTTTTGTTAAGGCTCTATGCACTTTTGTTTAACTGATAGATGGGCACAAACCCCATCTTTTTAGTATTGTTGGGTTTCCGTAAGTTTATATATCGTAGCTATGGTCAAATGGTGACCGATTGTGGTAAAGTGTGGAACACTGACTGTCATTGACATTGGCTTCCTTGCGATAAACTTAGTAGTCATAGCTGTTTCAGATTTCGGTGGAATTTAGGCTGTTTCCATAAGTGTTTTGTATGGGAGCTATAGCTTAATGTGAACCGATTTCGATGAATTTGTATACACTCTCTAGAGCTAGTCTATGTAAAACTTCCATGTATAATATTTTATCTTTATAGCTGTTATATTAGCAAATAAGCGATTAGCTTAACCGAGTTTATACGGGAGCCATGGTCAAATAAGAACCGATGTTGCCCAATTTCAATACCAAAATTGACCCAGAAATGAGGAATGTCCTTGACAAGTTTTAGTGACCTGCCGCCTTTCATTTAGGCGTTATTGTAATTTCAATAGACCGACAGACAAACAGACAGATGGACATCGCTTAAAAGTCTTAAAATTTTATAAGGATTCAGAATATATATCCCTTTTGGTTTTTGGCCAATATTAAGAAAATTACAAATGGAATGACAATCTCAATATACCCCCGATTTCTCTTGATGATGATTATACAAATTAATTTGATCGTATAGGGGAATTTGTGACTTTTTGGGCTTACATTACGTATAATTGATATTTAGTATTTGGTTGAAATTATATATTAAGTATACGCAACCAACCTTTTTAAAACATAGAGCCTAAAACGTATAAAATTCCCATATACGATCAAATTAATTTTTATACCCATCATCAAAAGAAATCAGGGGTACTACTTACTAACTTCAGAGGTGCTTCTTACTAACTTCAAATAAATTTTAAAATTATTATTTGATGTAAAATGACCAAACGAATGATGCAGAAGTTCCTGTTTTTGGGGCTACTTTCATAAACAATCATCAGAATTGAGTCCCGAATCAATCACCAGAAAAATGTTGTAATGTCTAATAATAATGTCTAAGTTTGCTATTTTGTCTTTATAAACTAAAATTTTTTGTTTCATATCATTTTTAGTCAGTAGAACATAAGTCATCAAAAAGTACAAACTCTAAATGTTATCCAAATTCTAAAATTCGCTATATATGTATAACTTTTATATTACCAAGACTTGTCAAGTAGTCGATGTCATATGATATAAACAACTTTGGAGAAATCTAAACACCATAATATACATTCTTCTTGCAACTATTAATACAACAAGAAACAATGGGACAAAAACAAAAAAAAACTTAAAAAATGTTCAAGAGAAACACTTGGTTCTAATTCGCTTTTGAATGCCAAAAAACATCATAAGCCGTCTTAGAAATATTTAGCAGCACAAAAAAAGAATTTGGAAGAAAGCCAAACTGTTTGATATAGTTTAATAAAATGTAAATAACTAGAGCACAAAAAATTGCAGTGATTTTTTTTCACAAAAATCACACTCTTAGTGTAATGATTTATATTGATAAGAAATATCAAGAAAATTTTTGTAATATTTAAAAATTTTTTATAATTCTTTTGATAGGGAGGCTGACTATTAACATTCTTTTTAAAATATCGGTTTTCTAAGTTTTTGGCTTCATTGTAAAGATAGACAGAAATTTAACAAGAATTTCTAGATTCACAATGTAATTGCTTAAATTAACTTATTGTGTAAAAGTTTGTAGAAACTAAGTGTTTTTATTGTTAACTTATATTGACAGGATTATATTTTTCAATTAAAAATAACTAATATATACCTAAAGGCAAATAGACAAACAGTAGATCAATTCATTGATTGTAGTAGTAGTTGTATGGTGTAGAATGTGTTTTTTGTATTTAACAAAAGGCCAATCTGGAAATATTTGCAAATATCAAAATTATGAACGCTCATAGTTTTCGCTTTCTCTAATTATACCCACCTTCAAAAAGAGATTGAGATTGTCATTCCGTTTATAATTTCTTTAATATTGGGTCAAAAAACAAAAGGCACGTATATTCTGAATCCTTCAATTTTCGAAAAATTTCCTATAAATAGTAAATTTTCAAAAAATTTCCTATAAATAATCAATTTTCGAAAAATTTCCTATAAATAGTAAATTTTCGAAAAATTTCCTATAAATAGTCAATTTTCGAAAAATTTCCTATACATAGTCAATTTTCGAAAATTTTCCTATAAATAGTCAATTTTCGAAAAATTTTCTATAAATAGTCAATTTTTGTAAAAATTTCTTATAAATGGTCAATTTTCGAAAAATTTCCTATAAATAGTAAATTTTTGAAAAATTTCCTATAAATAGTAAATTTTCGAAAAATTTCCTGTAAATAGTCAATTTTCGAAAAATTTCCTATAAATAGTCAATTTTCGAAAAATTTCCTATAAATAGTCAACTTTCGAAAAATTTCCTATAAATAGTCAACTTTCGAAAAATTTCCTATAAATAGTCAATTTTCGAAAAATTTCCTTTAATAGTAAATTTTCGAAAAATTTCCTATAAATAGTCAATTTTCGAAAAATTTCCTGTAAATAGTCAATTTTCGAAAAATTTCCTATAAATAGTCAATTTTCGAAAAATTTCCTATACATAGTCAATTTTCGAAAATTTTTCTATAAATAGTCAATTTTCGAAAAATTTTCTATAAATAGTCAATTTTCGAAAAATTTTCTATAAATAGTCAATTTTTATAAAAATTTCCTATAAATGGTCAATTTTCGAAAAATTTCCTATAAATAGTAAATTTTTTAAAAATTTCCTATAAATAGTAAATTTTTGAAAAATTTCCTATAAATAGTAAATTTTCGAAAAATTTCCTGTAAATAGTCAATTTTCGAAAAATTTCCTATAAATAGTCAATTTGCGAAAAATTTCCTATAAATAGTCAACTTTCGAAAAATTTCCTTTAAAGTAAATTTTTAAAAATTTCCTTTAAATAGTAAATTTTCAAAAAATTTCCTATACATAGTCAATTTTCGAAAATTTTCCTATAAATAGTCAATTTTCGAAAAATTTTCTATAAATAGTCAATTTTCGAAAAATTTTCTATAAATAGTCAATTTTCGAAAAATTTCCTATAAATAGTCAATTTTCGAAAAATTTCCTATAAAAAGTCAATTTTCGAAAAATTTCCTATAAATAGTCAATTTTCGAAAAATTTCCTATAAATAGTCAATTTTCGAAAAATTTTCTATAAATAGTCAATTTTCGAAAAATTTTCTATAAATAGTCAACTTTCGAAAAATTTCCTATAAATAGTCAATTTTCGAAAAATTTCCTATAAATAGTCAATTTTCGAAAAATTTCCTATAAATAGTCAATTTTCGAAAAATTTCCTATAAAAAGTCAATTTTCGAAAAATTTCCTATTAATAGTAAATTTTCGAAAAATTTCCTATAAATAGTCAATTTTCGAAAAATTTCCTGCAAATAGTCAATTTTCGAAAAATTTCCTATAAATAGTCAATTTTCGAAAAATTTCCTATAAATAGTCAATTTTCGAAAAATTTCGTATAAATAGTCAATTTTCGAAAAATTTCCTATAAATAGTCAATTTTCCAAAAATTTCCAATAAATAGTCAATTTTCGAAAAATTTCCTTAAAATAGAAAATTTTCAAAAAATTTCCTATAAATAGTACATTTTCGAAAAATTTCCTATAAATAGTCAATTTTCGAAAAAATTCCTATAAATAGTAAATTTTTGAAAAATTTCCTATAAATAGTCAATTTTCGAAAAATTTCCTATAAATAGTAAATTTTCGAACAATTTCCTATAAATAGTACATTTTCGAAAAATTTCCTATAAATAGTTAATTTTCGAAAAATTACCTATAAATGGTCAATTTTCAAAAAATTTTCTATAAATAGTCAATTTTCGAAAAATTTCCTATAAATAGTCAATTTTCGAAAAACTTCCTATAAATAGTCAATTTTCGAAAAATTTCCTATAAATAGTAAATTTTAGAAAAATTTCCTATAAATAGTACATTTTCGAAAAATTTCCTATAAATAGTCAATTTTCGAAACATTTCCTTGAAATAGTCAATTTTCGAAAAATTTCCTATAAATAGTCAACTTTCGAAAAATTTCCTATAAATAGCCAATTTTCGAAAAATTTCCTATAAATAGTCAATTTTCGAAAAATTTCCTATAAATAGTCAATTTTCGAAAAATTTCCTAGAAATAGTCAATTTTCGAAAAATTTCCTATAAATAGTCAACTTTCGAAAAATTTCCTATAAATAGTCAATTTTCGAAAAATTTCCTATAAATAGTCAATTTTCGAAAAATTTCCTATAAATAGTCAATTTTTGTAAAAATTTCCTATTAATAGTCAATTTTCGAAAAATTTCCTACAAATAGTAAATTTTCGAAAAATTTCCTATAAATAGTTAATTTTCGAAAAATTTCCTGTAAATAGTCAATTTTCGAAAATTTTCCTAAAAACAGTCAATTCGAAAATTTCCTATAAATAGTCAATTTTTTAAAAATTTCCTATAAATTGACAATTTTCGAAAAATTTCCTATAAGTAGTAAATTTTCGAAAAATTTCCCATAAATAGTCAATTTTCGAAAAATTGTCTGTCTGTTTAAATCACGATAACGCCTAAACGAAAGAAGCAAGATCTCTGAAACTATTAATGCTAAGGACACAAAATTTTGTCAATTAGTCACTATTTGGCTATTTTGCTTATAGGACAAAACCATCTTTCTGATTGTAGATAAAGATAAAAAACTAAAATCCCCTTTCGCAGTCTGTCTGATCTTATTATCTGTACGATATCAAATTTAAAATTTTTGCTATCTCGTCTTTCATAAAACTTATACCACATGCAATGAATTTACCAATTCTAACGCACAGTACTTCCGACGCCAGTTTGCGCCCTAGACTAGAAAATGTAATTAAAAAATCAAGAATGACACACTTGAATGCTTATCATGGCATAGCTGGATAAACTTTGAAATGCACTTAACAAAAAAACTTAACAAACACATTTGTGTATCTATCTGTGGGTGTTGTAACGTTATTGGATACTTTATCTTTTATATTAAATCTAAAAACAACTAAAACAGTCATACAACAAACATACAAATTTACAGCTAAATATAGTAATTTTCATTATACATAGTTTCCTTGTATATGTATGTATGTGTCCTTATCCATTCATTCGTTACATATCACTAGCTTATCATTTAAAGCTTATTCACACACTTGTATTAAACAAACAAAATCACTATCACACACACACAGATACATGCACTCTAACACGCACTTACTAGTATCCGGAAACTCTTACACATACCTTCAAATTTAGTTTAGATGTATGTACTTTAAGTTTATAAAAATCTCTCTGACATTTTGATGTTAGTATTAGTCACCTTCTCTGAACAAAAAAAAAACCGCAAGCGTATTTCATCAATCACTCAGTTTGACTGTAAAATTTTCCAAATAGTTGATGAGGCGATGGAATGCCGCAAAATTACTTTTTTATACTTCTGATACATGTCAAACTTGGCAATTTCCTTTTATTAGTTTGTGTTGGTGTATTTAGTGTATACGTAGATATTAGACCGGCTGGACAGAAAATCGTTCAACGGGTCAGTAATTAAAATGAAGTTTGATTGTTTTGTTCGTCTTAGGATCTCGACTTAGCTATATAGATAACTATGTATTCACATTTATGGTGTACTCGCCTTTTCCATGAGGACTTGCTAAAGTTTTGGATAATATTTAACTTGTTCCTGGGAATAATTTGATATTCTTTTCAAAACCCTATGTATCTTTACCAGTATGACAATTAGGGTTTGCCGCTTTAGTTACTAGATCATCAAACGATCATAACGATCATACCAGTTAGATCATCAAACGATCATAACC
The DNA here is from genome assembly GCA_933228675.1 of Stomorhina lunata. Lineage (NCBI taxonomy): Eukaryota > Metazoa > Arthropoda > Insecta > Diptera > Rhiniidae > Stomorhina > Stomorhina lunata. The sequence goes on from OW121742.1 coordinate 53,185,395, forward strand.
TATTAGTCATCTGGATTCGGGTCGACTAAACATTAGCGTTTTATATGAGGAACACTAATACCTGATAGATTAAACTTCATTTTAGGGTACCCAGCTAGCAAATTGGGGACTTTTGACGATAATATCAGCAAAATTAGTCTTTTTGGATTCGTATAGATGATCAAAAACTGATTAGTCAGCTTGGTGTTCTAAAAAAGATTCCAAAAGGACTTCTTAAAATGCTTAAAAAACGACTAGTTTACAAAAGCACAAACAATTCTTGCAGAATGTGTGCAGTCAAAATCTTATCGTGCAAATGGTCCTAATACAACTGTTTTTTTATGTTATTTTAATCAGTTTGGTGATCAAAAAAAAACACAAAGAGACTCAGAAAGTACCCTAAAATCTACTATTTGATCAAAAAAGTGCGATCATAAAAGTGTACAAAAAGGCTCATAGATACTTAGCTAGCGACTAAATAGCACAAAAAATCTTGTAAAATGTGCGTAATATAACAATTTTTAGGTGATACAAAAATTCCACAACTAGCCTCGAGTCTCATTATGAGTGATGTGGCGTAGTTGGTTAGCACGTCGACTACTAAGCACATCATATCATATTCAGCAGCCTAGGTTCGATCCTCGGTCTCGGCAACATCAATTTCGGTAATTATTTACGCAAATTCAATGTTCTAAAAATAGTGTTGGGCAATAAAAGGCTTTATACTTGTTTTTATACCCTTCACCAATAGGTGAGAGGGTATTATAAGTTTGTGATGCCGTTTGTAATTTTTTTATTAGTGATCGTAGACCCCATAAAAACTATACCGATCGACTCAGAATCGGGAGGAGAATCGATTAAACGATGTCCGTCTGCCTGCCTGTCTGTCTGTCTGTCTGTCTGTCTGTCTGTCTGTCTGTCTGTCTGTCTGTCTATCTATCTGTCTGTCTGTCTGTCTGTCTGTCTATCTATCTGTCTGTCTGTCTGTCTGTCTGTCTGTCTGTCTGTCTGTCTGTCTGTCTGTCTGTCTGTCTGTCTGTCTGTCTGTCTGTCTGTCTGTCTGTCTGTCTGTCTGTCTATCTGTCTGTCTGTCTCTCTGTCTGTCTGTCTGTATATCCGTCTGTCTGTCTGCCTATCCGTCTGTCTGTATGTATGTATGTATGTATGTCTGCCTATCTGTCTGTCTGTCTGTCTTCCTACCTGTCTGTCTGTCTTCCTGCCTGCCTGTCTGTCTTCCTGTCTGTCTGTATGTCTTCCTGCCTGCCTGCCAGCCTGCCTGTCTGTCTTCCTGCCTATCTGCCTGCCTGTCTGTCTGTCTATCTGTATGTCTGTCTGTCTGTCTGTCTGTCTGTCTGTCTGTCTGTCTGTCTGTCTGTCTGTCTGTCTGTCTGTCTGTCTGTCTGTCTGTCTGTCTGTCTGTCTGTCTGTCTGTATGTCTGTCTGTCTGTCTGTCTGTCTGTCTGTCTGTCTGTCTGTCTGTCTGTCTGTCTGTCTGTCTGTCTGTCTCTCTGTCTGTCTGTCTGTCTGTCTGTCTGTCTGTCTGTCTGTCTGTCTGTCTGTCTGTCTGTCTTCCTGCCTGTCTGTCTGTCTTCCTGCCTGTCTGTCTGTCCTGCTGCCTGTCTGTCTTCATGTCTGTCTGTCTTCCTGCCTATCTGTCTTCCTGCCTGCCTGTCTGTCTGTCTGCTGAAATCAAGTTTCTGAAGCCCCTGGATGATGGACCTACATAAATTATATATAAATTCTAGCAATCATCTAGTAATAGTCTAGTATTCATTATAATTCACAAAAGGACCACTTTAGAGCCCAAGTGACCCTGCCTTCGACATCAGCCACCTACCCAACCTAACCTTTGGGTCCATTACTATTCTAGATGATGACGCCACCGACAAGCTTTTCGTTTTCCGACTTTTAATTTTAAAGACTCTTTGCATATAATACTAGTGTAACCAAATATTGCTAGGAATTACATTAAGTACTTTCGGCAAAGCCGAATATACCACTCTCGCTGGTTTTTTTTTTAACATATCTAGCAAAATGTGTGCAGTCATATTCTAATCAGCAAAACGAGTCATTAAAGACTCTCACACAAAAAGATCGACTCATAAATGATATCATAAATGATCATTTTAATCGCGCAGTGAAGTCAAAAAAGACTCATATTTTATTAAGATTTTCCAAAAATGCTAACTGGGGTAGTACATGGGCAAACTTTTTTTTGTTACAAGCCGGTCTATTATATACGTATCTCTGAATTAGTTTGAGTTTGACTTTCAAACTAAGAGCCCAGTCATTTTGTCAGATAGTTGCTCAATGTTTTTGCTGCTACTGCTGTTGCTGCTTCTGACTGCCATCACTATAAATTGTCTTAAGACATAAAATAGACATTGTTTAGGAGAATGTCGGCTTATGAATGAAGTGAAGGTTTAGGGGGTGGTTGGGGTTGACTGAGAATGTTTTCATCGGGTAGTGGTTTTAGTTTGAAACAAAAACTTTCACGATTAATTTCGTATAAAGTTCACGCAATGTGAATAACAATCGACTAATGAAATTGATGGTAAGTAAAGTTTTAACTTATCTTACCTTACTTTTGATGAATACATACATACGAGTATACACACAAACACAATATAAATTGACAAAATAACATTGAAAATCTGGCAACATATTGAATTATCTAGTATTTTGTATTTAATTTGATTTCATGTATGATAACATAACGTCAGGTACTAAACATTGATGTGAAGACACATTAATGTCGAACAGCGGCGGGTAGGGAAGTAGCATAAAAAGATTGATTAATGGTAAATAGTAAATCTTTTGTAAAGCTTGATAGTAAAGTGTTGAAGTTTCTTTGATGAAGTCAAAAGTCTTAAGTGTTAGGAATTGGGGTTAAGAGGTTATAACTTTAGTGTAAGAACTATTCGTTTTTTTACTTTCACTATCTCTAGGCCAAGGCTCGTCAGGCCAGTACTCACCGTAGACGAACAGTAAACAAATTTTAAAAGTGAAAGAAAAAAAAAACAATAATATTTTAACTAAGCAAATACAAAGAAAATTATTCAAACTGCGTTATAACTTTTGATGGATTGTTTAATTCAGTTTGCAGTTCATCGGCAACACTTTATACGATTCATTGCACACTAGCACAAATATAAGCAAAAAATGATAGGCAAGTCGGCCCATCAATCGTCATTTTCACATACACAATATCAACCAAAAATAAACCCACCATCAAATTGTGTTAAATTTAGAAATATCTCTCATGTATCTACGAGGGTACAGCTAATTCAAAATATGGACCAAATTCGAAAAAAGTTGTTGGGCTAAATTCGGTTGTAGGAGCTTTATAGTTCAACATTTAAAAGTATGTAAGTGGTTTCTTTAGTATTTACTTTGAACAAAATTCGGTATCGTAACCTGATATGGTTTAATATTAATAAGTAGTTAAATACTTTTCATTTCCGAATTTTTTGAATTTAGATATAAAAAGGGGATGTTATATATATATCAAATTTATAGCCAACTGTTGGCCGATTGTAGCAAAATTTTACACACTTTTAATATAGATCTTATTCTTGCAATTTAGTGGCCATAGCTGCCATATTTTCTAATTTACTAGATTTTAACTGGCCTTTTCTACATTCTTTTTGGTTTTCAGTAGTGTTTTTTTTTATATGAAAGCTATAGTCAAATATGTACCGATTCCTATAAAATTTGATATACTGACCAATAGTTGCATAAAACTGCTCTATTCTAAATTAAGTCGTCATACCAATTACAATTGTATACAATTTATCAGCAATCATGTGTTCCCCGGATCGGGGTTATATGAAAGCTATAACTAAATGTGAACCAATTTCAACCATTCAACACACAACTTTCTCAAGATATCGAAAATACTTCTGTAAAATTTTGTTGCTCTACCTCTTTTCGTTGAGTCTCTATCGCACTTTTATCTGACGGACAGACGGACATAAAGCCCCTTTTCTTTTGGTATTTTTGTGTTTCCGTAGGCTTTTTATATGGGAGCTATGGTCAAATGGTGAACGATTGTGACAAAATTTTACACACTGGTTGGCACTGACATAAAACTTCTTTGTGCTAAATTTTGTGGCCAAAGCTATTACAGTTTATCATTTATTGGCATTTAAGTGGAATTTAGACTGTTTCCGCAAGTTTTTTGTATGGGAGCTATCGTTAAATGCGAACCGATTTAGATGAAATTTTTAAAAACTGTCTGCTACTTATGTAAAACTCCTATATACTATATATTTATTATCATACCTATTGTAATTTGTCTTTTATTGGCAAATAAATAGAGGGAGCTATGGTCAAATGTGAACCGATTTTGCCGGACTTCAATACCAAAATTTTCCAAGAAATGAAGAATATTTAAGCCAAATTTCAGTGACCTATATCTTTCGTTAAGGTTTTATAGTGCCGACAACAGACGGACAGACAGACCGACCGACAGACAGACAGACAGACAGACAGACAGACAGACAGACAGACAGACAGACAGACAGACAGACTGACAGACAGACAGACAGACAGACAGACAGACAGACAGACAGACAGACAGACAGACAGACAGACAGACAGACAGACAGACAGACAGACAGACAGACAGACAGACAGACAGACAGACAGACAGACAGACAGACAGACGGACCGACAGACAGACAGATAGACATCGCTCAATCGTCTTAGAATTTCATAAGGATTTAGAATATACTTCAGTTTTTGTTTTTGAGTCAATAATCTTAATATGAGAATAAATACTGAGATTGTATTTGATATATGTTATGGTTGTATGCATTTTTGTTTTTTCTAAATCATTCGTTTTTAAACATCGCTTACATCAAATTTGCTGAAGGAACTGAAATTCAATTTATTCGCTCCTTTAGTTTCTTGGTACTAAAGAAATGTTCCACTTGTTACAAAAAAATGTGCTCATTACTTCTCCACTACTGCTTATAAAAACATTTTCAAAGTCATGTGTTGGCATTTGATGATAAGTCGATGTTTAAGTATTTATATATTGGATTTAAAGATTTTGGTTTGAATGTTTATCACTTTACAATTATAAGTATTTTCTAATGAAACATTAGAAAACAAGAGCATCTAAAGTAATCACACAGCTACCGCTGATAGCGGTTGAGAATGATAATAGTGATGACTTCCGATTGCTCAGATGCCATCAAGCAGACAGACAGACAGAGAGATGGACACATGTACAGACAGATGTCCCTACTTGACCAAACATTCAATATACGAAACTTTGAAACTTATCTCAACTGAAAACATCACGTACGCGTGATGACTTTAGTACATACTTGCGTTTCGAGAGTTTATTTAGGTAAGGACAATCATACATACATTCATGTGTATGTATGAATATGTTTATCGAAAAGTACTTACTTGTATATGTTAGTAATTGTTAATGTGCTCATCCCTCCATATGCTTGAATGATTGAATGTTTGACTGATTGATTCATTGAACATAAACTTAAGCCATTGGTAAATTTGAAGTTAAATGTTGTCTATAGCAGGCGTATTTAAGGCTAAAGTTCTCAAAAGTAAGTAATTACAAGTGGGGCTTCGAAAACTTTGTCCAACACTTTGGATTGTGGTTTTAGGTACACAACTGAAAGAGTTCAGCAAAGATAAGCCTATCGAAAGAAAGTATTAAAAGTAACAGTGTTGATATACAAACATATACATGTACTTAAAAACAAGTTTAGTAATTGCTAAATTAGAAAACCCACTTCATTTGGCACTTGTTTTGCATCTGATTTGTCCTTATAACTACTCCCTCCACTGTCTGATTGCTATTTTTGTTTGTTGCTATTGTTAACTTTTAACGAAATAATGAAATAAGTAAAGAACAAAATCAATTTTATCAAAAAGTTTATTGCAGCTTTATTGATTACATTAATCTCTTCACATACCAGTAACTACAGAACTACTCATTACAGAAACATATATTCACATATACTCGTATAGTCGATGAAGGGGAATATTTATCTTTATCAGGCCTGATTATAAGCATAAACTAACCAAGGCCAAAAATTTACTATTTTTATAGGAAATTTTCTAAATTTCCTATTTTTATAGGAAATTTTCTAAATTTTATATTTTTAGTGGAAATTGTGAAAGTTTCTTAATTTCATAGGAAATTTTGAAAATTTTCTATTTTTATAAGAAATTTTGAAAATTTTCTATTTTTATAGGAAATTTTTGAAATTTTCTATTTTAATAGGAAATTTTGAAAATTTTCTATTTTTATAGGAAATTTTGAAAATTTTCTATTTTTATAGGAAATTTTGAAAATTTTCTATTTTTATAGGAAATTTTGAAAATTTTCTATTTTTATAGGAAATTTTGAAAATTTTCTATTTTTATAGGAATTTTTGAAAATTTTCTATTTTTATAGGAAATTTTGAAAATTTTCTATTTTTATCGGAAATTTTGAAATTTTTCTATTTTTATAGGAAATTTTGAAAATTTTCTATTTTTATAGGAAATTTTGAAAATTTTCTATTTTTATAGGAAATTTTGAAAATTTTCTATTTTTATAGGAAATTTTGAAAATTTTCTATTTTTATAGGAAATTTTGAAAATTTTCTATTTTTATAGGAAATTTTGAAAATTTTCTATTTTTATAGGAAATTTTGAAAATTTTCTATTTTTATAAGAAATTTTGAAATTTTTTTTTTTTTTATAGACAATTTTGAAAATTTTCTATTTTCTATTTTCAGAGGAAATTTTGAAATTTTTCTATTTTTAGAGGAAATTTTAAAAATTTTCTATTTTTATAGGAAATTTTCTATTTTTATAGGAAATTTTAAAAATTTTCTATTTTTATAGGAAATTTTGCAAGTTTCCTATTTTTATAGGAAATTTAGAAAATTTCCTAGTTTTATAGGAAATTTTGCAAATTTCCTATTTTCATAGAAAATTTTGCAAATTTCCTATTTTCATAGGAAATTTTGAAAATTTTCTATTTTTATAGGAAATTTTAAAAATTTTCTATTTTTATAGGAAATTTTAAAAATTTTCTATTTTAATAGGAAATTTTAAAAATTTCCTATTTTAATAGGAAATTTTGAAAATTTTCTATTTTTATAGGAAATTTTGAAAATTTTCTATTTTTATAGGAAATTTTGAAAATTTTCTATTTCTATAGGAAATTTTAAAAATTTCCTATTTTTATAGGAAATTTTGCAAGTTTCCTATTTTTATAGGAAATTTAGAAAATTTCCTAGTTTTATAAGAAATTTTGCCAATTTCCTAGTTTTATAGGAAATTTTGCAAATTTCCCATTTTCATAGGAAATTTTGCAAATTTGCTATTTTCATAGGAAATTTCGGAAATTTCCTATTTTCATAGGAAATTTTGCAAATTTTCTATTTTTTATAAGAAATTTTTTAAAATTTCCTATTTTTATAGGAAATTTTCAAGATTTCCTATTTTTATAGGAAATTTTCAAAATTTCCTATTTTTATAGGAAATTTTTAAAATTTCCTATTTTTATAGGAAATTTTCAAAATTTCCTATTTTTATAGGAAATTTTCAAAATTTCCTATTTTTATAGGAAATTTTCAAAATTTCCTATTTTTATAGGAAATTTTCAAAATTTCCTATTTTTATAGGAAATTTTCAAAATTTCCTATTTTTATAGGAAATTTTCAAAATTTCCTATTTTTATAGGAAATTTTCAAAATTTCCTATTTTTATAGGAAATTTTCAAAATTTCCTATTTTTATAGGAAATTTTCAAAATTTCCTATTTTTATAGGAAATTTTCAAAATTTCCTATTTTTATAGGAAATTTTCAAAATTTCCTATTTTTATAGGAAATTTTCAAAATTTCCTATTTTTATAGGAAATTTTCAAAATTTCCTATTTTTATAGGAAATTTTCAAAATTTCCTATTTTTATAGGAAATTTTCAAAATTTCCTATTTTTATAGGAAATTTTCAAAATTTCCTATTTTTATAGGAAATTTTCAAAATTTCCTATTTTTATAGGAAATTTTCAAAATTTCCTATTTTTATAGGAAATTTTCAAAATTTCCTATTTTTATAGGAAATTTTCAAAATTTCCTATTTTTATAGGAAATTTTCAAATTTCCTATTTTTATAGGAAATTTTCAAAATTTCCTATTTTTTATAGGAAATTTTCAAAATTTCCTATTTTTATAGGAAATTTTCAAAATTTCCTATTTTTATAGGAAATTTTCAAAATTTCCTATTTTTATAGGAAATTTTCAAAATTTCCTATTTTTATAGGAAATTTTCAAAATTTCCTATTTTTATAGGAAATTTTCAAAATTTCCTATTTTTATAGGAAATTTTCAAAATTTCCTATTTTTATAGGAAATTTTCAAAATTTCCTATTTTTATAGGAAATTTTCAAAATTTCCTATTTTTATAGGAAATTTTTAAAATTTCCTATTTTTATAGGAAATTTTCAAAATTTCCTATTTTTATAGGAAATTTTCAAAATTTCCTATTTTTATAGGAAATTTTCAAAATTTCCTATTTTTATAGGAAATTTTCAAAATTTCCTATTTTTATAGGAAATTTTCAAAATTTCCTATTTTTATAGGAAATTTTCAAAATTTCCTATTTTTATAGGAAATTTTCAAAATTTCCTATTTTTATAGGAAATTTTCAAAATTTCCTATTTTTATAGGAAATTTTCAAAATTTCCTATTTTTATAGGAAATTTTCAAAATTTCCTATTTTTATAGGAAATTTTCAAAATTTCCTATTTTTTATAGGAAATTTTCAAAATTTCCTATTTTTATAGGAAATTTTCAAAATTTCCTATTTTTATAGGAAATTTTCAAAATTTCCTATTTTTATAGGAAATTTTCAAAATTTCCTATTTTTATAGGAAATTTTCAAAATTTCCTATTTTTATAGGAAATTTTCAAAATTTCCTATTTTTTATAGGAAATTTTCAAAATTTCCTATTTTTATAGGAAATTTTCAAAATTTCCTATTTTTATAGGAAATTTTCAAAATTTCCTATTTTTATAGGAAATTTTCAAAATTTCCTATTTTTATAGGAAATTTTCAAAATTTCCTATTTTTATAGGAAATTTTCAAAATTTCCTATTTTTATAGGAAATTTTCAAAATTTCCTATTTTTATAGGAAATTTTCAAAATTTCCTATTTTTATAGGAAATTTTCAAAATTTCCTATTTTTATAGGAAATTTTCAAAATTTCCTATTTTTATAGGAAATTTTCAAAATTTCCTATTTTTATAGGAAATTTTCAAAATTTCCTATTTTTATAGGAAATTTTCAAAATTTCCTATTTTTATAGGAAATTTTCAAAATTTCCTATTTTTATAGGAAATTTTCAAAATTTCCTATTTTTATAGGAAATTTTCAAAATTTCCTATTTTTATAGGAAATTTTCAAAATTTCCTATTTTTATAGGAAATTTTCAAAATTTCCTATTTTTATAGGAAATTTTCAAAATTTCCTATTTTTATAGGAAATTTTAAAAATTTCCTATTTTTATAGGAAATTTTCAAAGTTTCTTATTTTTATAGGAAATTTTCAAAGTTTCCTATTTTTATAGGAAATTTTCAAAGTTTCCTATTTTTATAGGAAATTTTCAAAGTTTCCTATTTTTATAGGAAATTTTCAAAGTTTCCTATTTTTATAGGAAATTTTCAAAGTTTCCTATTTTTATAGGAAATTTTCAAAGTTTCCTATTTTTATAGGAAATTTTCAAAATTTTCTATTTTTATAGGAAATTTTCAAAATTTCCTATTTTTATAGGAAATTTTCAAAATTTCCTATTTTTATAGGAAATTTTCTATATTTCCTATTTTTATAGGAAATTTTCAAAATTTCCTATTTTTATAGGAAATTTTCAAAATTTCCTATTTTTATAGGAAATTTTCAAAATTTCCTATTTTTTATAGGAAATTTTCAAAATTTCCTATTTATATAGGAAATTTTCAAAATTTCCTATTTTTATAGGAAATTTTCAAAATTTCCTGTTTTTATAGGAAATTTTCAAAATTTCCTATTTTTATAGGAAATTTTCAAAATTTCCTATTTTTATAGGAAATTTTCAAAATTTCCTATTTTTATAGGAAATTTTCAAAATTTCCTATTTTATAGGAAATTTTCAAAATAGGAAATTTTCAAAATTTCCTATTTTTATAGGATATTTTCAAAATTTCCTATTTTTATAGGAAATTTTCAAAATTTCCTATTTTTATAGGAAATTTTAAAAATTTCCTATTTTTATAGGAAATTTTAAAAATTTCCTATTTTTATAGGAAATTTTAAAAATTTCCTATTTTTATAGGAAATTTTAAAAATTTCCTATTTTATAGGAAATTTTCAAAATAGGAAATTTTCAAAATTTCCTATTTTTATAGGAAATTTTCAAAATTTCCTATTTTTATAGGAAATTTTCAAAATTTCCTATTTTTATAGGAAATTTTCAAAATTTCCTATTTTTATAGGAAATTTTCAAAA